>JAGFMF010011768.1:14699239-14711615 GCA_019455555.1 Galemys pyrenaicus
ACACTGCTGAGGGGAGCAGCAGGCACAGCAGGAGAGGTCTGCTGTGCCATGTGGGTCCCCTCCCTGGCCGGCAGCAGGGATCGAACTCATGCTGCAGTGGTTGCGGTTTGCTTCATAGTGCGCTGCTCAACCCACTGTGCCACCAGGGAGGCCCGTCACCCCACTTTTGTTAGCATGTGATCCTTAGTTCAGAAGCCATATACTTTTTTTTCTTTAGCCACAGGTACACACACTTGGATGATGCATAAAGTTTTATTCATACACTCTAAGTCATCGGTTTGCTCCTCTGTATTCTGCTGTTTCTTGAAAAAATAGGGACACTTGTGTATCCAGCAACAACCCACCAAGATTATTTCTGACAACTTACTCATGTGGGGTTCTCCCCTGTCTCAGCTCTCACCTCATGTTCTAGGACATCTGATGTTTCTTTCTCACTTGACTGTTTGTTTTCTCTATAATTCATAGCTGTTTCCCCCCCACACCCCCTTAGTTACCTTAGCGTCAAATCGGTCCCTCTCTCGGGTCTCAGCGTTCCTTGGCTAGATCAGACACTCCAGCATCCAGTGAGGTATCTGTCCATCTTCCCCCCCTGTTTTGCAGTCCTGGCCCCCAAGGCCATTCCCCTCCCTCTTCCTCTTGTGCAGACCACACCTAGTTTTTTTTCAAATCCTTCAAGCTGCAGCAGATTTGCACATGCCCTGTGCCGCAACAGCCTTTATCAAGATTGTGCTCTTGTTGCTAAATCCAATGGACACTTTTCTGTCTTCACATCTCCCTCAGCAGCATTTCACATGGCCCCCGCCTGACTTCCTTGAAGCGGCTTCCTCACTCCTATCCAGGGTCTGTCTCTCTGTCTTAGCTTGTGTCCCTCCAGAAGTAGGGCCAAAGTTCGACTAGGTTTTTTTTTTTTAGATTTATTTGTGCATACAAGCACTAGGGTACAGGCCAGAGGTGTGTGTGTGAGGGTGTGAGAGGATCCACCAGAGACAGAGTGGGGAGCAGAACAGGCAGATTGACCGAGGCACACTGCTGAGGGGAGCAGCGGGCGAGGCAGGAGAGGTCTGCCGCACCATGTGTGTTCCCTCCCTGGCCTGCAGCAGGGATCGAACTTATGCTGCAGTGGCTGCGGTTTGCTTCACAGTGCGTTGCTTAACCCACTGCGCCACCAGGGAGGCAGGACTAGGGTTTGAGCACAGGGGAAGGGTACAGGGGTCCCAGCAGAGGAGTTCCTCTCAGCAGCTTGCAAGTCCTTTTACTTAGGTCCTCCCAACAGACTCCAGGGCAAGGCTGTGAAGTTGCTGGTAAGGACTCTGAGCTGCTGGAAACCCAGCTCTGGAGGCCCCTCTGGTCTTGTTCTGTGATAAAATATACGGCTATTGTTTGAGTTGGGATCTACATTATTTGCAGCATCCCAGCAGATACAAACTCTGTTACAAAAACTTGATATATAACCATGTAACTTTAATGTGCCTCAGTTTCTTCATCCACAAAGTGGGGACAATAACATCTTATTCATAGGATTTCTATAAGGATTAGATGAGTTAATGCATGCAAGGCATTTAGAACTGTGCCGGCATAGGGTCAGTTATTAATATTATCGTTATCTGAAACTATGTCACTGTACTATGTGTTAACTACTTGTTCTAGGTCCTAAAATGTTCATTTTTTCAAAATTAGGCTCTTTTTTCATAGTATCTTTGATGTTCTGTTTTTCACCTTAATAGACTGTGATCAGAGACTTTCTGCCCTTTATGGCATAAAATCAGAATGGTTTTTGTCATATGTACTTTAAAACTATATTCTATTTCTAAAAGTTAATCTTCCGCCTCTCTCTGTTAGTGCTACCTTAGGAGATGTGCTGGTCAGGTCAACCAGCTAATTCCCATTTGTGTAACTAAATCTGAATTTGTCTTCTCTTTTCTACTTTATCCACCTCTCCAAGCACCACCTCGTGTTCTAGGACATCAGTCCAAATTTCAACCTCTTCTTTGTTTCTAGACCCAGTGCCTTACCTGTGAGACTTTCCTCTTCTCTACCCCCAAAATAATTTTTGTTATCAAGATGCTTTAAAAACACCCCCAGCCCATGATTTTTCTAGTTCCTTTGGCAGGCCCCTTCTAAACTCTACTTCCTCTTGTTCTGTCTGTGAGCAGGAAATAGCTGAAATCAGATGTTCCTCCCTTCTACATGCTCTCAAGATCTAGTCTCCCTGCGAATCCCCACCCCAGCCTCTACTCCCCACCATGACCTGATATTCAGCTTTTGGCCACATCACCGCTACAGTTTCTGTTGCAATGGCCATTACACTTTTCTACCTGCAAATGAATTTTTTGAGCGTGAATGACATTGTGGAACTCCCACTATAGCTTATCTTGACTCGAAGTACACTTTATGGCCAAGGAGAGGCGTTTTCCATGTGAACTGGGAGCCAGACCTGCAATCTCTCTTATCTTTCGCTCTACTATTTCCTTCTTATCCCTTTCTTGAGGGCGGGCAGAGGGTTCGGGGAGTGTCTGCCTGCCCGTTGCTGGTTGGAGGTGCCCACAGTCTCTTTCCGGTGCAGGCTGGTCCATTTCTTGTTCATGAATCTGAGGTCCAGGTGCTTCTGGAATGACATTTAACTCCACCATGTTCCCCTTCTCTGCTGAGGAGCCCCATTTTTTAAGCCAGGTCTCTTGAAAATTAAATTTTTAATCAACAAAAACATGTTTCACCGTCATGTTTTTAAAGAGTAGCGTGATTGACTTGTTAATTTATTTTCCCACCACCATTTCTTACATCCCTTTGAGCCTGGTTTTTTTTTTTTTAACATTTTATTTATTTATGCATACAAGAGCTGTGGGTACAGGCCAGAGTCCAGGGAGGTGAGGGGATTCACCAGAGACATAGCCGGGAACAGAACAGGCAGACTGACTGAAACATATTGCTGAGGAGAGCAGCGGGCGAGGCAGAAGAGGTCTGCTGTGCCATGTGGGTCCCCACGCTAGCCGGCAGCAGGGATCGAACTTATGTTGCAGTAACTGCGGTTTGCTTCATAGTGCGTTGCTTAACCCACTGCGCCACCAGGGAGGCCCTGAGCCTGGTTTTTATAAACATTTTGCTTTGTCCAATCATGCCTGTAAATATAGTTACTGCGAATCTGATTTACTTCACTGTCCGTAATTTCCTCCAATGCCTCCATTTTTCCGGAAACGGCGGCAGTCCATCGTTCCTTCTGCGGCGCGTCTCTGCTCGTGTGGCTCTACCACGTCCAGGTCCAGTCCTGTACCAGTGGACGCTGAGGTTGTTTGCACATTCCAGCTACTGTGACAGCAATGGAGAGCATGGAGTTTTTGCGCTTATAGCTTCATGTCCTTCCGAAAGATCCCTGGAGTGGAATTACTGGGCCTTATGGTGTTTTTGCTTTCAGGTTTTTAAGTTATTGCTTTCCAAAATGGCCATACCAGTTTGCATTCCCACCAACAGTGTAATAGGATTTAAGGAAAAGGGAAATAATGAGTGCAACTTTTGGATCACTTTTTTTTTAAGTAATTTTTTAAAAGATTTATTTGATGTATTTATGTATCCAAGAACTGGGGTACAGGCCAGAGGTGTGTGGGTGAGAGGATTCAACAGAGTGGGGAGCAGAGTAAGTGAATTATGAAATGCACTGCTGAGGGGAGCAGCGGGCGAGGCAGGAGAGGTTTGCTGCGCCATGTGGGTCAGCTCCCTGATTGGGGGTCGAACTCGTGCTGCAGTGGCTGCGGATGCTGTATAGTGTGGTGCTTAACACCTTGTGCCACCAGGGAAGCCCCTGGATCATGTTCTCAAAGAGGCACACCTGTTACATTTTCTTTATTTTTCACTGCCAGTTAGAAGGACATGGTGGTCGTCCACCTTTGCTGAGGTGGAAGAGGACAACATGCTTGGAATGACAGAACCACCTGCTCGCGATTGTACGTGATCTGTCTGCTGGCACTGAGTGCAGTGAGCTATAGGTGGTGGCGGTGGGGAGGGGCTGTGTGTTGTTTTATCTTCTTTAATACTGTGACAATATGGCTATGTAGCTAATGAAATTGGGAGAAAAAAATCTAATTACAACGGCTTCCTAGAGCCCACTGCGCCTCTCAGGGGTTGAGTGGAGTCAGGTGTTTTAGGACACACTGACTGATGTTCTCTCTAGAAGTCACCGTCCTGTAGACTTGGGGAGACTGTTGCCCTGGGGGCACTTCCACCTACCCTGTCACCCTAGAAGCAACAGAAGTCACGTAGAAGAGTTTGAGTCTCCTCCTGTGACGCAAGTGTGACTCCTTCCTGCTCTGTGGCAGGAATTAGTTTTCTCCTCTGTCCTGCTCAGGTCAGGCCCTGAGCTGCTCCTGCTTTTCAGGTTGGACCTGGAGGCAGGATGTGAGAGGGGAGGCAGTGCACGGTGTGCCTGCCCAGCGAGTGCACGCACACGGGCAAGGGCTCGAACCACAGCTCAGCTGAGTTTGGGCAGAAAACCTGTGAACTTTCTGGACCTTTCTGGACCAGAGAGGATGGGGACTGGTAACCTAGGAGGCTGTTGCCCTGAGGCTGTTGGGGGCCAGTTTCTTGGCCGCCGAGGTTCTGATGAGCCATGAGCCTTTCCAACTTCCAACCCCAGAGATGCAGATGAAAACCACTTTGTCAATTATTCTAAAAGCTAGTGCCTCTTTTTCAATGTCATATTTTTTGATGTGAGGGACAACATGGGAAAATCTGATTTTGCTGTTTCTTTAAGTAAGAAACTGTCAACCTGAAAGTGGCCCACTGTGTCTTCACTGGTCAAATAAATCAGCAGGCCGTGGTCTGGCCTGGGGCTGTCTTGGGTGCCTGAGGGTTAGATGGGCACATTGGTGGAGAACCGGGAACTGTCAGTTCAGATTGCACATACTTGGCTTGCAATGCTTGTCAGACAGTGAGAGAGGCTGGTTCCTGAGTCTGGCCATCAGGAGATGGTCTGGGGTGGAGACATAAACTGAGGCATCATCAGCATATAGTTGTAGACAGTCATAGCCCTGAGGTCTTTCAGGACAGAGTGTAGATAGAAAAGGAGGCCAAGGACTGAACTTGGATTTTCCTTCAGAGGTTGGGGGAAAAGGAGGGATTGGCCAAAGAAATAGGGGAGGAGGGACGGGGTGAAGGAGAACCAGGAGAGTGGGAGTTGGGGGGGTGAAGGGATAGGGAGTTGGTGAGGTGGGGAGGTAGGGATGGGGCTAAGGGGGTGGAGGGAGTGTCCTGGAGGTCAAAGTACAAATCAGTTCCAGGAAGAAGTGGTCAGAGGTCAAAGGCTGTGGCTGAATCACTTAAGATGAAGATTGAGAGCTTACTCCCAAGATAGCCACTGTATCTTTGGTGATGGTAACAAATGGTTTTGGTGGCATGGAGACTGGGCTGGGACAGAGGGGAGGGTTTAAGAGAAAGTGGGAGGAACAGAATTGGCACAGCAAATGCAAATAGCTATTTTGAGACCAATTTGCAATAGGGAAGTAAAATGAAGTCAGTGATTGGTGGGGGAAGTGGGAGCAAAGGAAGCCTGTTTGCTTTTCCGTGAAGAGAAGCCTGTTGTTTCTGACGGGAATACCAGGTTCTGTGTACACACCCAGGATTCTTTCTTTGTTCTTATGTGTTTACTCCTGAATCAACACCACACGTTTACCTACTCTGTGTGATACTTCAGGGTTTTGGTTTGATAATTTACATCAGGCTGTGGAATGCAGTGATATAATAGGGCTTTTCTTATAGTTTTCTAGGTCAGTCTTGTATGTTTTCTTCCCCATGTGACTTTTAGAGTCAGCTTATTAAATTCTACAATGTTGTTGGGTGTTTTAATTTATAGCAAATTACTGAGTGATGGACAACTAACATCTTTATAATGTTAAATCTTGCCATCTGTGAAGATAACATTTCTCTATTCTTTTACATTCTTCAGGAAAGCCTAAAAATTAAAATACATTTTTTCATATTAGATTTATGCCAACAGTTTGTTGTTGTAAGTGGTGTTTTTCTTACTATATACTTTTTTAAAGATTCACTTATTTATTCACACAAGAGCTGGGGTACAGGCCAGAGTTGTGGGAGGTGAGAGGATTCACCAGACAGAGTGGGGAGCAGAACAGTCAGACTGACTGAAACACACCACTGAGGGCAGCAGTGGGCGAGGCAGGAGAGGTCTGCTGAGCCATGTGGGGCCCCTCCCTGGCCGGCAGCAGGGATGGAACTCGTGCTGCAGTGGCTGCGGTTTGCTTCATAGTGTGTTGCTTAACCCACTGCGCCACCAAGGAGGCCCCATTACTGTATTTTTTTAAAAAAACAAACTAACATTGCATTGCAATGTAGAAGTTTTAGGTGTGTAGCATTAAAAATCAACACGAGTATCCTAGTATATTTCTTTTTTTAAAAAAGATGTATTTATCATTCAAGAACTGGGGTACTGGCCAGAGGTGTGTGTGGGGGGTGAGATAATTCATCAGAGACAGAGCAGGGAGCAGAACAGGCATATTGACTGAGGTACACTACTGAGGGGAGCAGCAGGCGAGGCAGGAGAGGTCTGCTACACCATGTGGGTCCCCTCCCTGGCCGGGGATCGAACTCGTGCTGCAGTGGCTGCAGGTGCTTCATAGTGTGTTGCTTAAACGCTTGTGCCACAGGGAGCCCCCCTAGTATATTTCCTGACTAGAAAATTTGTTGAGTCTTAATAAGACGTGGACTAGACTTTTATAAATTGAGCTCATTGAATAAGATTAGTTTTCCTAAGTGTCAGTTAGTGAACTTGGATTTTTATACCTTCATAGCGATTTGCGTGTCCAGGGAACCGGCTGCAGAAGGGAGTAGAAATGAGACTGGATGTGACTGCCGTTACCATCCTTAACTCTTGGAGAGGTAACAACCTGTGGACCAGAGCAGTTTTCTCTTTGAAGTGGTTTCCTAGCTGTGGTTTCAGAGTGGGGCTGCGGGTTGTGGGTATCCAGATGTACTCAGACTCAAAGAGAAAAATTTGGGTCGGTGGTGCTAAGTGATACTGAAATCTTGCTTTTATTGACTTGGGTAGAAAATAGACGGGCAATTAAAAAAAAAGTTGGCAAATATAGGAAGTGACATTTCCTTCTAAGTTTGCTTAAGCCAGTCCTAAATGCGGCAGCCTGACTATCCCGCCCCTCACTTTAGTGTGCGCCACAGACGCTCCTTTGTCTTTTAGGACTTATGGCAGCCCCGCACCTCGCAAGCCTGTTGAATTCACTTCCCCCATATCGTGTGCTCACTTCACTTCTCTGTGCCACAGTCCGGTAATTCTTGCCATATTTCAAGCTTTTTCCTCCTGCTGACGTCTGTTATGGTGAGCGTGACGGTGACCTTGGATGCTACTATTCTGTTTTGGGATCCCGCAAACCATGTCCCTATAACAGTGGTCTTTTTAAAAAAATAGTTATTAATTTAGACACACAAGAGCTGGGGTACAGGCCAGAGATGTAAGTAGGTGAAAAGGTTCACCAGAGACAGAGCAGGGGAGCAGAACAGGAGGATCTACTGAAATGCACTGCTGAGGGGAGCAGCAGGCAAGACAGGAGAGGTCTGCTGCACCGTGTGGGTCAGCTCCCTGGCCAGGGATCAAATTCATTGCTGCAGTGGCTGTAAGAGCTTCACGGTGCGGTGCTTAACCCCTTGCGCTACCAGGGAGGCCTATAACAGTGATCTTAACTGATAAAACGTTGCATGTGTCCTGACCACTCCACTGACTGGCCACCCTCTTCCCTTTGTCCATCTCTTAAGAGACCCAATATTATTGAAATCAGACGAGTAACCCTGCAATGGTGTCTAAGTCAAAGGAAGACTTGCATCGTCTTCACATCAAAAGCTAGATATGCATGAGCTTAGCGAGGAAGGCCTGTCCAAAGCTGAGTCAGGCCGAAAGCCAGGCTTCTCGTGCCAAATAGCCAAGTGTGCGTACAAAAGAAGAGCTCTTGAAGGAATTTGAAAGTGCTAATCCAATGAACACACATGTGCTATGAAAGGGAAGTGCCCTTATTGCTGATATACAGAGAGTTCTAGTGGTCTGCATAGATCAAACCATGACAGCATTCCCTGTGTCAATAATTAATCCAGGACTTACTCTTCAATTTTGCAAAGGCTGGGAGAGGCAAGGACGAAGAAAGTTTGAGGCTAGGTGAGCTTGGTTCATGCGGTTCATAGGAAGAAGCCCTCTCCACAGCATCAAAGTGTAGGATGTAGCAGTACGTGCTGATGTACAAGCTGCAGCGAATTATTCAGGCAATCTAACTGAAGTCATCCATGGAGATGGTTCCACTGGACAAAAAAATTCAGTGTAGGCAAAACAGTCTTAGATTGGAAGAAGATGCTGCCTACGACTTTCATAGCTAGAGAGGAGACCTCAATGCCTGATTTCAAAGCTTCAAAGGACAGATTGATGTTTTTGTTAGTGGTTAACGCAGTTGAACGCAACTTTAAGTGGAATCTAGTGTTCACTTATAATTCTGAAAATTCTAGCCCCTTGAAGGACTATTCTGAATTTATTCTGTTTGTGTTCCATAAATGGCACAACGAAGCCTGGATGGATGATAGATTTATGTTTACAACATTGTTTACTCTTGAGACCTACTGCTCAGAAATAAAGATTCCTTTCAAAATGTTACTGCTTATCGACAATGCATTTGGTCACTCAAGTATTCTGACTGAGATGCACAAGAATATTAATATTGTTTTTATGTCCACTAACAAAACATCCATTCTGCACCCCATGGGTCAAGGAATAATCCCAACTTTTGAATTTTTTTTATTTAAGAAACATAATTCATAAGGCGGATTTCTCTGGTGGATCTGGACCAAGTAAATTGATATGTGGAAAGAGTCTTCATTCTAGATGGCATTAAGAAGAGTCATTATTCATGGGAGGAAGTCAAAGTATTGACATTAACAGGACTGTGGAAGGAATTGATTCTAACCCTTTTGAATGATCCCGAAGGGCTCAAGATTTCAGTCCAGGAACTAACTGCAGATTGGTTGTAAAGAGAAAGAGAAGGGGAGCCTGAAGATGTTACTGAACTGCTGAAATGTTATAAAACTTTAGTGGATAAGGAGATGCTGCTATGGCTGAGCAAAGAAAGTGGTTTCTTGTGATGGAATCTATCCTGGTAGACATGTTGAAGTAACAACAAAGGATGTTGAATATTATACAGACTTACCTGATAAAGCAAGCCTTGAAAGGGTCTAGTCCAACTTGTAAGTTTTATTGTGGGGTAAAATGCTACTAAGCAACATCATATTCCACAGATATATTTCAAGAAAGGAAATTGCCATAGTTACACCCAAAGTTTCGGCAGCCACTACCTTGGTTAGTCACTAACCATCAGCACCAGACAGAACCCCTCGCTCAGCAATAAGTTATGATTCACTGAAGGTTCAAATGATGGTTTGAAAAAAAATGTTAAATGACAGTTAACATTTTTTAACAATAACATATTTTAAAATTAAAATGTGGACTTTCCTTCAAAAGATTTATTTATTTATGTATATGAGTTGGGGTGCAGGTCAGAGATGCAGTGTGGGGATGAGAGAATTCACCAGAGACAGAGTGGGGAGCAGAACAGGCAGATGGACTGAAATACTCTGCTGAGGGGAGCAGGGGGTGAGGCAGGAGAGGTCTGCCTCACCATGTGGGTCCCCTCCCTGGCCGGCAGCAGGGATGGAACTCGTGCTGCAGTGGCTGCGGTTTGCTTCATAGTGCGTTGCTTAACCCACTGCGCCACCAGGGAGGGCCCAAAACCATCCGATATTTTCCTTTTGCCTTCTGACTTATTTCACTGAGCATAATCCCTTCTAGCTTCATCCATGTTTCTACACGACTCGTTTGTCTTTTTTGATTGCTGAATAGTATTCCATTGTGTATATGTACCACATCAAAGTAATAGTTTTTAAAAGCAAAATAATCATACAGTCATGTGTCACTGTAGGGTAAAAGGTTAATCAGGACTTTCCGCCCTCCTACCACTGATGATGGAGACCTGTGCGCATGCCTGGATGGGCATGTGCAAGTAGATGCACCTGGGCTGATGCACCAGGTGTATAAAGCTAGCGTCTCAGAGACGCTGGTGTGGTGGTGTGGAGCGGTGGAGTGTGAGGGATAGTATGACGGCAGCGAAGACAAAAAAAACTGCTTGAACCGATGATGAACCTCCTACCCAGTCTGGGATGGTTGCAAGACAGTCACTTAACAGGATTATAGCCAAGGACGGATCAGGGATAAAAGGGTGGTCTGGAGAGACTATACCACATAACCTAGGTGTTAAGTAGTCCGAGTTTGTGTAATTGCACCTTGTGGCATTCAAACAACCATGAACTCATTTACCGACACATTTCTCGGTGTCTGAGTTATTTCTATTGATAGTTACAAAGCAGCACAGCTCTGACTGAAGACTTCTCCTATTTCTTGGGCAGAGGGAAGGACATTTTGCAAAGTATGTGAGTGTGACTTGCTTGGCCTCTGTGAGGAAAGGCCTACAGATCTATGTACTCGCTGTGCTCCCACCCTCTTCCTCTTTGTCTTTACGCAACTTCTCTTTCTCTGCCCCTGCAGGGTCAGTGGCTTTCTTGAAGTGGTTCATAGTGCCCAAGATTTCTGCTTCCTCCAACCATGATTCACGGGATCCTTCTGTTAACAGGTGTGCCTGGGCCTGGGGGGCCCTCAGGGTAAGGAGGAGGGGACCTTTGTTTGGCATCAGGGATTGGAGAGAAAGGGTATATGCAGAATATCTAAAAGTTAGACCGTGGCGAAGGCAATGGGATTTGGGGAACAATGGGGGTTCCAGAAAAAGCAGAGAGTAGAGTTAGGTCAAGGTGGGATGACCAGAGAAACCCGGATGAATGACTAACCTCAAAGACTAGGTCAGAAGGTTTGGCCAGCCATTTCAGGTCACAGATGAGAAGACGGAGCCTCAGAGAGGTAGAATCACAGCAGGGGTTGGATTCTCTTCTAAGAGTGTTTCTTCTTGGATTCCACCTACCACCCTTCACTTTACTTTTAGTTCTATTGCCAAAGACCCAGATGTTAATGTGAGTTGAATGACTAGTTGAATGACTAACTGATAAAAGTGATTGAAGCCTCTTTCCTTTTATGCCGCTTTCTTTCTTTATGGTGAAATAGTCAAAAAGGGAAAGGAACATTTGCAGAGGTAGGAAATTACGGACTTGATTTTTTGGCAAATCAGGGTGGTGTCAAGGCGGGGACAAAGGGAAGGGTTTCCCCTTGGTGGTCCTTAAGCCAGGGGTCAGCAAGCGATGGCCTGTGGGCACTAGGCAAAGATTTCATCACCTGGAAAAACAGATGTCCAATGTGCCAGCTACAGGTTGTGGATGAAGTTATAATCAGCTTGTGATAGAGAACACTAACTTTGGTGGGTTTTTTTGCATTCTTATTCATCTTATTATTTTTTTCCCCACCACCATCCCTTGTGTCCCCATGTCCTTTTCTTCTCTTTCTTGCTTCACCTCAGAGCCCTCATGGTGCTTGTTGATATCCAGTAGTTTTTGAAAGTATTTTATGCTGTTGGATGTGAATGCCCAGTATTTGCTTTTATTGTTCTGACTTGCTTTTGCTGCATGTAATTTTTTTTTCAAATTCTCTCCATGTTGTGCCTCACCCTTTTTTGTGGCTGTGTAATATCCCATGTATGTATGTATTATATCTTTTTAATCCATTTGCCCAATGAAGGAGACATAGGCTACTTCCATGTTGTTGCAGGTCTAATATCTAAATCTTTAATTCATTTGGAATTTATTTTTGGGCATGCTGTTAGCAAGTAATCCAACTTCATTCTTTCCTGTGTGACTTTCAAATTTTCCTAGCACCATTTTTTAAAGAGGCTGTCTTTTCCTCACTTTATGTCATTAGGTGCTGGTATATGTATGAATTTATTCCTGAACTTTCTAATTTTGTTCCATTGGTCTGTGCATCTGTTTTTGTGCCAGTACCATATTGTCTTTAATAATGTTGCTTTTTAGGGCCTCCCTGGTGGCGCAGCGGGTTAAGCAATGCACTATGAAGCAAACCACAGCCACTATAGCATGAGTTCGTTCCCTGCTGTTGGCCAGGGAGGGGACCCACATGGCATAGCAGACCTCTCCGGCTTTCCCCCATGCTCCCCTCAGCAGTGTATTTCAGTCAGTCTGCCTGTTCTTCTCCCTGCTCTGTCTCTGGGGAATCCTCTTACCACCCTGGACTCTGGCTGTACCCCAGCTCTTGGATGTATAAATAAATAAATCTTTTTTTTTTTTAAAGATTTATTTATTTATGCATACATGCACTGGGGTACAGGCCAGAGGTGTGGGGGGGGGTGAGAGGATTCACCACAGAGAGCTGGGA
>JAGFMF010011768.1:14711665-14732060 GCA_019455555.1 Galemys pyrenaicus
GCTGAGGGGAGCAGCGGGCACAGCAGGAGAGGTCTGCTGCACCATGTGGGTCCCCCCCCTGGCCGGCAGCAGGGATCGAACTCGTGCTGCGGTGGCTGCTGTTTGCTTCATAGTGTGTTGCTTAACCCACTGCGCCACCAGGGAGGCCCATAAATAAATCTTTAAAAAAAATAAATAATGTTGCTTTTTAGTAAAGATTGAAGTCAGGATATCTCCATTTCTCTCCTTTTATCTTAAGACTGTTTTTGCAATTTGAGGTCTTTTGTGCTTCCATATAAATTTTAATATTTTTTGTTCAGTTTCTTCAGAAAATGTTGCTGGTATTTTGATCTGGATTGCATTAAATTTGTATATCATTTTAGGTAAGACGGTCACTTTGATGATATGGATTCTCCCCTTCCAATGAGCATGGGATGTCCTTTCATCTCCTCATATGGCCACCAAAATCCTTTAGTAATAGCTTGTAGCTCTTGTTGTATAGTCTTACCTCCTTTGATCTGGAAGTATTTCTTTTTGAGGCACTTATAAGTGGAGTTATTTTCTGAATTTACTTTGCTTCTTGTTCATTGTTTGTATATATATAAAAAAAAACTGTGGATTTTATATGTTGGTTTTGTAGCCTGCCACTTCACTGGATTCATTTATTGTTTCTAATAACTTTTAAATGGAGTCTTTAGGATCTTATATATAGCTGCAAAAAGTGATAGTTTCACTTTTTCTTTTCTTATTTGGAGAAAACCTGTGTCTGCCTGAGAGCTCTGGCCAAACTCTGTGGAGCAGTTGAGGAGCTGGAGCTGGTAAGAGCCTGTAGGTTTAAAAGCCAACTAGGGTCATAGGCACCCAACGGTCACCTCCAGTAGACTTAGGAGTTTGGATTTCCTGTCGTCCAGTGTTTCTTCGGGTGTGTGGGGGAGGGTGGTGTGGTGGCAGGTGTTTTCCATTCTTAGGCGGGACAGGGGTGGCAGGTGTTCTGGATTCTCAGCGTGGGCGTCAACCGTAGACTCTTTATAAGGAAGTCCAGGTGCTCTGACCTGATTCAGGCTACAGTTGTTCTGTGTGTTTCACAAAGAATCATTTCTTATCTGAGCCCTCCTCTCTGTAGCTCTCCAGCAGTGCACCCTCCATTCTAGGTGCTTGCTCGCGCACCCGCTGAGCCTGTGTGGTGGATTCTAGAACCTTCTCCCTTGTGGTCGTGTGTCCAAGTCAAGAGGTCTGGGAGGCTCCGCACTCAGCCACTCCCCCTGCCCCGTTATTACTGTAATCAAAGTTCACTCCCGTTTTTCCTGCCCTCCTCAGCCAGGCTGACACGCCTATTGTGTAAACTGAGGAGGAGTTTCCCCTCTGTCTTGGCTTCGTTTCCATCAGTGTGGGGCACTGTCTGGAGAGGGCTGCCCACGAATTAGCGCTGCCGCCATCTTGCCAGAGTTGGGCAACCCTGACTTTGAACCCTGAAGAAGTACAATGTTATCTCCTCCAAAGAATATCATTTGTCTCCTTAGTAAATGTTTAACTTGTACTCAACTTGCTTTATTTTGCATTTCATTGATGAAAATTTTGCGGAGATGAGTTTTTCTCTCTGGTCATATAAAATCCTTATTATACACTTTATTTGCCTCTTAACCCACAAAACCTAAACTGTTTATTCCCTGGCCCTTTGTAGAAGTGTGCAGACCTCTCCCAGGCGATGGGACGTGGCCTTGGGCGGATGGGACGTCCGTCAGGTGCCAGGTCCCAGCGGGCGACCCCAGGAAGACGCTGCCGGGTCAGCACTGCGAGCTGCCGAGACCCGGCTCGCCTCACTGCCTTGTTCTCCCCCAGCCTTGGCCGGATGTGATGCGTTCAACCTGGACACGGAAAACGCAGTGATCTTCCAGGAGCAAGCCAGGGGCTTCGGGCAGAGCGTGGTCCAGTTTGACGGATCCCGGTGAGGGCTCAGTGGCGGCCCCAGTCTTACCCTCGCTCTGTCCAAGAGAAATCGCAAGGCCCTTGATAAATTTTTGAGCAGATAATAAGGTAACGGGGTGCTAGATTCAAAAGACACAAAGGAGTATATAGAAGTCTCCGCCTCGCTCTGCTGCAGTGCGGGCTTTCTGTGCATGCCCTGCCTCCATCCTCTGGAACTTTGCTGCACAGTTATAGTCAGCTACAGCCTGCTGGTTATTTTTGAATAAACAAACAAACAAATAAATAAATAAAATTATGAATTCGGTCCTCCCTGGTGGCTCAGAGGGTTGCCTGCCGCACTGTGGGGCTTCAGTAGCCAATGCAGCAAGAGTTTGATCCCCCACCAGGGAGGGGACCCACATGGTGCAGCAGACCTCTCCTGCCTCCCCCGCTGCTCCCCTCAGCAGTATGTTTCGGATCTGCCTGTTCTGCTCCCCACTCTGACTCTGGTGAATCTTCTTACCCCTTCCACCTCTGGCCTGTACCCTGGCTCTTGTGTGCATAAATAAAATCTTTTTTAAAAATTACAAATTATATTGAGCACCCTCCCCGGCTCTTACCACCTGTGGTGGCTTTGGAGCTACTTTGGCCGAATCAAGAGACTAAGGCAGCAACCGTGTAGCCTGGAAACCTAAATTTATATGGAAATAATGTCTTTCCAGAAAAAGTTTGCTGAGTTCTGCTCTATACTGCCCTGTGCACTATTTTTTTCTTAATAGAACTTGATTTTACCAGATAACTCCATTAAAGAGCTTTCTTATTCTTTTACGTGGTCGGTTCATATTCTATTATCTGGGCATACTGCAATTTACAAGCAAATCTTTTTATTTTTAAATATTTATTTATGTATACAAGAATTGGGGTACAAGCCAGAGGTGGTGGGGGAGAAGATCCACTAGAGAGAGAGCAGGGAGCTGAACAGGCAGATTGACTGAGATATACTGCTGAGGGGAGCAGCAGGAGAGGTCTGCTGCGCCATGTGGGTCCCCTCCCTGGCCAGGGATCGAACTCGAGCTGCAGTTACTGAGGATAGCTTCATAGTGCGTTGCTTAACCCACTGTGCCACCAGGGAGGTCCCAGCAAATCTGCTTTTAAAGGATATTGCATCCTCTCCACACTTTTACTACATGAACAATGCTGTCCTTTCGCCACGGGCAGGAATACTTGGAGGCAAACGCCTGGAAGTAGGCTTGCGGGATCAAAGGGCACATGTGCCTATGTGATTCAGTAGATCTTCCCGGTTACCCTCCATACAAGTGGGAACAGTCGACACTCACACCAAAACTTAACAGAGCACCTACTGCTGCGCCCATCTGCCGAAGACGTGTGCTGTCAAACTTGCAGATCTTTGCAAATTGAAATGGTGACACGTGGTGTCTCAATTTAGTTTTAAATTGCATCTCTTTTTTTTAAAATTTTTAAAAAAGATTTTATTTATTTATGCACACAAGAGCTGGGGTACAGGCCAGAGTCCAGGACGGTGAGAGGATTCACCAGAGACAGCTGGGAACAGAACAGGCAGACTGACTGAAAGACACTGCTGAGGGGAGCAGCAGGCGAGGCAGGAGAGGTCTACTGCGCCATGTGGGTCCCCTCTCTGACCGGCAGCAGGGATCGAACTCGTGCTGCAGTGGCTGCGGTTTGCTTCATAGTGCGGTGCTTAACCCACTGCGCCACCAGGGAGGCCCAAAATCGCATCTCTTTTTAAACGAGGGAAGCATTTCTTTTTCTGTGGATACTTACTGCTGCCCACTTCTCCACTGGGTTATTGTTTTCTTCCCAGTAGGATGGTAGGTGCTTCGCCTCCACTGAGGCAAGCGCTGTGGGGTAGGGGCTGCCCACCTCTCCCCCCAGGGGGTCGTGTCTTTGGACTGCTTGCCATAGCTTAGCACATCGAGAAACGAACTCAGAATGACTGTGTGGTTGTGTTTATCCATTTAAAACTCACCCCTGGGTTTTGTGTCATTCTTAGAGAGGCCTTTCCCACCCCAAGATCTTTAATTCCCCACTTTTTTTATTTTGCTGAGTCTTCTTCCTGCTTCTGGGATGGGGGTGCCTGTGAGGTTGCCCCCCTCCATCCTCCGGGGCAGAACTTCTTCCATAGCCTCCTTCGTTCCCCACCTGCCAGTGTTTTCTCTTATCCCTGTGGGGATCTGTTCCCACTTCTCCGCCAGGGTGGTGGTTGGAGCCCCCCAGGAGATAAGGGCTGCCAACCAGACGGGCGGCCTGTACGAGTGTGACTACAGCGTGGGCACCTGCAAGCCCCTCGGCCTGCAGGGTGAGTGCCGCACACCCCCCCCCCCCCCGCGGCGGCCGGGGTCCTCCCTGGGCATGCACCTGTGCTGTCAGGCCTTCTCTTTGCTGCAGGGCCGGGTGGTCTTCTGTGGGGTCCAGTTCCAGCCTCTGTGCTTATGCAGATCGTCCCTGAGCATCTTCCCTTTTGCCCCCCCCCCAGCCTGTCAGACCCTGTGTCTCCTAGGTTGAGGGGACCCCTGTCTGGCTCTTGCACAACCCTTCTGTCCCCCTGAACACAACCATGTATATATCTGTGTCCCCAGTGCCCCCCGAGGCTGTGAACATGTCCCTGGGCCTCTCCCTGGCGGCTGCCACCGTACCCCCTCAGCTGCTGGTGAGTTGCCTGGGGTGGCGGGAGTGTTGTGAGGGGAGCAGTGGGGACCTGGGGCTGCTGGGCTGGGGTCTTGTGGAGGGTGAAAGGGCAGGAAGTAGGGGGCCCCTCCTACTTTCTTGCTGATCCCCAGGCCTGTGGTCCCACCGTGCACCAAGTCTGCAAGGAGAACACCTACCTGAACGGCTTCTGCTTCCTGTTTGGGTCCAACCTACTGCAGAACCCCCGGAGGTTCCCTCAGACACTCAGAAGTAGGTCACGGAGGGCAGAGAGTACCAGGAGACCGGGTGGGGCAGGACTGAGCTGGGCTGGGCAGTCTGAGGGGTGAAATGTGCAGGTGCAGAGGAGGGAGGGAGCTGGGGAGGCGCAGGATGCACCCTGCAAGGAATATCCTTCTGTGGCCACTTATCTCTGTGAGATGATCACCCAGCAGCAGCCCTTACACTAAGGGCTTGACGCCTCCAGAGCGCTCTGGGGAGGCCCGTCCACCTCCAGCCTCTCTCCGGCCCTTCTGCTCAGCCACTCTGGCCCAGCCATTCTAGCTGCCTCTTCTCTTCAAGAATGCACCTCCAGGGAACTGTGACCTCTGAGACCGGCTCCTCTCACTAGCCCAATGCATTTGCATCCATGCTCCGTGGTGTGTGACTCTCCCTGGACCGTCCCTGGCAGCCACCACCCTCAGGGAGTTCCTGTACTGATGAGCAGTGCCTCACTGCACGGCTCTTCCACCCATTCTCCAGTTCATCTGCTCACCGAGGGGGATGTTGGGGTGGCTTCCTGTGTTTCGTAGCCATGAAGAAAGCTGAAGAAAGAGCACGAAGAACATCTTCACGGCAGGGCAGTCCTCCTGACTCTAGAACCTTCGGTGACTCCCCACTGCCTGGGGTTAAAGTCCAACTTCTTTTTGAGAAGCAGAGACCCTTCCCAGCCATTCAGCCGTGTCAAGCCGCGGCTCCCTCCACACCACCTAGACTATTCTGGCCACGCCTCCTCCAGCCCTTGGCTTGGCAGACCCGCTCAGTTCACCCCTGTGGTTCAGCTGGGTCTCGAGGGCAGGCTGCAGTGGAGCAGTGGCGGAGGGCTTATTTAGAAAGGTGTGGTAGGAACTAGGAGAACCCTGAGAGATGGTTCAGGCAGCAGAGTGGTTACCGCTTCCGGCTGGTGTGAGGAGGGAGAAGGGCCCAACAGGAAAGGGAAAGAGATGTGGGCAGTGGGCCTCCTTGAGAGGACTGATGAGGGGTTCGCTGGCCCAGGGTCACCTCCCAGGTGGGCCAAGGGAGAGTGCTCTGGTCACACCCTGCCCCTGCCCTCCTCCCCCCCTCCCATTTCCTCCTCTCTTCTTCTTCCTCTCTCCTCCCTCCCTCCCTGCCCCTTTCTTCCTTCCCTTTCCTCTCTCCCTCCCCCTCTCTCCCTCTGGCTCTTTCTCCCCTTCCTCCAGCCCATCTCCTGCTGACACTCAAAACTGGGCAAATTCGACTAGAAGTCAGGGGGCAAAGGAGCCCCGTCAATGAGGTTCATGTGGGCGCCCTCTGGGGGAGGGTAGAAAGTAGACTCAGGGCTGGAGAAGGGGTGAGGACACCAAGCACACCTCTGTCTGTGCTGTCACTTTTTCCTGGAACTGACTTCTCCCTTTGTATTTCTGGCAAATTATCTCTCGCTCTTTGTGACCTGGCGCTGGCGTCACCACTTTCCCTGACTCCCTTGGGTGACCTGCCCACCTTCCCCACACCGCTTTGTCCGTGTTCTCACTTCACTTGGAGCGTGAATTGAAACTTGCTGACTTTCATTCTCGCTGCTCAGAGAGAGAGCTCGGAGAACTGAGTGTACAAGGGCACCGGGAGTCTGGCCCTGACCGTCTCCTGTGTCTCCCCCAGAGTGCCCTCAGCAGGAGAGCGACATCGCCTTCCTGATCGACGGCTCTGGGAGCATCACACCCCCTGACTTTCAGCGGATGAAGAACTTTGTCTCAACAGTGATGGATCAATTCCAGAACTCCAGAACCTTGGTGAGGGCCAGTGCGCAGGAGAGGGGATAGCCCAGAGGAAACTGGCGACCAGGCCACCACCACCCTCCCCTTCACTGGCAGATATTGCCCAACTGCCAAGAGGTCGTGGCTTTCTCTCATGATTCTCTTTCCTGCTCTGCCTGGAAGCAGCCCCAGCATCCTTCCAGCCCCGGAAAGCAGGCAACTCTGACTAGTTCTAGGGGCTGGCAGGGGAGACACAGCCCGCACGTCGTCTCTGTCATCCTGGGCTGGGCAGAGGAGCAGACGCAGGGCTCTGTTCTGTGAGGTGGAGGGGTGGGGGGGCCGCTCCTGCAGGCATTCAGCCAGTCTTTAGGAGTGTGTAGGGCTTGCTGGGGTGGGCGGAGGGGGAGGTTCCTTCTCCAGGTAATGCTGGCCACGGGCCCCAGTTCTCTTTGATGCAGTACTCTGAAGACTTCCGGAAGCACTTCACCTTCAAGGATTTCCAGAAAAACCCTGACCCCACATCACTGGTGGCGCCAATAGAACAGCTGTTTGGAAGGACACACACAGCCACGGGAATCCGCAAAGTGGTGTAAGCTCTGCCCTCTCGGCTTGGGGTGGAAGGAGGTGTGTTCTCAGCTGGGCTTTGGAGCAGGAAGGTCGTTCAGACAAGGGGTACAGGATCTCTCCAGGGGAGGCGCAGCGTTCTGAGGAGAGGCTGTGCATGGTGTTTGTGAACAAACAAACAAGCTGTGAGTAAGAGTGGGAGTGCAGTGGGCGAAGGGGTGGCGAGATGGTGGGAGGAAGACCAGAAAGTTCAGGGGTCACATCACCGAAGGCAGCGGAAAAGCCCGTGAGGTCTATTTTGAGCAGCGGAGACATCTTCACATCTGGTTTTAGACCTCTGCTCTCCCCCTGCCCAGACATGAGGGTGGGGTGGGGGCAGAAGTGCAGGAAAATCAACAAGAGGCTATTGTGTCAAACCAGGAGAGGATTGATGAGGCTCCATGAAGCTTATTTAACACTTTGTTCATTTAAAAGGACTAAGGCTCAGTTTTTAAAAACCTAAGGAAGTAGACAAAGACAAAGATGGCTTCCTCTCCCCCCACCTGCTGGGTCTTCTGCGCCTCTGCAGGTCTCGGGCATCACTTCTCAGTGCCCACCCAGGGGAGCCCAGCTCCGGCCTCTTGGTGTCTGTGACCATGGCTGCACCCGCATTAAGGGCACCTCTGTCTGCTGGCCTCTGACCGTCCTCCCCTCCCCGACAGGAGAGAACTGTTTCACAGCAGCAGCGGGGCTCGGGAGAACGCCCTTAAGATCCTAGTTGTCATCACAGATGGAGAGAAGTTTGGGGATCCCTTGGAGTACGAGGACGTCATCCCGGAGGCGGATGGCAAGAACATCATCCGCTATGTCATTGGGGTAGGAGAGAGGCTCCAAGGGGGGTGCCCCTGGGGCTCTGCTCTGCGCCTTCCCTTGGGTCCGCACATACCAATAAAATCACAGTGGACACGGCCACCACTTCCCCTGTGTGCCGGCTCTGTTCCCTATGGTCACAGTGACCCCAGAGCTCTGTGGCTGAGCCCAGCGTGAGTCTGTAGCTGGCCGGTGCCTCAGGGCTAGCTCCGCGTCTGTGGTCAGCAGCTCGTGGCTGTCTGTCTGTCTGTCTGTCCAACTGGAATGGCAGACAAAGACGAAGGGCACTCAGATCCTCTGTGCCCCATGACCCACCTTCTAGCCTGTCTGGGTGTGAAGGCAGAGGAAGAAAAGAGCAAGTGGCTGCTCCTTTTCATGTTTCCAGACATATATCTTCACTGGTCATTCAAAAAGGAAGTCTCTTTTTAAAACTCAAACCGTCTGGTGTTTGTCTGTAGCCTGTCAGGGGAAACCAAATGAAAGAGACTGATTGTGGGATATAGTGTTTAGCAATTCTAGCTTTCAGAGTATGAAATGTTGAATAAAGTAAATTTTTGTTAGTGATGTGGTTACCTTGCTTAGTATTTCAGGATCTGTTATCAGAAGAGAGCTTCAAAGTGGGGATGTTTGCCTTAAGACCTCATCCAGTAAGATTAATAAATGAGGGGCCTCCCTGGTGGTGCGGGGGTTAAAGTCTCAGAACTATCAAGTCATCACCAGCCAATGCAGCACGAGTTGGGTCCCCTGTTAGGGAGGGGCCCACATGGCGCAGCAGACCTCTCCTGCCTCCCCCGCTGCTCCCCTCAGCAGTGTAGTTCAGTCAATCTGCCTGTTCTGCTCCCCACTCTGTCTCTGGTGGATCCACCCCCACACACACACCTCTTGTTATACCCCAGTTCTTGTATGCATAAATAAGTAAAAAGAAATCTTTAAAAAAATTAAATGGCTGCAAATTAGCCATTACCTTGTTTATCTATCTATGGGTGAAGGGTTCATGTTTATTTAATAAATGTGGTGGCCCAAAGTCCTGAATTTTAGCTCTGTATCTGTTTATGTTTTTTATGTGGATATAATTGACATTTTAAGTATAAAGCGTAGTGATCTGATATTTGTATATATGACTCAATGATCCCCACAATAAATCTAGTTAGTTTTTCTCCCCCTACAGCTAGAATTTTTTTCTTTTTGTGATGAGGACTTTTAAGATCCAGTCCCTTAGCAGTACTGCATGTATGGAATGAGTGGGCACCATGTCTTTGCCTTGTGCTGGAAGTAACTGTCAGTATTAACTTCACTCACCCTTCACCCAGGAATTTTGGGCCTTTTGAACTTTTTCTTTTTTTTTCTTTAAAGATTTATTTATTTATGCATACAAGAACTGGGGTACAGGGCAGAGGTGCGGGGTGATTCACCAGAGACTGAGTGGAGATAGAGCAGGCAGATTTACTGAGTCACACTGCTGAGGGGAGCAGCGCGTGAGGCAGGAGAGGTCTGTTGTGCCATACGGGTCAGCTCCCTGGCTAGAGATCAAACTTGTGCTGCAGTGGCTGCGGCTGCTTCGTAGTGCAGTGCCTAACTCCTTGCACCATCAGGAGGACCTTACCTTTTCTTTTTTTTAAGATTTATTTTATTTATTTATGCATACAAGAGCTGGGGTACAGCACAGAGGTTCAGGGGGTGGGGATGGCATGAGAGGATTCACCAGAGACAGAGTGGGGAGCAGAACAGGAAGATTGACTGAAACACACTGCTGAGGGGAGCAGCAGGCGAGATAGGAGAGGTCTGCTGCACCATGTGGGTCAGCTCCCTGGGCGGGGATGGAACCATTGCAGCAGTGGCTGTGGATAGTTTCCTGGTGCTGAGACTTAACCCTTTGCACCACGAGGAGGCCCACCTTTTGACCTTCTTAAGCCACTTCACTTATCCCCCACCTCTGACAGCCCACACCACGAGGCAGGGACAGCAAGTGGACCCCAGGTTGGATTTTAGCCCTCATCGCTCCCTTGACACAGTGCACTGTGTGTGTGTGTAGCCTGCTCTGCTGTGCTTGGAATACACTCCCAGGGGCCTTCGGGCACATTCTCTCAATGTTTCAGATTCTGTCCTTGCAGAATTTTCTCTGCTAGGTGAGACTGCTGCCCCCAACAGTGTCTGACTTGGCCTCTGTTCCTCGGTGACAGGTGGGGTCTGCCTTCAACAGTGCCAGTTCCCGCCGAGAGCTTAATACCATTGCCTCCAAGCCATCTCGAGAGCACGTCTTCCGGGTGAATAACTTCCAAGCTCTCACTACCATTCAGAACCAACTTCAGGAAAAGATCTTCGCCATTGAGGGTGAGTGAGGGTTCTGTATTCCAGAGCAACTCCAGAGGTAGCCCCTCCCCCAAAACGTGTATTTGCCCCTAGAAACCAGAACCTCCTAATCCAGGCTCTCCAGATCTTTAGCTTTAACTCTCTCCTCTTCCTCCAGTTCCCAGAAACTCTGGCCTTCTTGGTCAGTTCCTTTGAAATGAGATCTGGATTTCTACCTTAATTTTGTAAGTCTTTGCTATAGCCTAAAAAGCTGCAGGGCAGGGGAGCCAAATCCCACACAATCCCTTCCCCCCCAAATTCGGATGTGTTCCCAACTTTTATCTGCTTCATTCTCTTCTGTATCCCCCAGGCCTGGTGGCTGGAGAGTGCTCAATGAGTGTGGGGTAGAAGAATTAAAAAATTAAGGGAGGGTTCTCACCCAGCCTGGATTTACAGTTTCTCTTAAGAAGCTGGAAGAGGGAAGGGTAGAGCCTGGGATGTGGGCAGAAAGAGCACAAGGGACTGAAGCGATGGTGCAAGGGTGAAACGGCGGTGGGAACTCCCTGGGGACTACAAATGATGTCAAATATAATTAAATAAATCTGATAATTTAAAAAAAGGAGCTGGAAGAGTAGACACTTGAGAACCACATTCCCACTTGGCCAAAAGTGATCAGAGCCGAAAAGCCACCAGCCCTGAGAGGGAGCATAAGCCTTCTGCTTAACACAGCGCCTCCCCCGCCCCAGCCTCCTTCCGGCTGCACCCGGAGATGGTGTGTGGTTTCCAGCCCCTTCCTCGGCTCTTTTGCCTAGAATCTAGCATACAAGGTTCTCCTCCTCACAGGTACTCAGACGGGAAGCTCCAGCTCCTTTGAGAACGAGATGTCTCAGGAAGGCTTCAGTGCAGCTATCACCTCTGTAAGTGGCCCTTCATTAAATCAGGGGAGCGAGAAGGAGGGGTGCAAGGGGTTGGAGATCCCTTCTTTCTTGGGAGGCACCTCTTTCACAGGCAGCTGTGATCATTACTCTGTTTCCTGTTAATTCTGTTTTTTTTTCATCTGAGGTGTGATTGACCTATAATGTTATATGAACTCCAGGTATATGACATAATGGTTTGGTATATGCACATATATTGTGAAATTATCAACACAATAAGTGTAGTTAACATTTATCACCACACATAGCTACATATTTTTTTCTTGTGATGAGAACTTTTCAGATCTATTCTCTTGGCGAATTTCAAATATATAGTACAGTAGTATAACTGTTGTTACCATGTTGTACATTCCATCTCCAGAACTTATTTGTTTTATAACAGAAATGTGTACCTTTGTACTCCCTTCAACAGTTTCCCCCCTGTCTCTGGCAACCACCAATCTGTTCTCTGTATCTCAGTTCAGCTTGGTTTTTTGTTTTAGATTCACGAATAGTGAACTCATATGGTATTTATCTTTGACTTAGCACAGTGCCCTCAAGTTTCATCCATGTTGTCTAAAATGGCAGACTTTCCTTTTTTCTGACTGAATAATATTCCATTTTGTGTATATATCACATTTTCTTTACCCATCCATTAATGAGCACAGGTTGTTTCCACGTCTTGGTTATTGTAAAAAATGCTGTAATGAACATGTGGGCACCTGTATCTTTTTGAGTTAGTGTTTTGTTTCCTTTGGATAAACACCTATAAGTGGAATTGTTAAATCATGTAGTAGTTTTATTTTTGATTTTTTGAGGATATTCCATACTTTTTTTGCCTAGTAACTACACCAATTTATATTCCCATTAATAGTGTACATGGGTTCCTTTTTCTCCACATCCCGTCAACACTTGTTATTTTCTTGTTTTTGCTTTTGATAATAGCCATTCTCACAAGAGTGAAGTAATAGGTCTTTGTGGTTTTGGTTTGAATTTCCTGACTATATGGAGATGTTGATGATATTTTCACGTACCTCTTTATCATCTGTATGTCTTCTTTGGAAAAATGTCTATTCAAATCCTCTGCCCATTTTTAATTGCACTGTTTGCTTCTTTCTTTCCTATTGAATAATGAGATACACACACATATGTTAGACATTAGTCCCTTAGCAGATATACGATTTGTAAATATTTTTTCCCATTCTTTTCATTTGTTGATAGTTTCTTTGGCTATGCAGAATTTCTTTAGTTTGATGTAGTCTCCCTTACTTATTTTTCTTTTTGTTGCCTTATTTTGGGAGTCAAATCCAAAAAATCATTGCCAAGATTGACATCTTGGAGTTCTATGGCTTCAGGTCTTATGTCCAAGCCTTTCATCCATTTTGAATTGATTTTTTTTAAGTGGTGCAAGAGAGTGGTCCCATTTCATTCTATCATGTGTGGCTGTGCAGTTTTCCTATTACTATTTATTGAAGAGACCATTGTTTTCTCATTGTATATTCTTTTTTATTGTGGTATTTTTCTTATAGGATTGGCTATTTATTTATATATTTATTTATTTGTAGAAGAACTCCAGTGTAGGCCAGAGGTGTGGGGAATGAGAGTATTCACCAGAGAGGGGGTCGGGGGGAGGAGGGCAGAGCAGGTGGATTTACTGAAATACACTGTTCAGGGTAGCATTGCAGGAGACAAGAGAGGTCTGCTGCACCATATGTGGGTTAACTCCCTGGCAGGGGATTAAACTCAGGCCGTAGTGGTGATAGTGCTGAGATTTAACCCCTAGGCCACCAAGGAGACCCCTATTAAATCTTAGCTTCTTTGTTGTAAAGTAGTTAACCAAATACATGTGGGTTTATTTCTGTGTTCTCTATTCTTTTCCACTGAGTTCTGTGTCTGATTTTATGCCAATACCATACTGTCGGTTATTATAGCTTTGTAATATAGTTTGAAATGAGGATATGTGATATCTCCAACTTTTTTCTTTTTTCTCAATTGGCTTTGGCTATTTGGGTCTTTTGTGGTTCTATACAAATTTGAAGATTGTTCTATTTCTGTGAAAAATATAATTGTGACTTCAATAGGGATTGTATTGAAGCTGTAGATTGCTCAGTTATATTATACTTTCTTTCTCAGAGTGGTCCTTTGCTTGGTGCTGTGGGGAGCTTTGACTGGTCTGGTGGAGCCTTTCTGCATACAGCAAATGGTGCATCCATCTTTATCAACACAACCAGGGTAGATTCAGACATGAATGATGCTTACTTGGGTAAGTAAGAGGCGTGGTTACTCTAAGAAGGGGTCAGGATGTGGCATCTCAACTAGTGTAGATGTCATTAGCTCTTTCATAAGCTCTTGGTATAGCTTTAAGGACAAGCATTTCAAAGTTTTATTTTAATTATGTTAACAAAGAGAACTATAGCACAGGATCCAGCTACCTCGACTTACCAAGCATGTAACTGTCCCATTGTTCCTACTCTAGGGGTGGGCCTGCTAGAGGGGGTAGGTTCTATGAGGGAAAACACTTCTATTAGATCATCATCTTCAGGTTATGCTGTTGACGTCATCTTGCGGAACCGGGTGCCCAGCCTGGTTTTGGGGGCACCTCGGTATCAGCACACTGGTCTGGTGGTGATGTTCAGAGAGAATGCACGTGTCTGGGAGACCAAATCTTCTATCGAGGGAAGCCAGGTGAGTGCAGAACGTGTGGAACAAGAGTGTGTAAACAGAGGTACTTTGGGGACCAAGAGTTTCCAGGATGACAGTCATGTAAAGGAGGCTTCAGAGGGCTTCACTCTGGAAAGTCAGAGTCAGCTTTGCTTTGGAAAATGCTGTGCCTTCACTTTCTTAATGACAGTAAAGAGCAACCACTTCACATGTACCGAGCACTCTATGAATCTGCCTGTGTCCGGCTGGTCTTTGGCCAGTACCTAACCAGTGCTATATTAGGTATTACCATTTTGAAATAATTCTATAGGTGTTGACATATAGCTGCTTCTATGAGATGCTCCCCATTCCCCTATATCCTGGTCCCTTCCCCAGGACTCTTTGAACTTCCCCACGATGAGGTCAAGCAGGGCGTCTCCAGGAACTGCTCCAGCTTTGCCCCTGGTTAGGACCTGAGAGATCCCAGCAGTTTTATATTTTGAATATCGCCTTACAAAAGTGGTGAGGTTGCATTTTATGTGAGTCAAAAATTGCCTTGCAAATTAGCACAATAAGACTGTACCCATGATGCTGTGCCTATAGTTCTGTGTATATTTTTTTAATATTCATCAGTGATTCTCTTTGTCCTGCAATTGAGACATCATAAGTGGTTGAAAGCACTTTGCTATGATACCTGAACAGCTTGACATAATCCTTGCCAACAGTCAAATTCTTCTCATAGTCTTTCCATAGACTTTACCAACACATATTGACCATTTGTGGCATTAGTGCCTGGCACATGTAAGGGGTGCAGTGGGGAGAATGTGTGGGAGGATTCCAGGAAATCAAGTATAGATGTGATGCTACTATTTTATGTGTGTGGTCCAGGATCACATGGGGAAGGATGGCTTTTCACTGCCCCCCCCAAGCACACACAAGTATTAGAAATCAAATTACAATCAAGGAGATAAACTAAGACAGTCTGGGTGTGTTGAGAGCAAATGGGAGGGGACCCACACAAGGACACCATGGAAGGCTTCCTGGAGGAAGTGGCAGTTAAGGTGGAAGTACTAAAGAAGTGAAGAGTGGGGTAAGAAAAGGGCTAGAGGAAGGAGAGCACATTAGACACAGGACTCAGTGAGGGTATGTGTGTGCAAGTGTGTGTGGGGGTAGTGTGTTTTGAGGGAATGTCAGAAGAAATATTGGAGAGAATACTAGAAAACAGATTCATCTTAAATATATTCACTCCCCCCATTTCTACTGCCATCAGCCTGGTTCGCTATCATTATCTTTCCTTGGACCTAGCTGTAGCCTCCTTACCAGTCTCCTGAAGCCCCATGTTGCCTAATGGGTAGAGGAAGGCAAATTTTACACATGAGAAACTTTGTATCAGTCCTCAATTTAAGACCCTTTGTTGACTACAGACCAATATATAAGAAATATTAAAAATCTTCAACAAGACAGTAGCAAGTAGAATACCACACTTATAAAAAGAATAATGCAACATGACCAAGTACGGTTTTTCTTTTAAAAAGTTTATTTATTTATTGCATAGAAGAACTGGGGTGTAGGCCAGAGATGCAGAGGTGAGAGGATTTGCCAGAGACAGAGTGGGGAGCAGAAAAGGCGGATTTACTGAAATACACAGGTAAGGGGAGCAACAGGCGAGACAGGAGAGGTCTGCTGCGCCATATGTGGGTCAGCTTCTTGAACTCAGGGTGGAGCAGTGATAATGCTGAGACTTAACTCCCATCAGGGAGGCTCTGGACCAAGTATGGTTGATTTCAGAAATGCAGAGCTTATTCAACAGTGTTGTAGGAGTGGACAGACTGATAAAGTTCACATGGAAATAAGAGGGTCCCAGAATAGCCAAAGTAATGCTGAAAAGAAGAATGAAGTTGGAGAATTCACATTTCCCAGTTTCAAAAATTACCACAAAACTACAGTAGTCAAAACAGTGTGGTATTAGCACAGCATAGACCTGTAGCTCAATGAGCTGAAAGCCCAGAAGGACATACACACATTCGTACATCGATGGTCAGTTGATTCCAACAAGGGTACCAAATTCATTCAGTGAAGACAAATAATTTTCAACAAGTGGTGCTGGGACAACCAGGTATCCACAGGCAAAAATAAAAAATAAAAAGACATTGGGACCTATTCCTCACAATGTACAAAAATTAAATAAAAATGGATCTATTGTAAAAACTAAAACTATAAACTTCTTAGATGGACTCAGAGGTGAATTTTTGTAATCTTTGATTTGGCAATGATTTCTTAATTATGACACCAAAAGCACAAGCAACTAAACAAAATAATAGATAAATAGGATTTCATCAAACAAAATTGTTGAGTGTCCAAGATCACTACGAAGAAAATAAAAGGGATAGGGGAAGCTATTTACAAGGTCTGGCATTTAGAATGTATAAAGAATTCTTACAACTCAACAATAAAAAGATAATCTAATTTTATTTATTTATTTTTAAAGGTTTATTTATTTATGCACACAAGAACTGGGGCACAGGCCAGAGTCTAGGGATTCACCACAGAAAGAGTGGGGAGCAGAACAGGCAGATTGACCGAAACACACTGCTGAGGGGAGCAGCGGGCGAGGCAGGAGAGGTCTGCCGCGCCATGTGGGCCCCCTCCCTGGCCAGCAGCAGGGATCGAACTCGTGTTGCAGTGGCTGCGTTTTGCTTGATGGTGCATTGCTTAACCCACTGCGCCACCAGGGAGGCCCGATAATCTAATTTTAAATGAGCAGTATGGGGACCTCCCTGGGGGTGCAAGAGGTTAAGTTGCAGCACTGTGAAGCTATCTGCAGCCACTGCATCATGAGTTCAATCTCATGATGGGAGCCAGGGAGGTGACCTACATGACACAGCAGACCTCTCCTGTCTTGCCTGCTGCTCCCCTCAGCAGTGTATTTCAGCAGCTCTGCCTGTTCTGCTCCCCACTCTGTCTCTGGTGAATCCTCTCACCCCCCATATCTGACCTGCACCCCAGTTCTTGCATGCATAAGTAAAATCTTTTTTAAAAAATGAGTAGTATGTAATTTACCCTAATAATAGACTGTAGAAGGAAGAACATAACCTTAGTAGATACAGGAAAATAATTTGCCAAAATACAATATCCTTTCTTAGTGTTTAATTTTCAGCACAGTAGGAACTAAAGGAAATAGCTCAACATGAGAATGCATTTACCAAAGTATCTGCAGACGGCATCATACTTAATAGTAAATTAGAACCCTTTCTCCTAAAATTTGGAAACAAGTCAAGACTATTTTACCACTCTTGTTCAATAGAACACTAAAAGATTTAGTCAGTGAAATAGGGCAAGAAAAAGGGGATGACGAGTATACAGAATGGCAAGGAAAAAAGAAAACCCAATTTGCAGATGACATAATGTATGAAAAATTCCAACAACTACAAAAAGGCTACTATAACTAGGAAGTTATAGTAGTTGTATTTCTATACAAATCAGATGTATTTCTGCAGTATTGATAAACCCTTGGAGATTTAAATTGAAAAACAAGGATGTTTATAATAGCACCAGAGGCCATGAAATTCTTAGGTGTGTGCAATATGCATATGTTAATAACTACAAGACTAATAAGAGAAATCAGAGACCTAAATAAATGTGTTCACAGCATGAGAGAGTCAGTATTGTTGAGATGTCAGTTCTCTCCAAATTGAGCTACAGATTCAACACAATCCCAGCCCAAATCTAGAAGTTTATTTGTAGATTTGACAAGCTGACAAGTTTATTTGACAATCTGACTCCAAAATGTATACAAAAAAATTTAAAAAGTAAAACATCTAAAACCATTTTGAAAAAGAACTTACAAAAACCACTAGGAATTTAGTGGCGGATTCACACACCTCCTGATTTCAAGACTTGCTGTGAAGTCTCAGGCATCAGGACAGAGGGCGCTGGCAGAAGGACGGATGTGAGGATCAGGGGAACAGAACAAGCCTGAAATAGACGACACTTTTATGCTACATCGACTGATTTCCAGTCAAAGACACCGACACTTGAATGGAGAGTTCACTGGTGCTGGGACCCCCAGAGTGAACACCACCAAATGGGGTTGCCCTGCAGGACACCCTGTATTCTCCAGTCCAACCTCTCTGCTGCCTCACTCGTGCCTGGAGCGCCAGCTCAGATCCTCACCCACTGCCGTCTACTCTGTAACATGCTGCTCTGAGGGTGGCACGTTGAAATGAGAACTTATGAGTTGCAGGGTGGGTCACATGCGCTTCAAAGGGCTTCTCCCCAGGGATGACTTTCTTCTTTGGGAGAAAATCCCCACGCTCTGTTCAGGTGGAAAAAGTATGTGAATCTGGTCTCTTCTCTTTCAGATCGGTTCCTACTTCGGGGCCTCCCTGTGCTCTGTGGACATGAACAGAGATGGAAACACAGACCTGGTCCTCATCGGGGCCCCCCATTACTATGAGCAGACGCGGGGAGGCCAGGTGTCCGTGTGCCCCTTGCCCCAGGGGGTGAGTGACTGGTGGGGCCTGGGCACGGTGGGGTTTCGGGGGCCAGGGGGGTCGTCCAGGTTAGGGCCTGACACTCGTTTGTTCTGCAGAGGGCCAAGTGGCAGTGTGTGGCCATCCTCCGTGGGGTGCAGGGCCACCCCTGGGCGCGCTTTGGGGCAGCCCTGACGGTGCTGGGGGATGTGAATGGGGACAAGCTGACGGATGTGGCCATCGGGGCGCCGGGAGAGCAGGAGAACCGGGGTGCCGTCTACCTGTTTCATGGAACCTCGGAACAGGGCATCAGCCCCTCCCACAGCCAGGTGAGGCCTGGTCATTGTCCCCTTCAGGATAGCAGCCCCTGGGCTGATCTGTCCTGTTCTATGTCAGCATTCCCACAGTTCCCACCAGAACAGTTGTCCTAGTTCTCATCTTCACACACATCACAGAAACCTCACAGACTCCTGTGTTCTGGAGGAATCTTTACCTCAGCTTCAGTGGGTACAGGGCAGCTCATCACCCCAACTTCACAGATGAGGTGAATAAGGGTCAGAAGTAGTGGGTAGCAGGCTCAAAGTGTTTGGGTAGGGCCTTCCTCTCTCTCGAATCAGTCTTGGGGGTGATGGATGGTCCTGCTCTGCCCGGGGGTTCCCCGTACAGGCCCCGGCAGTCTCACCTCCCAGGAGCCCCCTCCGTTCCCCATGCTTCCCTGCTGCACGCTGCGAGGGCTTGGGGCCCGCGCCGGCACACAAGGCCCCTCTCTTGCCATCTTGAAATTCTAAATAATTTTAAACAGGGATTCCAAATTTATTTATTTATTTTTTCACTGGGTCCTATAAATAACGTAGCCTGTCCTGGTCACGGCACCTGTTTCCTCTCTCAGATGACCTCTGCTTCTGGCAGTTGGGGAGTCCTCTCTGCGGAGGGGCCCCCGGCCATCGGGGGCCAACTGTGGCCAGTCCATCCTCTGTCCTCTGGTCTCTGGCTTTTTCCAACCTCACATTTTTCTCATGTTCTTTCTTTGTAGGCTCACCTACAAAATGCAGCTCACCATGCTGCATTCCTGCCAAACCCTTCACTTAAAGGTTCAACACTATCAACATTTTAAAATCGCCCCAAATCTTAAAAAATGTATTTGTTGTGGCCCTGCCAATAGCGATTCTGATTTACCTGATCTGGGCTTAGGGCGCCAGACATCAGTGTGTTTTTTTCAACATTTTATTTGGAAAATTTTCAAATGCACTGCAAAGCTGAAAGACTCACACAGTGAGCACCCACATATTCACAAGGAACACTGTGAATATACAATGATCTGCAATGACATTTTACTAGATTTATTTTTATCATCTGTTCCTCTTTTATTCATCCTTTTCCTATCCATCTATCTTATTTTTTTAATGTAGTCCAATGTAAGTCAAGGCACCTGTTCTCTTTGTCCCTAAATACTTCAGCATGCTCTATTAACTAGTATTCAATACTATTATTTTATTTATTATGTTTTTAAGATTTATTTTTTATTTATTCATGCATACAAGAGCTGGGGTGTTGGCCAAAAGGTGTGGGGTGAGAGGATTCACCAGAGACAGAGTGGCGAGCAGAACAGGCAGACTGACTAAAGTACACTGCTGAGGGCAGCAGCGGGCGAGGCAGGAGAGGTCTGCTGCGCCATGTGGGTCAGTTCCTTGGTCTGGGATGGAACTCGCCCTGCAGTGGCTGCAGAAGCCCCACAGTGCAGTGCTCAACCCCTTGCACCACCAGGGAGGCTCAAAATGCAATACATTTTACTCAAAAAAATAAATAAGCACATCAAGTGTCTTTTTTTTCTTTATTAACATTTTAAACATTTATATATATTTGACATCAATTGTAAACCCCATGTATTCCCCATCACCATATCACCAGTGCACCATCACCTCAGTCCCCCGTGATCCCGTCTGCCCTCAACCCTCCCCTTCTTCACTCCCCACCAAGTGTCCCCAATTTGTCCTTGTATTTTCATTTTTGTTTTTTGTGTCTTTATTGCTATTTTTATTATTATTATTGTTCTTATTCCTTTCCTTGATCCTTATTTGGTTCCCTTATATTCCTCCTAGGGGAGGAACCATCTGGTATTTTTCTTTTG
>JAGFMF010011768.1:14732559-14754885 GCA_019455555.1 Galemys pyrenaicus
CTCTGATGACAAGAGAAGTTGAGCATTTTTTCATATGCCTGTTGGCCATTTGCATGTCCTCTTTGGAGAATTGCCTTTTTACCTCTTTTGCCCATTTTTTGACTGGATTGTTCACTTTGTTTTTGTTTAGTTAGTTCTTTGTGGATCTGTGTGATAAGTCCCTTGTCAGTAATGTTGTAGCACATCAATTTTATTTATTTTTTTTAAGATTTATTTATTTATGCACACAAGAACTGGGGTACAGGCCAGAGTCACGGAAGGTGAGAGGATTTACCACAGAAAGAGTGGGGTGTAGAACAGACAGATTGACGGAAACCCACTGCTGAGGGAAGCAGCGGGCAAGGCAGGAAAGGTCTGCTGCTCCATGCGGGTCCCCTCCCTGGCCAGCGGTGGCAGGGATCGAACTTGTGCTGCAGTGGCTGCGGTCTGCTTCATAGTGCGTTGCTTAACCCACTGCGCCACCAGGGAGGCCCCAACACATCAATTTTAAATGATGAGTTTTCACACATGTGAGGCTGAGTAGCCTCAGATCTGATCACAACATAGCACCTCTTCAGTGTGCCAAGCGTCTCATCCTTCCTTTGGGTTGACAAAATCATTTAAAATTTTTTGTGGCAATGTATACATGACACAATTTACTTACCATCTTAACCACTTTTAAGTAGACACTTCAGTGGCATTGCACATGGAATGACATCTCTTCAAGTTTTTCTTTTTAATGTATGATCTGGCTGTTACGCTTTCAGTGTTTTCTTGCACGCTGATTCGAGAGAGAAATTGTTCGGAAAGGCTCATCATGGCAGACAGCTTCCACAGTCACCGTGGCTTCCTCTTTGCTTCCCCATTCTCTTGAGGAAACACTTTCAGTGATCCTCACACTTCCCACAAAGGGTTTATTTTGTTGCTTCTTGATTTTTGTTTTAGCACTGATGTCCCACTATGGGTGTGACGGCAGAAATTCCATCCGGAAACCAAGCAGCACTCAGAGAGGGAGAGGGAAATGTTTATTTACACCAGCGGGTTTTACACTGGTGGGCTCAGAGATTCTCTAAAAGTCTGAGCCCCAAGCACTAGGTCACAGAGCATATACTGACTAGAGCAAGGGGTACAGTCATCTGGGGTACATGAATCAGGGTACAGAGGCCTTGAGAGTTATCAGATGTTCTCTGAAACTTTCAGTCTACAGTCTTCAGCTAGTCAATAGGTCAGCCTGACATTTTCCACTTCATGTGTGTGAAGTGAGGGCTGAGCTCCCTTTCAGTCCCTCCTGCCACATTCACATACCCCCCACCCATAGCTTACTCCTTTTATTTATATGACAATTTCAGTTAGCTGAATTTCCAGTGTTTGCGTTATCCTGACCATGTACGTGAGACGCAGCTGAGGGTAGTAGTAAACTAGGTCACTTCTTTTCTGCAAAGCTTTTGTTTTCCTTGGGAAACCCAAGAAATGAATGGAAACTCTGAGTATTATCCCAAGGCTGTGGCTTAAAACTGATGGTTACCACAAATTCTTGAGGCGTGGTGGGAGATGAGACTTGCGTGGAGCCCAGACTATCTCTCCTGGGTTCATCATGTGACTAAGTTACCACCTCTTGTTCTTTTCCATCCATTCCCTGTGCTCCCCCCTTGTCCTCAGCGGATCACGGGCTCCCAGTTCTCCCCCAAGCTCCAGTACTTTGGGCAGTCGCTGAGTGGGGGCCGGGACCTCACAATGGATGGACTGATGGACCTGGCCGTGGGGGCCCAGGGGCACGCGCTGCTGCTCAGGTGAGAGTGTCTTTCAAAGCACACCAGGTGTCTTCCCATCCAGCTGTCCTTTTCTTGTCTAAAGGATCCTGATGGCCCTCGGGTGTCCCTTCAGGTCCCGGCCGGTGCTGAGAATGGAAGCAGACATGGTGTTCACACCCAAGGAAGTAGCAAGGAATGCATTTGAGTGTCGCGATGAGGTGGTGAGAAACCAGGTTGCTGGGGAGGTCAGAGTCTGCCTCCACATCCATAAGAGCACAGTGGACCGGCTCGGAGCAGGTGAGGCTGGGTGGGTCGTTCTCAAGCGGGGAAGTGACTGGGTGTGTTGATGGATAACCAGGTCCAGCCTTCCCAGCCTCCAGCGCCAGCGCAGTGCTCTCACAGGCTTGCGGCCTTCTCCAAGCTTGGCTGGAGTGAGCAAGTGATTTTCCTACTGGGTGGGGGAAAGGAACTTGATAGGGGAGGCCTTGGTAGACACTGGTCATTCATTAGGACAGTGCCCCCTGAGGCTTACGGTCAAGAGCAAGGATAGGCCATAGAAATAGACCCACAGAAGCCTGAGTTACCAAACAGGAGTTTTTTTTAAAATGACCACAAGTAATATCTTTAAGAAAAAAGAGGAAATGAGGGAGAATTTCAGAAAGAGCTCATAGAATGGAAACTCTAGCACTAAAATATACACTGACTGAGGTTAAGAATTCAACAAAAGACTTACTAGCAGATCAGAAGCCGAATAGAGCACTGTGGACTAGAAAGCAAAGCAGTTGAAAATAGCCAGATGATCGCACAGAGAAGAAAGGATGAAAAACAGGAGAACAAAACAAAACAAAACAGGTAGATGGGACACAGTGAAAGAATGAATAAACATGTAATTGGAATTCTGAAGGGAAGAGAATGAAAAAGAAGCAACACTTAGTGAAATCACGATCAAGAACTTTCTGAAACTGATGGAAGATAATTCTCTACAAATCAAAGCAGGATGAATACAAAGGTGACCACACGGTGGGACACTAGGGATGTAGACAGGGTCACCCTTTGTGCAGTACCAAGGCACAAACTGCTGAAGATCAAAGGCAAAAACTTCAACACAACCAGAAAAATATACCTAACTTTCTAGCATGCAGCACTGTAGCTGCCACTTTTACAGCACTTGTTACGTGGCCACTCTCGAACGAATTGTCTGCTAGATGCTATTTCTTTTCTTTTTTTTTAAAGATTTATTTATGCATACAAGAGCTGGGGTACAGGTCAGAGTCCAGGGAGGTGAGAGGATTCGCCAGAGACAGAGCGGGGAGCAGAACAGGCAGATGGGCTAAAACACACTGCTGAGGGGAGCAGCGGGAGAGGCAGGAGAGGTCTGCCGAGCCATGTGGGTCCCCTCCCTGGCAGGGGATCGAACTCCCGCTGTTGTGCCACGGATGGTTCACAGTGCGGTGCTCAACCTGCCGCACCACTAGGGAGGCCCCTAGACTCTATTTCATTTTATTTCCACTACTGGGAGTTAAATTAATGTTCTCAATTAAAAAAAAAAAGGAATTGGAACTCCAAGAGGTCTGATAACAACATGGCAGGGTCGTTCAGTCAGGGAGCAGAGTCTGACTCCTCCGCTGAGCGCCACCTCCCCTCCCCCACCCGCGTGCTGCCCTGCCCCTTCAGGAGCGATCAAGAGTGACGTCATCTATGCCTTGGCTCTGGACCCTGGTCACACCCACCCCAGGGCCGTCTTCGAGGAGACCAAGAGCAACTTACGCAAAGGAAGACAGACCCTGGGACTGAGTCCGTATTGTGAGACCCTGAAGCTGCAGCTGCCGGTGAGCGGGGCAGCCTCTGCCGGGAGTCGTCCATCGTTCCCACCCCCTGCAGGCTGTGGGCCGAGGAAGCCGAGGAGGACGGTCTTCTAACCCCTCAACCCCTCGATTCTCAGGAATGTGTGGATGAGTCAGTGACCCCCATCATCCTGCGCCTCAACTTTTCTCTGGAGGGGCAGCCATTGTCCTCTTTCGGGAGGCTCCGGCCAGTGTTGGATGTGAAGGCTGAGAGACTCTTCACAGCCTTGGTGAGCCCGGCTTGGGAAGCTGTCAGGGTGTAGATGGGACTGAGGCCAAGATGGTCAAAGCGCGTTTAATTTCTCTTCACATAAATTTCATTTTAATATTGAATTGTCTCATCTCACACCATATCAGTTTCTTTTGATCTCACCATGTTCTGTTGTATAGTTTCCCTTTGAGAAGAACTGTGGCAATGATAGCATCTGCCAGGATGACCTCAGCGTGACCTTCAGTTTCCTGAAGTGAGTTTCTTTTCCTCTCTCTTCCTCCCAGCCTGCGCCACAACCCAGGGCCCTGTGTCCCCGCAGTGCAGTCTACAGGGGCCCTGGCCCAGAGCAGCTGCCTCAGAGGTGCTGTGTGGCTGCTTCGCCCGCTGCTTCTCTCTCATGGGCCGGGCCCCCATCCCACCAGAGCAGACACAGGGACGGCCGCGGCATCTGCTGGCCTGTCTTGTTCTTCCCACAGCGTGGACACCGTGGTGGTGGGTGACTCCCGGGACCTCAATGTGACCGTCACTGTCAGAAACCAGGGCGAGGACTCCTACAGGACTCAAGTCACCTTCTTCTTCCCGCCGGGCTTGTCCTACCGGAGGGTGTCAGACGCCCAGGTAGCCAGACCCGCCCCCAACTCCGTCTGTGTCTTCCCCATCCTGGTGACTGCTGAGTGACATGACCACGTCTGCCTGCCCGGCCTTCCAGAACCTGCGCTCGAAGCGGTCCTGGCGCCCCAACTGTGTGCCTGGTGCCTCTAGCGGAGACCCCAAAGCCCTGAGGAGCAGCAGCTGCAGCATAAACCACCCCATCTTCCCAGACAACTCGGAGGTCAGAACAACTGGCTCGTCTTCTGTTCCTCTTGAAAATCTTTTCTTTTTTTTTTAAAGTAGAAGATTCTTTTTGGGAAAATAACTTCATGGAGATAGAATTCACAGACCCTACACTTCATCCATTCACTGTACACAGTTCCGTGACTTTTCGTGTCTGGTACCACCATGCTCAGTGTTAGAATTCTTCACTCCCTGGAGAAAGTGCTCTGCTCCCCTTAGCCGGCAGCCCTGTCTCTCCCTCTCCCCTGGCCCCGGCAGTCTCTCATCTGCTTTCTGTGGTGGACCTGCCTCTTCCAGACACTTTGCGATGGAGACCTACGTGCTTGGGCCTTCGTGTCTGGCTTCATTCGCTTTGTGCAATGTTCCAAGGGCTTTCACATTGCAGCATTTCATTTCTTTTTCCTGTTGGAGAGTCTCTTGTAGGGCTGTACCACATTTTATTTATCCACCCTTCAGTGGTGAGTTGTTTTTCTCTCACACATCCTTATCCCTGTCTCTCCTTTATCCAACCCAGGCTATCTTTAATATCACATTTGATGTGAACCCTGATGCAGCCCTTGGAAAAAGACTTGTCCTCAAGGCCAACATCACCAGGTGTGTGATGCCCTGCCCCCCCAGGCATTCTCCCCTTCGATGTCCCATGCCCTGCCCAGGCTGGACCTTTGACCTATTCTCACTGGTTGTCCCTTCAGTTCATTCATTCAACAGACTAAGCCAGCTGAGCACCCACCATGTGCCAGTGCTGGTGGGACAGTTATGAACTAACAGCTGTGGTTGCTGCCCTCACAGAGGTCACAATTCAGGGACAAAGAAAGATGGCGGAGCTGGCGATTACAAGATAGTGTGAGATACAGTGTCTAGTGCCCCTGGGAGCACGTGCTGAGAGAAGTTCCTGAAGATCTCTGTAGGCTGTGAGCTCGCCAAGCAAAGGTGTGAGTTGAGGGAGGGACAGAAGAAGACAGAAGGAAGAAAGCAGGTGTGTGCAAAGCCCGGGCTGGAAAGGTCAGGCTGTGTTTAAGGGTAGCCTGAGCCATAGTCCAGGGCTTGAGAAGCTGGTTGATGGAGCTGGTCGTCAAATGACTGGTTGGTTAACTTTGGCTGTTTAACTCGGGCGTGACACGATCATGTTTACCTGGTAGAAAGATCACCCTTCAGGAGGTGGGGAGGGGGTGGGAGCAGTTTTGAACTCAGGGACTGGGGAGAAGATGCTCTGCAGGTATCCAGGTGAGGTGGGCTGGGCCTGGGCTCGGTGGGGCTGATGGGAGAGAGCAGGGGTGTGTAGGCTGTAGCGAGGCTAGGACTTAGTCGCAGGTGGAGCGAGAGGGAGAAGGAGAAGGAATGGCGGAGTCTTTCCATTCTCAAGAGCTGGCCAGGACCTCCCTGGTGGCGCAGAGGTTAAAGTCTCAGTGTTATCAAGCTATTGCCAGCCACTGCGGCCTGAGTTCAATCCCTGGTCAGGGAGCTGACCCACATGGAGCAGCAGACCTCTCCTGCCTCGCCCACTGCTTCCCTCAGCAGTGTACTTCAGTGGATCTGCCTATTCTGCTTCCCACTCTGTCTCTGGTGGATCCTCTGAACCCTGCCTTGCACCCCAGTCCTTGTATGCATAAATAAAATTTAAAAGTCTTTAAAGAAAGAGAAGAGCTGAACCAAAAAAAAAAAAAGAAAAGAAAAGTTGACCGGAGCCCATTTCCCTTCAGTGAGAACAACATGCCTAGGACCGACAAATCTGAGTTCCAGCTGGAGCTGCCTGTGAAATACGCCATCTACTTGGTGGTCGCCAGGTGCTAGCTTCTGGGCTTCGCTCAGCACCCCCCTCCCCCCGGCTGGACATGAGCTTGTGCATCTGCGTGTGCGAGTCTGCACCTGTGTGACTGTGTCTGAGGATGTATGTGCGTGGGTGTTTGTGTGTGTGACCCCTGCACACCACCTTGCTCCCACCCTCTTAGGGCAGCCTCACCCATGTGCCTGTGTACCCCCTGATACATGTACCCCCAAACCACCTCACAGGATATCCCTGATGTCTGTCCCCTTCTTCCTCCCATCAGCCAAGATGTCTCCAATAAATATTTCAACTTCACTGCCTCAGAGAAGACCAGCCAGGTTATTCAGCATCAGTACCAGGTAGGGAAGGAGGCCTGGGGGTGATGGGAATGCAGATGATGGGAATGTGCATCCCTACTGTGTGCCGGGCTCCGCCCCTCGGTCCTCTCGCTTGATGCACACACTAGCACGCATACACACTAGCTGTGCATACACACACATAATGAGCTCAGTTTGTCCTCACAACGACACGGCAGGGGCATTATCGTTCACCCCAGTTTATAAGAAATTGGGGTTCCGAGAAGTTAATGGAGAACAGTCTCCCTGCTCGTAAGTGCAGGAGCACTGCTTAGGACTAGCCAGGCTGCTCTGGAGTGTCACCCTGCACCCCGCTGCCCCCCAGAAATCGTCATGAGGCAGGACAAGTCTGTGAGGCCTTTTTTGGGAACTGGGCTGGGGGGAGGCAGAGCCCTGACCCCCCTCCCCATGCAGTTCAGCAACCTGGGGCAGAGGAGCCTCCCCGTCACTGTGGTCTTCTGGGTCCCCGTCAAGCTGAACGAGGTGGCTGTGTGGGATGCCCCTCAGGTCATCTCTGAGGTAAGCCCAGCTGGGCCTGAGGAGAGAGCCCAGCGCCTGCCCTACTGTTCTGGTCTCCCCTGAAGTCTCTCCTCTGTTGATTGTTGGTGCATTTCTGGCCCTCCCCTGGACTGAGGCCATCTCGTCCTCCGAGAGGGTGGGCCTCGCTTCTCTGTCTCCTCACGCTGTTTCTCTCCTCAGCACATCTCCAGTAAGTGCAGCACGGAACAGGTGGCTCCTTCCCGCTCTGACTTCCTGGAGGAGCTTCAGAGGACCTCGGTGCTGGTGAGGATGAGCCCCACTGGGCCTCGGGCCACCCCAGACCCGTGCCACACCCTGGTGCCCAGCGCACAGGCCTGTCCCCGTCCACCTTCTCAGTCCTCTCTTCCCGTCCCCAGAACTGCTCCGTCGCTGTCTGCCAGAAAATCCAGTGTGACATCCCGTCCTTCGGCACCCAGGAGGGGTTCAGTGTCACCCTCCGTGGCAATCTCTCCTTTGACTGGTATACCCAGGTACGTGGGGCTGAGGCCCAGCGGGCACAGCGGGCACAGGTGCGCCCTGCGGGGGCTGCAGGCCCAGCGCTCACACTGCCTCTTCCACAGACTTCGCATGACCATGTGCAGCTTGTGAGCGCTGCGGAGATCTTGTTCAACAGGTCGTCCTTTGCCCTGCCCGTGGGACAGGAGGCCTTTGTGAGGGCCCAGGTATGTTATGGGCGCCATGGCTGACCGTTGGAGGGAGAGGGGAGGCTGGGCTGGTGCAGACTGAGAGTGGGCGAGGGATTGAGAAGTGAGGACTGGGGTGGGGGGGGTCCTATGGAGGGACTGGGGGTTAGTCACTGGGTTCTAATTGGGCACCCTTAAAAACCCAGAGTCTGTCTCCCCTGAAGTACCTTCTCCCCTTCTCCCCACCCCAGACAGAGACCAGAGTGGAGCCGGTTAAAGTACATGACCCTGTCCCCCTTATCGTGGGCAGCTCAGTGGGGGGGCTGTTGCTCCTGGCCCTCATCACCACTGTGCTGTACAAGGTATCCCCTGGGGCCCTCCTCCTGCTCCCCATGCCCTCGCTGGTCCTCACTCTGCAGCAACCTCACTGGGCCCACTGCTGACAAGGGTGCTGGCTTTGTGGCCTGGGGCCGTGACAGCCTCTCTGTGCCTGAGTGTCTTCACCTCGAGGCTGTAAATGCCCTTTGTGAGGGCAACTGGGGCAACCTAGGGGGAGCAACGCCCTGTCCTGGGGCAGAGTCCCACTCCACTCAGTTCTCCTCCTCCTCCTTCTCCCTCTCCTTCCTCCTCCCCGCTCCTCTTTTGTCCCCTCCTCCCTCTCCCCCCACTTCACTCCTTCTTTCCTGGCCTCAGGAGGGATGCCGCCTCCCTCCCTGCCCCCTCTCACCCCAGTCTACACTGGACCACACTTCTTTGGGCCTCTAGGTCACATCTCTCTCCTGGGCTGCGAGGCCTGCCCCCCTTCTGGCTGCAGTGCCCTTACTCCGGTGTCGGCCCCACAGGTTGGCTTCTTCAAACGGCAGTACAAGGACATGATGAGTGACGCGCCCCCACAAGGCGCCCCTGAAGCTGCCCCACCCGAGTAACGCTCCCCGCCTACCCGGAGCGGGACTGTCTGGACCAGCACCAGGCCCCCAGGCTGCTGGGCAGGCCTCCTGCAGGCGACCGGGGCGGTGGTGGCGGCTGCGTACAGGGAAGGCCTGCTTGGGTCTCTGTCCGTGCGTGAGTGCGTGTGCGCTGTGTGTGTGTGCGTGTGCGTCGTGTGTGTGGCTCAGATGTCTTGGGCACGGGGGCAAGTGCCTTCGACCTCTCAGGTAGAGGCTTGGGCCTCCCTGTAGGGAGATGAAGGTGCCTTCCTCTGGACATAGGTGGTGGCAGCTCTTGTAGGTGGACGTAAGGGGAACACTCCCTGCAGATGGGAGCACGACTCGCCTTGTGGGCCGGCACGCTGAGCTGCAGCACCTGTGCAGCCGGATGGAGCCTGCCCGGAGGAGCCCGTGGAACCAGGATCCGGTCAGCTGGCAGGAGCCTGCCCAGGCCATTCCACCTAGAGCCAACTTGTCCACCGAGCAAGGATGCACCTCCCTTTATTTATTTTGACATCACTTTTAGTTATTTGAACAGATAAACCTGTCCATAGCACAAAAACCAAAAGACACAGAAAGACCTGTGGTGAGAAGTCTCCCAGCCTGTTCCCCCAGCTGTTCAGTTCTCTACTTAAGGGCAGTCGAAGTTGTGTATTTTGGGGTCTCCTTCACAAAGATTTCAGTATATGCAGACACCTGCAGGTGTGCACGTGTACACACACACACAGCTTTTTTACACAAAAGGTAGCATATGTTATTTACATGTTCTGCAGGTAGCTTTTAAAATTATATAGCTTAGATGTGGGGTCATATCAACACATTAAGTACTTTTGTATTCTTTTCTACAGCTGCGTAATATTCAATTATGTGGGTGAATTATGCTGTATTTCACCAGGCTCCTTTTCATGTTATTTTCGACCTTTTGCAATTATAAACAATTGTGACTTAATCAATTGAATATGTAACTTTTTGGGATATGTGTAAGGATACGTTATAAGATATAGTCCCCAAATTTGGGGTGAAAGAAGTTTATTAAAGAGTGGCCGTAGGAAGTACCAATAGGAGAACAGCATGAAGAGTATGAACAGTAGGAACAATACAGAAGAGGAGACATTCAATGCACCTCTGTGCACCCCTGGGGGGTAACCTCAAAGACGGCTTCTGGGAGAGACAACAGAACGCCCTGTCAGCCTGGTCCCAGTGGAGGAGAGAAGGAGCTGGAGGTGCATCCCCCAGTAACGCAGTTATGGCTGAGGGCTGCTCTTCATGGGAACGGGTTAATTCCCTGCCATGGCTGTGGGCAGAGTGGACTGTGGTGTTCAGAGACAGGGGTACAGTTGCCACCGGTGGGACCAGGCAGGGCCCTGACGGCCCTTGCTAGCCCACGTTTGCAGGTGCAGTTTTGACGGGGGGCCTCTCCCTCCTCGGGAGACCGCTCTGCCCGCCTTCCGTGCCTTCCCAAACGCGGTCCCCACTGCGCCCACCTCAGCACGTATCCTGCCTAATATTCACACTGGTTCTGCTCAGCGGCCACCACTTCCTCTTTCAGCATAACTGAATTTCACTTATGAGGAATCTGAGCTCAGAGAGAACAGACCAGTCGCCTGAGCCCGTACACATACTCAGGGAAAGGTGTGGGAGGCAGTGGCTATAGTTCTGCTGTCACAGTACGAGGTGAAGCTTGTGAAATCGCCGGCGTTTGTTGACAGCAACGATGACGCCCTGACATTCGCTGGAGAACAGGAACAGCCTGGCTTGGGCCTTGTCTGTCCCAGATATGATGGCTGGGAGGGAGAGGCAACCCCAGGCTCAAGCAGGGCAGCGCAGGCGAGGCCGGGGCTTCGCGAGCAGGGGGAGCTGCTTTTGGCCTTATTCACAGTGAGATGCGGCATCCCCAGGGGTGACTGCCGAGACCTGGGGACACCACAGTGTGTCCCACCTTTAGATGAGTCAGCATGGTTTCCTCCCGACTTCAAAACTCACTAAAAATGTCTTTCCTCTTCCTTCAATGGGAAGCTCTAAGAGCACAATATCTTGTGTGGCCCTTAACTGACCCGGGAAAGGAAGGGGCCGTCTCCCTCATCCGTCTTTGAGGGGCAGTTAAGGTCCTGCGGCTCAGAGTCCACGCGTTATCTTGAAGTTGGAAGTTCGAACTGACTTCAGCCAGATAAGAGCTTTATGATGGGCCGGAAAGTGCATAATTTCTGGAGGCAAATGATCTTCGTGTGATCACAGTTACTGATAAACGGGCCCACGAATCTCTGGTGAAAAGCAGCCAATGCTTGGTTTACCTTTGGGGGCCCTCGCTTCAGGACAGACAAGTCCCTTCCGTCTCTGTCCTCCCGTCGTCACTTAGCAAAAGGGCTTTCTCTGCTGTGGGGACCGTTTGAATTCAAGCCCCTGAGAATTGTGCCTCCCTGCACCCCACTCCTTTGCAGTGTCACATCGCTCTCCCCTGCTCACATGGGGGCGTCTGTGTCCCTCCCTGTTGAGCTGGACTGGTCTGTGGCTGGCACGAACCCACAGAATGTGCCAGAAGGGATGTCGAGTGACTTCCCAGCCTAGGGCTTAAGGAGTATACAGTTTCTGCGTTTGCCCTCTCGGAACCCCAAGACCACTTTGCCGGGACCCCTCTAGCCTGCTGGAGCAGCCAGATGCAGAAAAGAACGGCGCCTGCTCAGCTGACAGCCCAGGGGAATCCCTTCTCGATGCTTCAGTCACCTGCAGTGACCGCGATGCCCCAGCTCGGCCCCAGCTAGGAGCACACCTGCTAGTCTGCACCGGGCCAGGGAGCCAGGCTTGGCTCGAGGGATGAGAGCAGGTGCTTCGGAGCACCTTGCCGTCTTCCCACCTGGAGCCCTAGTGTCCCGGTGCACCTCGCACCTCGGACCTGGGACCTCGCAGGTGAGGGCAGTGCCCTGGAATGCCACAGCAAGGTGGGGGAGCCTGGTTCTAACTCTGCAGAGGGCCCTGCCAGCCCCGCGCCCTCCCTCGCGTGCTGCAGGAGAGAGTGGACGCTGCTTGAAGGCGCTGGCCTCCCAGCCTTCAGCTGCAGCAGTGCTGCAGCCAGCACTGCTCTCCCCCAGAGACCCTGCTGTCCTGGAAGCGCAACTCGTGGGGAGGCCTGCACCTCTCTTGATGGGGCCGCTCCCGGGTCCAAGGTCTCCCGTCTCCTCTCCACCACTCGTGTGGCGGGTGCCCAAAGCGGACAGGCTGGGAGTGTCCCCTCTGAGATTGGAGAACTCGCTCAAGGTGACCTTGGACTGCGGGCTCACCTTGTGGTCGGCCCTCCCCTCTTGACTTCACAGTTCTCAAATGCAGACATGCTTGGGGGCTTGGGGCACTCAAGCAGGACTCCCTGGAGAGTGAGAGGGAGTGCGGGAGGGTGGCCCCGGCGTCAGGCCTCCAGAGGCCAGCAGGGAATACGGTAGTCAGTGGCTGGTCCCCTCACTTACCAGCCGTGGCTGCACAGCGGCCTTTGCCCAGAACTCACTTCCTAGCCTCCCCCACGGGGTTCTGTCTCGATCTGAGTTTTCCTTCCTCCACATCCTCCTTTCTTGCTGTTGGAAATCAAACCTATTGATGCAAACGGAGGCCCAACGGTGAGGCCCAGTCCCTGAGAAGTCTGACACTGGCCTCCTCCCGGGTCTTCATGTGGCCTCTGATAACCTCTGCAATAAATTTCTCCTTTGCTAAGCTCTCAGGTGACTGTGCCGTCGTAGATTTTGTGGTCCACTCGCCTGACCTCCTGGTGGAGAGAATCTCACCTCTCTCACGCACAGAAACCTGTGTGGTCTCTCCAGAGCCTGTGTTCTCAGAGAGCGGGAAGCCCCAGGAAGATACTGGAAGAGGGAAAAGTAGGCGTTGAGTGGGTGGGCGGGTGAACAACAGCCTTGGTTTCCCAGCTTCCTTTTCTCTGTGCCCTCTACGCTCAAACATCTTCCCCAGCCCATTTCTTCAAGACCGGATAGCATCTGACAACATCACTTTTTCTAAGTCCCGAGAGACGACGGGAGGGCCAGAGGGCTTGGCCAGCTGCCACCAGCCAAAGAAGCTGCTGCCTGAAAGTCAGATTCGGGACTCAGGCCACCATCTCCAGCAACTGGCCCAGGAGGCCAAACAGCAGGCACTGAAACAACCGGCCCCGTGCCCAGTCTTGGCTGGTAACTGCTGTCTCTCCTAGACGCTGTCTCTGCTTTCACCTTAGCGCCAGCCAGAGAAAGCCAAATGTGCTTCCCTAACCACCCACCTAGTGTACCCAGATTCTTTTTTTTTTTTCTTAAAGATTTTATTTATTTATGGGGCCTCCCTGGTGGCGCAGTGGGTTAAGCAACGCACTATGAAGCAGACCGCAGCCACTGCAGCATGAGTTCGATCCCTGTTGCCGGCCAGGGAGGGGACCCACATGGTGCAGCAGACCTCTCCTGCTGTGCCCGCTGCTCCCCTCAACAGTGTGTTTTGCCTGTTCTGCTCCCTGCTCTGTCTCTGGTGAATCCTCTCACCTCCCTGGACTCTGGCCTGTTCCCCAGATCTTGTATGCATAAAAAAAAAAAAGATTTTATTTATTTATGTATACAAGAACCGGGGTATAAGCCAGAGGTGTGGGGGCTGAGAGGATTCACCAGAGACAGAGTAGGGAACAGAACAGGCAGGTGGCTGAGATGCACAGCTGAGGGGAGCAGCGGGTGAGGCAGGAGAGGTCTGCTGCGCCACATGGGCCTGCTCCCTGGCCGGGATCAAAGCTGCAGCTGCTTTAGGGTGTGGTGCTTAATGCCTTGTGCCACCAGGGTGACCCCAGGGTACCCAGATTCTAATCAGCTGGACAGCAACTTCCCTACACCAGCCATCTCTGGTCAACTCGAGCAGAAAACTTCCTTCTTTTCTACTCTTGTACGAGGCTTACTCTCCTGCTTCCTGCCTAAGTCTCTGCCAACATGGCCAGCTTTCTTGCTAAGGCCTGGTCTCGCCTGGGTGGTCTTTGCTTGCTTCCACCACCCCCTGGTCCAGAGAGTGTGGTAAGAAAGAGATCTGGCTGTTTCCTTCCCAGTATCTCGGTGGGCATTCCCATTCTGACATGGACTTTGAGGAGCAGTTGCTGAAGTCTTTCCTTTTATCTGCTTCTCTCCCTTACTCCCCACCGCCCGCTAAAGGCCCAGATTCCTCTGAGTAAATGTGATTACGTGCTGGTTACCAGGTTCTGCGGTAAACGTTTGCCTGCCGAAAGCAAGCTTGCTATCAAGTTTAGGCTAAGTCTGAGGCAGAGCAAGACTCCAGCTCAGCCCCCCCTAGCACAGGGCTCCGGGGTCTCCCAGAAGTCAGGAATGTCTGCTCTCCTGTGCTCCCACCCCACCTTCCTAGGGCCTCTGGCTCTTCCCTTTTGCCCTAAAAAGAGACTAAGAAGAAACCCTTCTGTGTTCACTAGGTGCTGTCTGGGCCCCGCCACCAGGCCTCTCGCTTCACATCAATTTCTCAAGTTTCTGTGTTGGCTCCAGAGGTCACAACTGCCTCCTTCAGCTACCCCGATGTCTCAGGGGTAAGTGGGGACCCCAACCTAGACAGGGAGCCCTTCTATCGTGGGCACACCACACACACACACTGTCACCCAGGCCAGGACAAGCGAGAAGCACCCGTGCCCCTGCCCTGCATATCTTCGGGGTGGGGGAGAAAGCAGAACACCCAGAGAAAATCCCGCAGACACAGGGAGAGCGTGCCAGCCCCACAAAGATAGTGGCCCTGGCTGGAAATCAATTTTTTCCGCATCAATCTTACGGTGAAATGCTGAACAACACGACATTATTTGGAGACCACCTACGTTCCCGCTCCGGCTAAATCGCTCCCAGCTATGGGCCCGGCAGGAAGAGCCCTGGAGCACTCAGGGATTTGACTTGTGCAGATGTGGGCCTGCCGGCCACCTGCCTTCTCCCCAGCGCCCCCACCCGTTGCCCAGCGCCTTCCTTGTCCACCAGGCTCATGCCCTGTGTTCCCTAACGCCCCGCACCTTCCTCCACCTGGCTTCTTGGCCGCAGCCATCTACTCAGACTACACAAATCCCCCCTGTCTTAGTCTAGATTCGTTCGCCTCCCAGAAGCCCACTGCTGCTTGTTCCGAGGCGCCCTTCTGATAGTGCGAACAGTGAGCTGGCCTCAGGCCGCCTGGGCTGAGCACCTGGTCCATAGCCCCCACCCAACACCTACCGGCTCACTCACCCACCTGCCTGACCTCCCACCATTCCCCCACCTGCCGACCCCCCCGCCCACTCACCCACGTGTCCATGCACAACCATCTTCCTTATCCTCACCCCTCCCTTCCTGCACCCAGCAGACAGGTGCTGACCCCGGATGTCTACTCCAGCCCTAGCGGCCCTCCTGGGACACAGACAGACATGAGTGTCTGCTCTCAGCAAACGCTCATCAAGAGGGTGCCACCTTTGATTCTCCCCGGAGCCCTCACCTTATAACCACTGCAGCAACCAGCAGCAGCAAGGGCTGATTCCCAGGCCCGCCACTCAGCTGCCACCATAACCAAGTCCAGAGTTATTGGCTGGGTAAATTGAAATTGAAATTGTCAGGTAACAAAAAGTTACCCTGGCTGGGAAGCAGGCTACCGCTCTTTAACTTCATTCATGCACTGAGTAGAGATGGGGGGCTCCCTGTGTGTCAGGGGTGCTGGGGACAGAGAGTTTAGAGGAATTTGGGGCCCATACTGAGGAAACCCACATCCCTACTCCAACGCCAGGACATCAAGGCCTTCCTTTTAGTTACTCTTTTCAAGCTTCTCCTGCTAAGACTTAGCAAAGCAGGGCTCGCAACCGGGTCTGCCGGTTAGTGTTCTAGTGAAACTTCAGAATAGGCACCCCTCCCCCCCCCCGGCCCCGTCTTCTGTGACTCGTTAAGGCCTTGACATCGTTTCTATATTTGCTTTGTTTCCCAGAAACCAGCCCTTGGTCTGGGGCATGTGGGGGACTCTTACAGGGGGAGGGACAAAAGCCATCCGGGGTCAGGTTCGGGGAGAGGACGAAGCACCTGCAGTGCTAAGATGCCGCGTCTCAAACCTTTTACTAGCTGGGCAACCTGAGGCAAATGACTCAGCTTCTCTGTGCCTTAATGCTGCATCTGTGAAGTGGGGATACTAGCAGTCCTGCCCCCCAAGCCCCGTAAGGCTGTCGCGAGGACTCAAGGAGCTAGCAGGCCCGGGGCACGGCGGTGGGCACGCGAGGGTGACCGAGCTCCTTGGCTCCTGCCTGAAGATGTGACAGCCCCACGCCTGCTTCTCCCTCCCAGCCCCAAGCTCCCAGTCACTAAAATCGTCCAGGGCGTGAGGTGACCTGCACTGGTGAGATGGTGGTGGGAAACCCTTGGGGACCACAACTGATGTCAAATATACCTAAATAAAGAAAAAGAGGGGAAAAGATAAAGTGGAAACTTTCTCTTAAAAAAAAAAAAAAGAATTGCATATAACTTTCAAAAGTTGTAACAATTTATTCTAAAATGACAATTTCAATCACATGAAAAAAGTCCTTTTCCTTAATAACTTTACTCTCTCCACTTTGTCATGGATGGTATAAATGATATCTTTATATATTGTGTACCCATTAACATAGACTTATAATTATGGTTATGCTTTTGTCATTAAAAAATAATTTTAAAAAGTGGAAAAAATAAATAAAATAAAACCGTCCAGTGCACCCACATCATCCATTATGCCAAGAACTCCAGGCCTAGGGATCCAGGAGTTCAGGGAGAACCAGGTGCTTGGAGGGGAGCCTCTTACCTCTGCTTTGTGTGTTTCTATACTATACACCTAACGTGAATTCTGTTTTGGGAAAATTCAGGGCGAGGTGATGAATTGTCCTTCAAAGGCAGAAGTGAGACAGATTGCAGGTACCAAGAGGAAGGTCAAAAACATTAGGGGAGTCTCTTCAGGTCCTGTGGGTACATGGGAGGTGGAAATGGACTGAGGAGTTGGTGGGATTTCTGTGCACTAGATTTCTGTTCTCTTCCCATGAAGAAATAACCCAGAATAGACCCAAAATATTTAGTTCCTGAATTAAAGTAGCTTCTGCCCTGAGGGTGCCATGTGCCCCTCCCCCACGACCGCCACCAGTATGGGGCCCATCGAAGGCAGCCCCTGCTGTCCACTACCCTGACGGAAGCTTGCCCACCACTGCGCGTGTGGACAGAGCGGAGCGGCAGGCGTCAGGGTGCCCGGGTGGGAGACGCATCCCATGCCCTTGAGTCGCCACCGGCTCTGAACACCCTGGGTGCCCGACGGACACGACGGGTGTGGCTGACTTGCAGCCCCAGTGGGCTGAGGACAGGTGACTTGGGTGTCCACTCGTCCTTGGGTGTCCATATCACCCCCCCTCAGCTGGCATCTGCTTTTAGAAAAGCTCACAGCCACGACTCGCTGAAATGGGGTGAGCTTTGGACACCCTAAGGTTCTGGCTGGAGCCTTGTGCCCTCATCTGTAGAAGGGACGGTGATGGTGGCATTAAGGACACATTCTCTTCCACATCTTTATAGCCGCCTTGCCTTTGCCAGAGTGAGGTGTGTTCTCACCTTGACTTTTCTCTGCATGGAATTTACCAACAAGGTCTGAAGTGTTGTGGACCGATGCCGGGCAGCTTGAGATGGCGTCCTACTTGTCTGGTGTTCTTGTCTCCTCCCTCACCCACCAAGGCTGCATCCCAAGTCTGAGGAGAAGGGGCCACATGCGGGCCAGGCTCAAAGGCTCTGGCACCCTCCCTGTCCCTATGACCAGCCCTTCCCAGCCTTTTGACTTGAGCCTCCTCTCTAGAATTTGGGCCACTTCTGCTTCCTCCTTATTGGGTTTTTCTGCCACCGTTTCCTTCTCAGAATTTAACCAGATACTATTCATGTCCAAGAATTCTAGGGCCTTTCCCCAGCCACACTGTGTCTGAAGTCTCCTCAGGGCTGCTTACCTCAAAGCGACACGGCCGCCCACATGCCTCTTGCCCAGTCTCTCTTGCCCACCGCAGCCTGGCCTCCAGACGACACCCTGGCGTGCCCCCTCGAGGGTCCCCAACAGCCTCTGTTCCCAGGTCCAGGACATCCTCATTTCTTGCATCGCCTCACCGCTGGCAGCGTGTGAAATTGTTCATGCTCCAGGCAGCTCTTGCGGGACCTTCTCAACCTTGGGCGTTCCTCTCTCTCCTCGAGACCTCTATCTCAGTCTTCATGGGCTACTGCTCTGCTGTCAACATTGGCCTCTCTCTTGGACCCGCCCCAGGCCCAGACTTCTCCTCCCTTTTCACATCCCCAACCCCAGGGTCTCATGTAGCACCTGTGTGGATGTTTCCAAGACTCTTCTCCATGTGCCCAGGTGCCTGCAAGGACACCTCCTCCTAGAAGCCCCTCCACCCCTTTTACCTTCCAAGAGAATCATCACAGCAGAGTCATGGTACAGCCAAAAATTAAAGCTCTTACACACGCTTCTAGCAGATCTCTTACTAACTCAGCCTTCCCAGCAACAAAGGTGGCACATACTTCTCTTATCATCACCACTTTGCAGATGGGAGACGTGAGGCACAGAGAAGGTGGAAGAATCCCAGCTCTTACACGCCAATGCTGATCTTCTCAAAAACAAAGTTGTCCTTGCTCACCCCCTGCTCCTCATTATTCTTTAATCCCAGGACCATGACCACTGGCGTCCATGTGTGGCCACAGCCTCCAGCTCACCTCCATGGCCAGGAGCTCACTCCACAGCCCCCGTCAAGCCCTTCCTGACTGATCTGTCTACAGTCAGGAAGCCACACCCCACAAGGCAGCTTGTAGTTTTCTAGAATTTGCATTTGAAGACAAATTTCCTCCAGTTTCCTCCAGTGCTTTCTTCTGTCCTGAGGATAAAATCAATGTGCTTTAGGGGGTTTCCTGGATCTGGAGTACACTTCCCCTTCCTCTCCTCCTCCACAACACTGAGCTCATCTCTTGCCACTTCTCATTCTCTGTTTCCCATCACTCATTTCCCCAGAGATTCTCAAGCCTCTTCCACATTTGGCTATCCCTGCTGAAATACTCTCATAGTCAGTTAGCTTCAAGACTCAGCTCAAGTGCTGCTGCCTCCAGGAAGCCTTCCTGGAAATCCATACCCTCCTAACCTGAACGAGGTACTATGGAGTCAGTATATTCCCCCTGATACCATATTGTTCACACACTTACCTTCTCCACAGACCCCAGGGTGAGGTTGTGGTTTGTGTTATTTTCTTCCTCTGCTAGCAGAGGTTGTGCATAACCAGCCTCAAACTTATACAACGAATTAGGCTTGTTGTACAAATGACGAATAAATGAGTGATGACCCACTCCGTACATCTTCTAGATGTACAGACGCTTTATTCTTTGGAAACTAGAGGTTTCCAGGTCTAAAGTGGGGGATTCCTGCCAGGGTCCCCATTAGGGCCCTGACCCCACCCTGACAACTGCTCTCTACTACTCAGGCTAACTGAAGTTTCAAGGTCAAAGGGACCCTTCTGCTAATAGGACTGTAACTGGAAAAGGTGGGTAGGAGTAAAGATTTGCATCTACCCAAGCCTTAATTGGCAAAACAAGAGAAACCAGCTAGTGATCTAAGGCTAGAACTGGGCGGTTGCAGGGGTGTGTGGGCAGCGAGGCCATTCTTGTGCTTATTTGAGTTGCTTTCTCCGCCTCCCCCTCTGAGTGCCTCCCCCTCTGAGTCATGTCACAACTTCCCTTCTGACCTCTGTCCACTTGACCACCTCTTGCACGCTCACCCCTTCTGTATCTTGCTCCAACTGTTACCCTGGTGGCTCAGGAGCTCAGAGGCTGTCTGCTGGCCTTCCAGTCATGGCCGGCACCGGGACACCCCTCCTCCTGTGGATGGGTAAGCAGGGCGAGGGCCTCGGCGTCCAGTAGGGCAGAGCTGACAATGCACAATTTGGGCTCTGCCAGAAGGATAGAATTACAGAGGGTTTGGGATCTGGAGTTTGCTGGGGGAGAGGGCTTTAAAGAACTGAGCTGGGGGAGATCAAGAGATGCTGGAAGAGAGGCCAGTTGCTTGGACAATGCAGAGGCTTCTTAAGTAGGCAGAGCATGGCGCCCCATCCTCAAAACTTTGAGCCCAGGTTTTCTTGGCTGATCCCACTAGGGAGCCCCAGGGGAAGGAGTGGGGAAGGAGCATATTTTGAGCTTGGGCGTGGGTCTGTGGAGATGGGGAACTGGAGCTTGCCTGCAGCCCAGGGGGTGAAGCGCTGTCTCTGGACAGGGCAGGGAGAGCACTGGGGGCTGGGAGGTGGGGCCCCAACCCGGGGACCTGAAGCAGGAGAGAGCTCTTCTCCAAGCCGCTCCTCGCCCTCCTCTCCAGTCCTGGCTTCTTCTCTCTGCTTCAACCTGGACACGGACCGGCCAACAGTCTTCTCTGTGAACAGTGCCGGGTTTGGACACAGCGTGGTCCAGTTTGGCAACTCCAGGTGAGGACCGGCTGCTCTGAGCAGTTCCTCTCCCCGCAAGGGCGCTGTCTCTCCCACACTCAGACTTCCTCCCTGTGCAGTGTGGCAACTCCCCCAGGGCCCAGTCCAGCTCATCTGCAAGCTGTGCTCCCTGCACCTCCACCGTCTCAGCTGATGCTCCCCGAGACTCGATCAGCACCCGGGCCCGGTCCTGTGCCTGACCCTCGGCAGCCTTACGAGCTAGGAAGCAATCACTCAGAAACACTGCCTGAGCACCGACTGATGGCATGGGGGCCAGGCGTCCACCGGAGAGTAACAGCCAGAAACCTCTCCCATGTGGAACTGAAATTGTCATGACTCCCCTCCTTGCAGATGGATAAACCGAGGCTCGGTTTTCTTCTGAGAGGTGGCACAGACTTGCTCTGGGGCAGTGTGGCTCCAGGGGCCACTCTGGTAACTGTCGGGACTTTGTCTCCGCCAGGGTGGTGGTGGGAGCCCCCCAGGAGATAAGGGCTGCCAGCCAGACGGGCAGCCTATACGAGTGTGACTACAGCACCGGCTCCTGCAGACCTGTCCCCCTGCAGGGTGAGTGGCTGCCCCGCCCGGAGCCCAGAGGCCCACGCTTGCTTGGAGCCCCCTTCCCACCATCAGCTCTGCCTGCAGGCGAACTTCCTCTCCCCTCCAGGCCTCCCTGCCCATTGCAGCTCTGTGCCCACCCCCCAGTTCTATCGAGACCTGGAAGCCCCTTTTACCGCAGGTCTTGAGTAAGACCCCCTCACCCAGGTCTTACTCAGCCGCCTCTGGCCCGAGGGTGACCATGCTCCTATCTGTCCCCAGTCCCCCCTGAGGCTGTGAACATGTCCCTGGGCCTCTCCCTGGCAGCTGACACCGCACCCCCTCAGCTGCTGGTGAGTTGCCTGGGGTGGCAGGAGCGCTGTGAGGGGAGCAGTGGGGACCTGGGGCTGCTGGTCCTGCAGCCCAGGTCCTGCAGAGGGTGAAGGCACTGGAGTGGGGAGGGTATGGGGGGCCAGGATAGCCCCTCCCATGGCCCCCTCTGCCCCAGGCCTGCGGCCCCACGGTGCACCGCGCATGCGGAGAGAACATGCATTTGACAGGTTTCTGCTTCCAGTTCAATCACTTCTCCTGGCAAGCCAGGAGGGTTCCTTCCGCCCTGCAGGGTGAGTGTTCGGGGCCCCGGGGCCTCTAAGGAGCCACACATGTCTGACTCGGGGCGCAGTGGAGTCCGAGATACTTTTTTTCCCCAAAGATTTACTTATTTATGAATACAAGAGCTGGGGTACAGGCCAGAGGGGTGGGGGGGGGTGAGAGGATTCACCAGAGACAGAGTGGGGAGCTGAACAGGCAGACTGACTGAACCAGACTGCTGAGGGGAGCAGTGGGCGAGGCAGGAGAGGTCTGCTGTGCCATGTGGGTCCCTTCCCTGGCCGGGGATCAAACAAACTCGTGCTGCTGTGCCACAGACACTCCTCAGTGAGGTGCTAGACTCCTTGGGCCACCAGGGACCTCCGCCCTCCCCTCCCCTCCCCACTCCACCCTCTTCAAGATACTCTTGCCAGAATGGATGAAAGAGGAACTGGAAAAATGCCTCTCGGTACAGTGGTTCCAAACACGGGCTGGGAGTCACCGTCTGCTTTCACACTCGCCTCGTCAGTGTCCACTGCGGGACTTTCCCACGACCTTACCCTCTCTGCCTCAGTTTCTCCATCTGCCAGATGGCGGTAGCCACAGGTTAGCCTAGTGCCTGGCACGGAGAGGGCTCAGGTAATGCCAGCTGCTGTTATTTTTAAAGAGAAGGGGTTTGTTCTTACCCAGTTTTCCCTGGGTTATAACCGGTTGGTGTGTGTGCGAGGCTGGGAAAGGGGGGTGAGGGTGCAACAGTCAGAGCAGGTGCGTGTGGTGTGTGTGTACTTGAGGGTGTACATGCGTCTAAGTGTGCGTGTGTGTGCGCGTGGTGCGTGTGTACTTGAGGGTGTACATGCGTCTAAGTGTGCGTGCATGTGCGCGTGTGCGTGTGGTGCGTGTGTACTTGAGGGTGTACATGCGTCTGAGTGTGC
>JAGFMF010011768.1:14760028-14787592 GCA_019455555.1 Galemys pyrenaicus
CCGTGGGGTGCAGGGCCACCCCTGGGCGCGCTTTGGGGCAGCCCTGACGGTGCTGGGGGATGTGAATGGGGACAAGCTGACGGATGTGGCCATCGGGGCACCAGGAGAGCAGGAGAACCGGGGTGCCGTCTACCTGTTTCATGGAACCTCAGAACAGAGCATCAGCTCCTCCCACAGCCAGGTGAGGCCACAACACAGATTCTGTTGCCATAACAACCTCCTCCTTGCTTCTTCTGTCTTCTCCACTGCCATCTGGAAAATTGCCTTTCACCTCATCTCCCTCACTAAAAGAAATCCTGGCAAAGTGGGCAGCAAACATAATGTGGAGTTTGAGAAATGGAAACACTGTTAAGTACCCTGCTTTGTATCCAGACTTGATACAGGGTTCTCCACCCTGGTCTTTTAATTCCCCAGGAGCTCTCTGAGGTCCATAAGCCAGTCATTAGCAAGTCTGTTTTACAGATGGGATGTGGGGCATGGAGATCAGTTCCTTGGCTTGTCCAGCATTCAGTGAAGCAGAGATGAGCAGGTTCCAACCTCACTGGTAGCCCAGGGCTCCTTCTCCTGCTGGCTCCATGTTGCCCATCAGTTTAGGTCTGGCTGCCATCGTCTGCTGCCCACTCAGCCTGCGTGGATGCTCTGTTATGCTGTTTCCTCTTGCCAGTAATGTTGCCAAATACCCATCTAGGCAGGGGCCTGCACCCACCAGCGCAGGGAGGACCACTTACCTGGGCAAGAGTCCAGGAAACCCCAATTAGAACACAGACAAAGAATTTAACCAGCATTTCTCTGGAGATGATATTCTGAGAACCAACAGGGACATGAGAAGATGCTCCACGAAATCAGAATGAGATGCTATGCTCCCCAGGAGGGCATCACAGAGGCAGACAGTGCAAAGTGTTACTGAGGATGTGGAGAATTTGGCATGACTGGCAGGAGTGTCGAATGGTGCACCCACTTTGGAAAACAGTCTGACCGTTCCTCAGGCGATTAAGCAGTCACCATGGGAGCCAGCAATTCCGCTCTTAAGTGTGCACCCAAGAGCACTGAGCACAGATGTCCTCCTGCAGAGCTCTGCATGAATGTTCCATGCAGCATTAGCCGTAAAAGCCAAGCAACTCAAGTGCCCACCAGCTGGTGAAGAGATAAATAAAGTGTGGCCTGTCCGTACGATAGCACTCAGTTCACCATAACTGGAATAAAATACTAAAACGTGCTTCCATGTGGCTGGAACTAGAAAACTTGCTAAGGGAGAGCAAAGCACAAAAGAGCACACATTGCCTGAGCTCATTTATAGGAAATGTCTAGAACTGGTAAACCCACAGATACACAAAGTAGATTAATAGTTGCTGAGGGGTGGGGGACATGAAGGAAATGGGGGTGACTGCTAAGGGGTGTGGGGTTTCTTTTTTGAGAGGATGAGAACATTGCACAATTCTGTGATGATGCTAAAAACCACTGGGTTGTGTCCTCTAAAGGTCTCCCCCTTCCTCCTTCACTGGTCCTCTTGTTGCTTATTTCCAACTTGCTCCCCTCACACCCGCCTGACTCCCTCCCCTCCTCTGGCAGCGGATCGAGGGCTCCCAACTCTTGGCCGGGCTCCAGTACTTTGGGCAGTCGCTGAGCGGGGGCCAAGACCTCACAATGGACGGGCTGGTGGACCTGGCCGTGGGGGCCCAGGGGTACGCGCTGCTGCTCAGGTGAGAACAGCCTTCCTCGGCCTCGCCCCAGGTGGGCCTAGCTGGGCCAAGGACGCCAGCATCCCCACCTTCATCCCAGGTCGTCCTCCCGGGACGGAGAGCCAGCCCTCAGCTCGGTGTTCCGCCCGCAGGACCAGACCAGTGCTCAGGGTGCAGGTGACCATGCACATCTCCCCCCCAGAGGTCCCCAGGGCTGTGTTCGAGTGTCAAGAGCAGGTAGCCCCTGTCAAGGACCTGGGTGAAGCCTCCATCTGCCTGCAAATTTATGAAAGTCCCAAGCCTCGGCTAGGTGAGTCCTCGCCCCTCAGGCCCAAGGTGCCCGGACACAGGGCTCCCGTCTCGTGCCTGTCCCTTGCTCGCCTAAGCAGCTCCTGGCCCTCTCAGTCTCCCTACCACCTTGGTTTCCCTATAGCTGACCTCCAGAGTTCTGTGACCTTTGACATGACCCTTGACCCTGGCCGCCTGAGTCCCCGTGCAGTCTTTAAGGAGACAAAGACCCGGAATCTGACCTTTGCCCGGGACCTCGGACTGAGACGTCACTGTGAGGCCGTGAAGTTGCTGCTTCCGGTGAGGGGGCCTTGGGATGGAAGCGATTCTGAGGCTGACAGTGGACTGGGCAGGGGAAGAATGAGGGGTGTGCTGGTCCTCGCCATGGCGCCCCAGGATAGCACCTGGTGCGGGAGGTGCTCACCCAGTGTTGGCTAAGAGAGAGAGAGAGAGAGAGAGAGAGAGAGAGAGGAGGGATCGGCTGTGCCTGCCTTACTCTCTGGAGCTGCCCCGGTCAGGGCCTGTCCTAGGTGCGGGGGACACAGCAGTGGACACGACAGTCACACCCACAGGGAGCTCTGGGGAGGCCGAGAAGAGTCAGCCTAGATAACAGATGTCAGGTGGTGATGATGCTCTAAAGAAAGACCAAACCAGAGAGGAGAACAGAGAGTTGGGAGGCCTCTTGGAACAGGTGAAGTTGGAGAGACCTGACTAGAGTGCGGGAGCGTGGGGGCCGGGCAGGAGGTCAAACCAGACGCCGCTGTGCGGACGCTGGAACCCGGGCAGGGAGCGCCGCTGGAGTAGGTGCCCGCTCCATGTGGAGACAAGACTCCGCCAGCGGCTGGGAAGTGTGTCCTCAGCCCCCCCTCCCCGATGTCCATCTGTCCTCTAGGCCTGTGTGGAAGACGCGGTGAGCCCCATCGTCTTGCGTCTCAACTTCTCCCTGGAGGGCAAGCCCATCCTTTCCTACAGAAACCTCCAGCCAATGCTTGCTGCGGATGCGCAGAGATACTTCATAGCCTCCGTGAGTCCTGATGCTGGGGCCTGCCCAAGACGGAGGAGGGGGTGGGCTCCAGAACTTGGGGAACACTGTTTGCCTTCCCTCTCAGCTCCCCTTTGAGAAGAACTGTGGGGCTGACCACGTGTGCCAGGATGACCTTGGCATCTCCTTTGACTTCCCAGGGTGAGCTCCCAGCCCCTTGGACGCCGCCTCTCCCTAGCCGTTCTACCCTGTGCTCAGAAACCAGACCTCCTGCCCCCAAGTCTCCCCCGAGCCCCCATCTGGGTCTTACCACCAGACCATCTCCAGCCCCAGTCCCAGAATCATCTGTTCTCTACCCCACCACGTAGCTTGAACACCCTGTTGGTGAGGAGTAACCTGGAGCTAAACATGAGCGTGGAAGTGTGGAATGTTGGCGAGGACTCGTATGGAACCATGGCCACCTTCTCCTACCCAGCAGGGCTGTCTTATCGACGGGTGACAGTGAACCAGGTATTCTCTCTGGGGAAGGAAACCACTCCTGTCCTGGGTTCATTCTCAGGCTGGGGCTTCCACTGCTTGACTGTACAGCATCCACAGCTGACTGAGTGAGGTTGTACCGTCCATGACTGACTGGTGAGGTTGTTCTGTTCATGGCTGGCTGGATTAGGTTGTACCATCCCCGCCGACTAGGTGAGGTTGTACTGGCTGGGTCTTGTCTCACTCGTGTATTTAGGCCATAATCAAACTTCCTCCGGAACATCCCTTTTTCTGCCTGGTTTATTTGAACCAGCATTTATTCTGGGTCCATGTGTGACTGGTTACCCCCCACCCCAGGTCTCTCCTAGGCCCCGATTTCCAACGGAAGCATATTATGATGAATGACATAGGAAGGCAACGAAAGTCCTTCTAGACACGAGTCAAACACAACGTGTGGAACTTGATTGAGTTTCAGTTTAACAAGGAGCCATAACAACAATTTCTGGCGACAATCTAAGAAAACTGAACGTGACCTGGATAGTAGCTGATATTAAAGTAGCTGATATTTATTACTCTTTAATAAATACCCTTATCTAGTCAGTACATTGAAGTAGTTCTGGAAGAAACAGGTGATTTTCAGAATGTACTTTAAATTGCTCAAAAATAAGTGGAGAGCAGCTGAATAAGACCCAAATAGAAAAGTGTTGAGTGTTTCAGTTAAGTGGTGAGTACATGGGTTGTTTTATCTAGCCTCTCTACCTTTGAGTCTGTTCAAACATTTCCATAATAAAAAACATTTTGAAAAGGAGAATAAATAAAAGAGAGAAATAGCAATAAGTCAGGGATTCCTATTTTCAGAGGCCTTATCACCAGACAGTGTCTAAGGATCTTTTTTACATGGAATCAACTTTAAGGTTGATTCCAGGAAGCTCCCACTGTCTCTGGAGCATTAAAAAATGCTCACCCAGGGGCCTCCCTGGTGGCGCAGTGGGTTAAGCAGCGCACTATGAAGCAAACCGCAGCCACTGCAGCACGAGTTCGATCCCTGCTGCCGGCCAGGGAGGGGACCACATGGCGCAGCAGACCTCTCCTGCCTCACCTGCTGCTCCCCTCAGCAGTGTGTTTCCGTCAGTCTGCCTGTTCTGCTCCCGCTCTGTCTGGTGGATCCTGTCACCTCTCACACTCTGGCCATACCCCAGCTCGTGTGCATACATAAGTAAATCTTAGAAGAGAATGCTCACCCGCCTTTCTCTGCCCGTCCTTGCCCAGGCCAAGCTGCAGTCGCGCTCCCTGCGCCTGACTTGTGACAGCTCCGCAGATGGCAGCCAGGGCGGCTGGCTCACCCGCTGCCGCCTCAACCACATCATCTTCCGCAAGGGTGCCCAGGTCAGCCCAGTTCCCACCCGTGCCCAGCTCCCAGCCCCACCTGTCTCACTCCTCGGTGACGCCATCCCTCCTTCCTGCCCCTTCTTCAGATCACCTTCACGGTCACCTTCGACGTCTCCCCCAAAGCCACGCTGGGAGACCGCCTTCTGCTGACCGCTAACGTGAGCAGGTGCGCTGGGCCAGGCCCAGGGCAGCCCCTCCCCACCCTGTCTCGTCCCCCGAGGCCCTTGCCAATGAGGCTCTTCCTCTTTATCCAGCGAGAATAACAGCCCCCAGACCAGCAATTCCACCTTCCAGAAGGAGCTCCCAGTGAAGTACGCTGTCTACACTGTCGTCAGCAGGTACACACGGCGAGCTCAGAGGAGTTCTTCAGAACTGGGATGGACCGGGGAGGTTCCCTGTCCCTGCAGCAGCGGAACATCTAGCATGTTCATGCTCCAGTGCCACCCTTTCAACTGGCAGCTGATGCTGCTACAGCACCTGCTGATCATCAGTGCTCATTACGGGCTGCCGTGACGACAAGACGGTGTTACTGTGCGTCCTCCAGCTTTAAACCAAGCTGCAGTTCTTAGAAGGCTTTCTCAAAGGGCCCAGATCACCCCTGGGCTCCCTAAGAGATGCGACACCTGCCCCAGTCTTGAGGCTCTTACTGCCTTATTGGGAAGTGAGGGTACCCTGATCCAAGGCAGAGTCTCGCCAAGGGCCTCTCTGTGGCTGTGCTCTTGAGTCTCTGCAAGTTTCCAAGGGGGCAGGGCCTCAGCTAACTGTCAAAGACCCTGTGGCATTGGCGTGGCCCGTGGTGCTTCTCAAAGGGGCCCTTGGCTTTTGGACAGGATAGTGCTTCATCACCAGGAGCAGACTCCACCCTGCAGGGAGAGATTAGAGATCCGCTCTTTCGCTCTTTCTCGGTTTCCCAGTCCCCTTAGGGAAGGACAGGGACAAATGGCCCGTCTGGGCGGAATCTAGGTGTCAGGGAGAAGCCTTATAACGAGGTCCCAGAAGGGGCCTATGAGAGAGTGAAACCGAGGAGTCAAACGTTAGAGAGAGCCCGACGCCCCAGGCGCCGTGCTGAGGTTGCTCTCCAGAACTTACTGGGTATTGACACAGGTTTGGGGTGCCTCTGCTATGTGTCATCAAACCCTGCGGTGAACCCCTACCCTTGGGGCATGCGCCCGCTCCCTGGCCTGGTGAAGCCGGCTCCTCCTGCCCCGATTCACACCCTCTGTCACACCTGCACATGGCATGGGGTGCAGGGGTTCAGTGAGCTGACTTGTGGGAGGGTGAATTAAGCTTTTTACACCTCCTCGCAGGAAACCCCCATGCGGGTGCATTCCACGTAAGTGTGAGTAACTGGCTCCGCTGAACCCTGCAGCTGTGACTCTGTGGGTGCGACTTTGCAAGGCCCTCCAGGATGAAGCTGGGGCCTTTGGGGGAAATCCCTTTGCAGAGGAGGGTGAAACTTCATTAAGAGTGGTGGTTTGGGATTTGGACTGTGCCAAGGAGAGGTGCCAGGGAGTGGGGGTGGGGGTGGGGGTGGGGGCAGGCAGAAGGGAGGGCCTGGTTGGCTGCTGTGTCTCCAGGCACAGGGCTGAGCAGACCTCAGAGGCTGTTACACTGAGACCCAGCGAAGTTGTCACTCTCACCTCCAAGCCTCAGGCTCACAAAAACCAAGGAGACAGGCGAGAAGGCCCCAGTGCAGACCTGTGAAAAAACCATTTGTCCACAGCATGGGCCTGAGTCTCCCCAAACCATGACCCATATGTCCAGCCAACCTCCTCCATGCTGTGAAGCCTGAAAGGGAAACAGATACCCAGAGGCCAGGCCCAGCCCTGCTTCCCCCTGGGCAGCGGCACAGATCCCAGTTCATGCCCCGGCTCCCCAGGCCGAGCCCTGCATGTGAGGCTCCCTCCCACCCACACAGCTGAGTCTCTACAGGAATCTTACATGCAGCGCGAAACTTTGCAGTGCTCCCTAAACTCTTCTACCCTCAAGGGAGCCACTGGCCTCATCTGAGGCCACCCCACGGCCCCCCTCAGCCGCAGCCTCCTTGGAAGGCCCAGGTGACCTCCACAGCTGCCCACCTCCTCTCTCCGCAGCCATGAGCAATCCACCAAGTATCTCAACTTCTCGGCCTCAGAGGAGGGGAAGAGCAGCATGATCCTGCACAGATACCAGGCAAGCCTGCGCGGTGGGTCGGGGTCGAGGCTGGGAGCAGGTGGGTTTGGGTAGGGCTCTGCCCTCAGCGCCTCTGTGCAGGTGAACAATCTGGGCCAGAGGGACCTGCCCGTCAGCATCTACTTTTGGGTGCCCGTGGAGCTGAACCGCCAGGCCGTGTGGACCGAGGCACAGCTGCTCCAGGCCCAGGTAGCCAAGCGCCGCGTGCGGCTCCTCTCTAGCGCCCTTTACTGGGCTACCGGTGTCCTCGCGAATCCCCGCTGAGGTGCCTGTGCTTGGATCTTTCCCTAGAATTCATCCACTCGGTGCTCCTCAGAGAGAACAGCGCCCTCGGCCGCCGACTTCCTGACCCGCCTGCAGAAGAAACCCGTGCTGGTGAGGAGGCTGGGGCTGTCCCCACTGGAAGCCACACATCGGAATCCATCGCCAGGGCGGCCTCCTGCGGAGGGTGTGCTGCTCCTCCCACCCACACAGCCCAGCGGAGCGAGTGCTGATTCTGCCCCAAGGCCATCTCTCTGTCCCTAGGACTGCTCTGTCGCTGACTGCCTGCGGTTCCGCTGTGACATCCCCTCCTTCGGCGTCCAGGAGGAGCTGCACTTCGTCCTGAAGGGCAACCTCAGCTTCGACTGGGTGCGCCAGGTGTGTAGCCAGCAGCACGGCCCCTCCCCCGACGCAGGTGGTCCCGGGGATGTGCCTGTGCCCACCCCCCAGCCAAGACACTGCTCCGACCTGGCTGAGCCTCCACCCCCCCCCCGCCCCGCGCCCCAGCTCTGCCCTCTCCTTGCAGACGCTGCAGAAGAAGGTACAGGTCGTGAGTGTGGCTGAAATCCATTTCGACACATCCACGTATTCCCAGTTCCCAGAACAGGAGGCATTTCCCAGGGCCCAGGTGGGGTCTGTGTGTCTGGACAGGGAAGGGCTCCTGGCACCTAATCTGTGATGCTCAGTGCGGGCTCCCAAGCATGGGGGGTGGGGCGATGAAAGGTCCCTGGGCAGGACAGTTGTCCCTAAGCCCATGAGTGCATCTGTGTCTCACCTCTTGGGGCAGGGCTTGGCAAGGTGGGGAGGGAGCTAAAGACTGGGAAGTGGGGAGAGTCTGGGACAGCAAGAGGCCTCCTGCTTTCTGACGGGACCACCTCTCCTTCAGGTGGAGATGGTGCTGGAAGAGTATGAGATCTATGACCCCGTCCCCCTCATCGCGGGCAGCTCTGTGGGAGGACTGCTGCTGCTGGCCATCATCACAGCCGTGCTGTACAAGGTGAGCCTGCCCTTCCACTCCGGACACCGTCGGCATTTCATGCCACTCGCTCTACAGAGTAAGAAAGATCTCGAAACAAAATAGGGGAAAAACTCACCTTGGAGCCAGGTGCCAATTCTTGCTAAGTCCCTGCACTTGAGAGAGCCCATCCTACCTGTGAACTACAAGTCTCCTTCTGCCCCCATGTTCGTGCCTTCCTCTGATCTTGGGGCTCCTCTAATCTCTCGCCCTTTCTTTCCCACTCTCATCTGTCTCTTTACATTCCCTTAACAGCAAGTTGAAATGAAATTTCAATAACATGAAAGCGCAGCCCTGGATTTGCAATTGGCACTGCCACTGATTCTGTCCATGATCGTAGGCCAGGGCCTGGTCGGGCTGGGTTCAGGGTGCTCGTTCTGAGGGTGAGTTTCCCAGCTCCCAGAGTGGGGTTGACATCTACAGGACACACTGTGAATAGGGGTCCTGATACAGTTCCAGAAACAGTGATCCCTGCCCTGCCCGCACCATCTCTTTCCTCTTCCCCTCCCTGATATTCTGCTCCTTCTGCCCAACAGGTTGGCTTCTTCAAACGTCAGTACAAGGATATGATGCAGGAAGCAAATGGACAGACTGTCCCAGAAAACGAGACATCAGCCCAATAAGAAACTACCTCCTGTTCTCCTTCGGTTCTGCTGCCTCATTTTATACTCACCTGGGTCAAGCTTGAGGGGGAAGGAAGGTTGCATGTGAGAGTGATGCGATGGGGAGAGCAGCGTGTGTGCACCCAAGCCCTGTCTGCGAGGCCATGTCTCTCATCAAGGCTCCAGCCAGAAGCCCCAACAAGGCTCCTGAGGGCCTGGCTTGAAACTTCTGCTTAGACATGCGCAGTGTCAGGCTCCAGTCTCTCTTCTGCCCATAACCACCACTGAGCTTTCTAAAGTATAACACTGAAGAGGCCACTCCTCCTCCTCCATCTTGAGTGGCCGTTGCTCTCCAACTTGAAGGTTTGGAATCCAATTCCATTTCCAGAAGGAGGTGCTGGAGCCCACGGCACGAGAGGCTCTGTGCCTCCCTGTCACGCTTGCTTCTCGTGAAATATTGTCACGATCAGCTTTGTTTGGGGAATCCCAGTCCAGAGTTCCTGAGCTGAATTGAAAATGAATTTCTATATATTGGAATCGGTAGGTGTGGCTTCCAGCACTAGCTGGCATTGCTGGCTGGGGGGCCAAGCCACCCCTAGGTGGGGCACAGCCCCAACACCACTTTGACTTCACCTGCTCTGGGAACTTTCAGAGATCAGAGGCCCAGGCCACTCTCATTCTTGAAATTCCAGGTATGTAAATGAAGAAATGCTAAAATGTGGTTATAAAACTTGTGTATTTTAAGTATTAAAAATGGAATACATTTTACCAAATGAGATGTCTGTGGGAACACATTTATCGGGAAATGTGTCAAAGGTTTAAAATGAAAGTTTTTATGAATATGAGTTCTGAATACTGCCGTTTGTGGTGTTCCCTAACTAAGGGGGGACATTAGTATAGGAAGGCATAAATCCCGGGGTCAATGGGGTGAATGATTGTGAATCAAAAAATGAACACCGGGGCACAGGGACAAAAATGTCCCTGGTGGCACAGTGGGTTAAGCAGCACACTATGAAGCAAACTGCAGCATGAGTTTGATCCCTGCCTCCGGCTGGAGAGGTGACCCACATGGTGCGGCAGACCTCTCCTGCCTCACCCCCTGCTGCCCTTAGCAGCATATTTCCATTAACCTGCCTGTTCTGTTTCCTATTCTGTCTCTGGTGGATTCTCTCACCCCCCCCCATATCTCTGGCCTGTACCCCAGTTCTTGAATGCATAAATAAATAAATCTTTAAAAAAATGAACACCTATCTAGAAAGTGCTGTACCATCTGAAAATTATTGGGTCAGCCATGTATTCACTTCTAGGCTATTGTCCATTATAACTGCCAAAAAATGACTGAAGCTATCAAAGGCTTTGTGTCTTTAATAAAAAAAAAAAAAAGGCAACAAGGATTACTTGTAACAACCACACATATCACTTTCCCATCCAAACTGATTAATTTTATGATTAATTACAGAGAAGACAGCAGAACTCCAGGGGCACACGGCAAAATGTTCTTACAGCAGCAGGTCACATCCTCTCCAGCAGGCTCACAAACCGGCAGCGAGGTTAATATCTGTGGTGCAGTTACTTGTATGATGGGAAACCAGTAACAGGAGACAACCAAGGCACGTAAGGACACTTCCAAGGCCTTCCTTACAAGACAAGCAGATGTAGCTGTTGGTGAATCCACTGATTCAGCAATGACAAGAAGATGCACCTTCCTCATGAAGCTTTTATCCTTAGACCTTCTTCTCACTGCTGCAAGATGACTGCCATCGCTCCAGCCATCTTGTCCTCACAAAACTGTGCCCAAAGCACTCTTTAGAAATCAAGGAGCTAGACCTTTATATACCTTTTCTGTAGATTCTCAGATTCCCCTTTAGGTCTTAGTGATCAAAGCTGCATTACATTCCGCACCCAGACACAGAACGCTGAGAAGTGAGCCTTTTACAGGCTTAATAGTAGAGGTAACGGTGCCGGCCAGGAAGAAGGGCAGGACAACCACAGTGTATGGCATTTGTTATGCTTGAAGAATGAGTTGTGGGTACAATTCACTTAGGACATCGTTTAAAGTGGGAAAGCAATGGCTAAGCCCTGTGTGGGGGTGCATGTCACTCCACGCCTGAATCAGGTCCCTGGTGTCTGACTCAGCCCTTGGCTTCCGTGAGCTGTGTCGATGGGGGAGAAGTACGTGATGAATTTTCATTTATCGCTGAAAACCCAAGTAACAGAAAATGAGATTTGACTGTGAGCATTCGTCCCATGGGTAGTATAGACAGTGGGGGGTCACTGCCTGTCAAAGGATGGGGCAGTGAGCCCCAGACCCCTCAGCCTGGATTCAACTCTGAAGGAAAAATAGGTATGAACGAGACAGCTTTCCATACTAAAGTAACAGCAGGGAGAAATACTGTCGCTAGAAATTTTATTTTTATTTAAATTACGGTAAGACATGACAGAAAATTACTATCTTTAAGTGGCCAGTTCAGGGGTATCAAGCACATTCCCCTGTTCAGACATCACCACCATTGAGCCCCAGGACTTTTTCATTTCCCAAACTGAACCTCTCTACCAACTAAACAGCAAACACTCCCTTTTGCCCCCAACCCCGGCGGCCATCGCTCTCCTTTCTGCCTCTGTGAATTTGACTGTTCTCAGCACTTCACGTGAGTGGAATCCTAACCGAGTCTCTCTTTTAGTACCCGGCTTCTTTCACTTACTCTTCAGGATCATGCACCTTATAGAATGTGTCAGCATTTCCTTCCTCATAGGCAGAATGATGGTCTGTTATTGTGGGTTATGTACACATCATACATGGATGTCGTCTTATCTGTGTGTTATACACATGCAGACATACACAGAGACACACACATACGCATATTCTAATTTTACTGTCTCCTTGCTAACACTTAACAGTTCTGTTATTTTCTAGATAGCCTCTACCCAACTGTCTATGAGCTTTTGATTTGCATTTCCTTGGTGATTAGCAGTGAGTCTCTTTCCATGTGTGTATTAGTCATTTGTATATCTTTGGAGAAATGTATATTCAAGCCCTTTGCCCATTTTTGCTTTGTTGTCGTTGAGTAGGCGTTCTTTATGTTGTCTAGAGATTAACCCCTTATCAGATACACGGTTTGCAAGTGTTTTCTCCTGTTCCTTACACTCTAGTTATTGTGACCTTTGATGTGCATGAGTTGCTTTTGATCCAGTTCCATTTATCCTTTTACTTCCTTTTTTTGTGTGTCATATCAATGACTTTATTGCCAAATCCAATGTCATGAAGTTTTCCCCCGTATTTCCTTCTAAGGATATTGTGGTTTAGCTCTTACATGTACATTTTTCACAAGGTTTCCCAACCTCGGCCCTCTTTTCAGTTCCCTCTTCTTCATCCTCAGGCAACCACTGATCTTTCAGTCACTGTCCACCACTCTCCTTTGGAAGATGTCCTATACATGGACTCATACAGTGTCCATCCTCCCTGGCTAGACTCCCTTCACTTGGTGTGATTACTTTGAGATTCGCCATCGGAAACCCTGACACAAAGGGCAAAAAGCCGGTTCTGATTTCGTGCTCAGGCGCCACCCTGCTTCCTCCCCTGCAGTTCAGCCTTGTTGCTGTGACCATGCTATGAAGCAGGAGAGAGAGAAAGAGTGGAAATGACGCCAGGCCCCTCCTCCTCCCCTCTTTCCTAGATCCACCAGAAACCAGACACCTACCCAGGGGGACACGCCTTTGGCCCGCTCCCGTCCCGTCCCGTGAGCACACCGGTGAGCCCACCGTGACTGCTTCCCCACTTTAGACCCCTAGTGCCTTGGGCGCCTGCTCCAGGCCTCCCTCACGCCAGCACGCCCGAGAGAGCGTCTTGCTGCCCCCAGTAGGGAAGGGCCGTGAAGCGAGCCCTGGGCCTGAAGAATCGACTGGCAGCCCTCCCACGGGTGCAGCCGCTTCCGAGATGGCGTTCTGCGCTTGCGCAGTTGCTCCTGGTAAACAAAGCCGGGCCAGCGTCGGGGGCTCTTCCTGTGGTGCCCACTTGCCTCCCCCAGAGTCACCTGCTATCATCAGTGCCTCCCCCCAGGGAAGCTGTCACACTGTCATCTGAGGGCCCGTCTCTCTTGTTGGCGGACAGACAGCTCTCAGTGGCATTTTGTGGCTGGGAGGGCGCAAGAGTTCTACATCTAGATCAGCTGTGTCTGCATTGCCGCAGTGCCTCCGTGCCCACTCGTCTAATGGACCTGGTGACCAGTCAGTCACGCGGTCACATCTGCTTGTTGTCTGCAGTCACCTACTGAACCTGAAAGGGCTCTGAGGGGCACCAACATGTCTTCCTCGAATGCTCTCTTCTCATTTCCATAGGGCTGTGCCCCTTGTGGCCATCCCTTTAATAGGCCGGGTTTCCATCGCCTTCTGCCTGATGGGATGACCAGGCCATTGGCCATTGCCCTCCAGTCAGTAAAATTCCTAACACCTGGGCTTTTTCCACCTTCTATGATTTCATCACGGCTGGGAGAACAGCACACTGTTCAGCATGCCAGCCTGCTGTTTTTGCCTTCTTAAATCAGAGTGGTACTTGTCCAGGGAAATAGCGTCCCTGTGCCTGGAACTTCGGCCCACAAACCAAGCAGCTCTTTGTCCAGGGCTGTTAACAGGGCAGGGCCCAGCAGCAGTGGAATCCAGCAGCTCCTCGCCCTGCTTCAGGGCCAGCCCTGAGGCAAGAGGCCCTCTGCTCTTAAGTGTTTCCTCCTTGCATCCTCCCAATAACAAGAGCTGTATTGATGTTTCCTTTTTGTTATAAACTCTCCCTGTGGCAGCAGCTGTATTGCAGCCTTTCAGTTTTCTAGTCCTGTGTCCTGGTCGTCACTGGGAGGTGTTCACAGGCTTTGGCTGAAGCCCCAGTGTAGGGTCAGAGAATGATCAGGTATTTCCACCTTCACCACTGTGATGATGGACACCTGTGGTGCTGCGAGCATTCCAGGGTGGGCATGCACAAGTGGGTACACCTGAGTTGGGACACGGGCTTAAATGGGTGGCATCATGAGGACGCCAGGACCAACAGACAGAACTGCGAGGACCAACCGACAGAACCAACAGGATCAACAGTACTGACGAGCAGCAGCAGTAGAAAGCAGCCAAGAGGGTGAGATGCACCAGGGGCTGGGAGGCCTGCCAGCCTCCCGGCCCCCTTGGCACCCCTGCCTGCCATGTACCTGGCCACCTCTACTAAATAAAGCATGAAAAGCCACCGAGGGCTCCAAGACTCTCCTTCCTTGACCCGTCTGCCCAGAACCATCCCGAACCTTCCTCCTGTGCTCCCTTCCTGCCGCTACACCCAGTCTACACCACACGCAGTTATCACACAGAGAATTTTCCCCTTTCAGCACTCCAGCTTCTATCTACACTGCTTAGGCCAGGAAAGCTGACTGCTCCCATCTAGCATGTACAAGGAACCTCGCTTCACCAGCAGATTTACATGCCTGACAACTTTCAAGACCATGATACCAGGTAGGGGAAATGTTCCCTAAGGAGAAGCAAAGTCCAAATAATCAGGTGAAAGTTGCTACTACTTCACCTAAGTCTGTTCAAAATAGCCATTTCAATACCAAAACAAACGTGTACCTTAATTCATCAATGCTTACATCCCTAACTGTACTATCGGTGAGGACTTAGCAGTTTGGGTTTTACAATACTAGGTGGGAGAGGTGTTCCCCAGTCAGACACAGTGTCCACTCCCATAAAGCACCCAGGTTAAGGAGAGGCAACTTCACATTGTGAGAATTAATATACAGAAACCCTGCTGCAGTGAGATCAGGAGGCTAGAAGGGAGCTCACACTCGGGTCCTCCCTGCACACTGCAGACTCCCAGCGGAGCCCCATCCTCCCCACTGGGGAGGATGCTGCTTTGTGGTCCCAGAGGGAGGAAGGAGGAGACCCCTCCTTGCCCAACAGTAGCTCAGCCAGCAAGAGATGCTAGAACCCAACAAACAAAAGACCGCAGTTCTCCAACTCCATTTTCTCCAGCATGCACTTCGTTTATGACAACCTGTATGGGCCTCCCTGGTGGCACCACGGTTAAGTCTCAGCACTGTGATGCTATCTGCAGCACAAGTTCGATTCCTGGCCAGGGAGCTGACCCACACGGCACAGCAAACCTCTTGTCTCGACTGCTGCTCCCCTCAGCAGTGTGTTTCAATAGCCCCACCTTTTCTGCTCCCCACTATGTCTAGTGAGTCATCTCACCCTTCCACACTCCACATCCCTGGCTTGTACCCCAGCTCTTGTATGCATAAAAATAAATAAATAAAAATGACAGCCCCAAAAGAATCTACAAGGACGTCTCCCTTTGCCCAGGGGAATTTTGCGCATGTTTTCACCAAGAGACGTCATATATCCAAAACCGATCCTTCTCGTTGATGAATAAACCCATTTTGCTGGTGAAATAACTGCTCATTTGTTTGAGGTCAATGACACGAAGCCTTGAAACATTCCAACATTCGCAGTCCTAGCAGCCGTCACAGCTTTTATTTTCTCTCAAGCTAATGGTAGCAGCTTCACCAATGGGATGTGCCACCACAGCATGTGGTCTCCTGTGTCTGGGCCCCCCACATTTCCCACACTCTTAATTTCCATTAGATTTCTGCAGGGAGTGAGAAATCAGGAGTTTGATGTGGTTGAAATCTTTCCCTCCACTTGCCATACATTCAAACATCCTAGATCTACTCCTCAAAATGCACAGCCTCTGGGTCCTTGACAAAACATCCAGCCAGGGGACTCGGGTCCATTTGTCAGTATTTAACCTGCCTCAACAGTGCCCCAAGTGCATGCTGGTCAGGCCCCTCCCAGTAATTTCTACTTTCTGGCTTTTAATGTTTGTCTAAAACCTTCTAACAATTTCCACCCCGCTCTAACAAGCCCCAGGGTGACCCACTTTCTTTTCTCTGTTTTACTCCTCTCCATATTTGCTTTATTCACCTTAGTTTTGAATAACTAGTTCTACTTTGTGGGGGAAGTCCCTCGATTCTCCCTTTTCCTTGTAAATTGACCTACAAACTAGCAGCATCTGTAAGACCTGAGAAGGGAAGCTAAGGCAGCAAATTTGGTAAGGCTTCAGGAATTGTTTCTCAGCTTTGCAGCAATAAGATTATAGGGTGCCCTTGGGAAAGGGACTCCTTTGGCCACAGCATTAACCACACCTGGGTAGCTGGCATAGTCATCCAGTGACTATCTCAGTTGTCATAAAGCCAGTTCACATGACTGCTTACACAGCGTATCAGCTACTATATCTTGGGGTGGTACACTTGGCATTCATAGGAAATTAAGGACAGTCCCCCTTCTCAGTGTAAACAGATTTTGTACTGGCTTTTATCTTGTCCATGATGTTGACTATTCTCCCAAGAAAAGCTTTCTGTGTATCTGGATCATATAGAGTTATCTGTGGTGTTCCTTGGTGAACGAATGTTCTTGCATCAAGCTAAACATATTCTTCCACAATGCAGTATTCAAATCTCAAGACACAGCCCCCAAGTTCACTACTACCACAATTCATTTAATTTTTTTAAAGATTTATTTATTTATGCATACAAGAACTGGGGTAGAGGCCAAATGTGGGGGGGGGGGGGTCGAGAGGATTCACCAGAGACAGAGTGGGGAGCAAAACAGGCATATAAACTGAAATACATTGCTGAGGGGAGCAGCGGGTGAGACAGGAGAGGTCTGCTACACCATGTGGGTCACCTCCCTGGACAGGAATGGAACTTGTGCTGCAGTGGCTGTGGACAGTTTCATAGTGCTGTGACTTAACCCCTTGTACCACCAGGGAGGTCCTGAAACAGGGGACAGAGAACACTCTGACTGAGACAGGGGGCAGAGGAGGCTCCGAGGCCAGAGAACCCCCTAAAGGCCAAAGGCCACAAACCAGAATCAAGGGCTATAGCAACAGAGGCTATAGCCTATCAGAAGCCAGTGACCGATACAGGTCACTGTCTATGGGTTCTCACCCACGCGCACAATTGCAAGGGACCTCAAGCTACAGGAACAACAACCACCGGGTTTATTTACAAATGGGGGAAACAAGAACGCTTATGTAGCCACAAGAGGCTGGCTGCTTCATCCAGACAGCATCAATGTTGGTAGTCACTGGTCACCAGTTCTAGGCAGCACTGTCCAGTAGCAATGACCACTACGGGCCTGCAGAGGTGGTGTTTCAGTGTTACAGGTCTTGTGAGTTGTTGGTTTATACCACCAACAAACAGCTCTTTGAGACACTAGGCCCAGGGCCTTTGGTGCTCCTTCCAGTCAGTGTCACAGACAGGACCGAGTCCCAGTCTCTACAGAGTCCTTCAGTCTCTCTCCCCTCCTCAGAGGGCAGCTGCTGGAGGCTTCCCTCCTTTCTTTGAAGACTGGAACTGTCTTCTCCTCTTCCTCTGCAGAAGCTCTTCTTCCTCTGGGCTGCTGCTTCTCCATCTTCCCCTTCAGGTCGCTCCAAATCCCAGTCAGCTCTGAATTCCAATTCCAATGCCAGTGGTCCCTTTGACCCTGCCTTATATTCACTTTCAAGGTGCCCCCCACCACAGTCTGATTGATCCATTTTCCAATCCTGCACCTGATTGGTCCATTTTGACCTGTTCCAGAATTCAGGAAGTGTAATTTACAAGAGGGGCTCTGCTACCACTGACTTGTGTTGAGAGGCAGAGTCCTGGTATCAATCAACCCACAGATACCTAGAAGATATCCTGATATACATAGAGCTACCTAAAGGAGAAACTTCTGTCCTTGACTAATTCTGTCCTCCCTCATTAATGTTACAGATACCAAGAAGGATGTTGTAGATTTATCAGTAAATATGCCATCTCTATCTAAAAATCTTTACTCTCAGAATAAAGATGAAGTAACCACCATCACCCCTTGTATGTCATGTGAAACCAAGGACTACCCAGAGACCCCAAACTGTTAAGGGAAAATCCCAGATTTCCCATTCTAGGGGGTTCATGTCCACCTATGCAGATAAAAGCAGGATAATCGAACTTCTGTGTGCATGAAGATTTTTAATCAGTGAGGGGCACAGAGAGAAGAGAGAGCAAAGAGGAGTAGGGGAGAGAAGGACCTCAAAAGCAACACATGGACTCCCCCTATGAAACCCACCCCCCCATGGGCAAATGCTTAGCCAAACAAACAGGGTCAAAGCAGAGTGGCCAAAGCCCAAAAGTGAAACAGCCAGAAGAATGAATGCAAGGAGCAATCCCAGCAGGAAACACAAGTGAGAGGGTTTGCAGGGTCCAAGGGTTGGGTGAGAAGGAGAGAATCAGAATTCAAAATGTACTTCCCGAGCTGAACCACCATGGAACCAAGATGGTGGCCGTAGTCTCTCAAGGGATCACGCCACCTGCAAAAGTGCTAAGCCATAAAAGAGCCGTGCGCACAGCTCAGTGTTCAGGGTCCAAGCCTCTGTTGTGTGATTGGCTCTGTGGGAGACCAGCCTTCATATTTCAGTGCAATTCAAAAGTCACCCCATTCAAGTTTAGAAAGACACCTTCACTGTTGTCCTCAAGAAATCCCAAGGGTTTTAGGAGCTCTGTGCCAGAAATGGGGATGCAGACTAAGTATCTATTTTTTATAAATCTTAATGTCACACACTTAAAAAATGTCCTTCGACTTGTTGGTTCTCAAAAACACGGCACTCCCAGAGTGCCCTGAGGACGCCCAGAATAGAGGAACAAACGCCACTATAGGGACTGCTGGAGAATTCTGAGCCATGATTCTTCAGCAAGGAAAAAGATGCTTCGTGGCAGTGGGTGGTTTTTGCAACTGTTTGACTATCTTCCTGCAATTTGCCTGTATTGTTCTTTGAAAATGAGTAGGGGGAGAAACTTGCTGAGATAAGACAATGGAAACCTATACAGTGGCCCAAGTCAGCAAAAGTCAACCTTAAGCCTTGCACGTGACAAGAATCCAAAATTCAAGGTTATGGATGAAACCTGATTTCATTCTTACGTCAAGATTATGTCTGAAAGATGTTACGGTAATGATGTAGGAGATGAAGAACTCTTTAAATTTGGGAGCTAAGGCCCGCCCTGGTGGTGCACTGGGTTAAGCACTATGAAGCAGACCGCAGCCACTGCAGCACAAGTTCGATCCCTGCCGCTGGCCAGGGTGGGGACCCACATGGCGCAGCAGACCTCTCCTGCCTTGCCCGCTGCTCTCCTCAGCAGTGTGTTTCAGTCAATCTGCCTGTTCTGCTCCCCACTCTGTCTGGTGAATCCTCTCACCTCCCTGGACTCTGGCCTGTACCCCAGCTCTTGTATGCATAAATAAATAAGTAAATCTTTAAAAAATAATATCATAGAGGGGCCTCCCCAGTGGCGCAGTGGGTTAAGCAACACACTATGAAGCATCCGCAGCTACTGCAGCACGAGTTCGATCCCTACCACCGGCCAGGGAGGGGACCCACATGGCGCAGCAGACCTCTCCTGCCTTGCCCGCTGCTCTCCTCAGCAGTGTGCTTCTGTCAATCTGCCTGTTCTGCATCCTGCTCTGTCTGGTGGATTCTTTCACCACCCCCACACCTCTGACCTGTACCCCAGTGCTTGTATGCATAAATAAATAATTTTTTAAAATAAATAAATAAATAAATTTGGGGGCTAATTTTTCATGTTTTTGAGAAACATTTGTATATGCTTAATTGTGGGATATGTAAAACACAGAAGAAATTACAGAGAATAAATAACCACACTGCATTTATCTACCCCTTGCTAATGTACCAAATGTTAAAATATTAAGTAACAAATATTAAATACAGCAAATGCTAAAGTTCCTCTACCCACCAAAGGCAATCACACTTCTGACTTCTAGCTTCATAGATTAGCTCGTATGAAGACAGCATATTCTCTGCACTCTGGGATCTGACTTCATCCAAGTTGGGATTCATCTACGTTCTTTCCTACATCTATAGTCTCCGCTAGTCTTGGACTAGCAAGTCCATGGTATGAATTTGCCAGTTTGGTTACCCATCCTCATCTAGCTGGAGTCTGTTCTTTGAAACAACACCACCCCCACACCTCCAGCCCCATGCCCAGTGTCTGAGGTGGTGGTGACCACATGGTAGTGTCCAGACTCACATCCACGCTGTGGGGTCGCCACAGCCTCTGTAGAAACAGTGTCCTCACAGATGTCATCTGCTTGCTGAGGGCCCTGAGAGCTTCGAGGACCCCCTGGGCACCAACCAGATTTCAAGGACTGGGAAAAGGTGGTCTTCTGGGACAGCAGATCCTGGAGAAAAAGCCAGACGTCTAGAGGTGCTGGTAGTGGGAGAAGAGTGCCTTCCTTAGCTTGGTAAGTGTTTTGTTTGTTTGTTAAGATTTATTTATTTATGCATACAAGAGCTGGGGTACAGGCCCGAGTTGTGGGAGGTGAGAAGCTTCACCAGAGACAGAGTGGGGAGCAGAACAGGCAGATTGACTAAAGTACACTGCTGAGGGGAGCAGCAGGTGAGGTAGGAGAGGTCGCTGTGCCATATGTGTCCCCTTCCTGGCTGGGGATTGAACTCGTGCTGCTGTGCTACAGATGCTTCACAATGCGATGCACAACCCACTGCACCACCAGGGAGGCCCTTTGGTAAATGTTTAACCAATGTCTCCCCCCTTTCTTTTTTTTTAAGATTTATTTATTTATGCATACAAGAGCTGGGGTACAGACCAGAGTGGCAGGAGATGAGCGTTTTTACCAGAGACAGAGTGGGGAGCAGAACAGCAGAAGGACTGAAACACACTGCTGAGGGGAGCAGCAGGTGTGGCAGGAGAGGTCTGCTGCGCCATGTGGGTCCCCTCCCTGGCTGGGGATCGAACTCATGCAGCTGTGCTGTGGTTGCTTCACAGTGTGGAACTCAACCTGCTGTGCCACCAGGAGGCCCCTGTCTTCCCCTTTCACTTGCACTTCTCAGGTCTGAGTCATTATCACAACTCTCCACAGCACTCTAGAGCAGTTTACTGTCCACCCTCCATGCCTCCTTCACTGCGCTGCTCAGAGATGACCTCTGGGGCTGTGATCCTCCTGAGTGGTGAGTGGGGCCCTCAGTGCTGGGAGAGCTTTGGGGAGTAGGCCTGGCAGGCTGGCCTGGTGGTGCGCTCATAAGGCGGCGGAGGAACCTGGTACTGAGGGGCTGGTGTGGAAGAGGAAACCTGGGCCCGTGACCTGAGCAAAGTGAGGGGAGACGGCTTGAGGATTTTGCTTGAGCGGAGGAGCTTCATGTTCCCCAAGGTCTCCCCCACTCTCCCTCCCATGGGAGGCCCATGTGGGTGCTATTCTGGGAGAGGAGTCTTTCCCAGCACCCCTAAGAGGGGAGCCCACAGAAGCCATTAGGGATGGGAAAGGGTGACCAGACCTCCTTGGGCCTGCAAAATAACTAAGTCTTCATTTTAGGTAGGCTGTCCTACTGCTGCCAAGAGAATAGTCCACACGCTGAAAATTGAACCAGGACCACATGTGTGTGTCATTTTAAAAAATCTATTGTGGATCAGTGAAAATTCAGCTTTCACACACAAATCTAGATGGCCAGCTTTTCATTGCCTGGCCCGGGGCTCCACCACCCACCTCACTCACAGAGGCTGCCTGCACCTGAGTCTCTGGGCCTGGCGCCCTGCTACTGTCAGATCTTGGGAGCTGCTTTCAGACCCAGAAGGGAGTCGCTCTTCCAGGGCAGTCATGGAGCAGGAGGCTCCCTTGCGTGTGGCCACAGATACGGTCCCAGCACCGTAAACATCGGCCTTTTCCAGAGCCCTGGGGTTCAGGTTTCTGGACCCTTCCCTGCCTTTTGACACTTGACCTTCTTAGAACTTCCCTATTCTTGGGGTCAGAGTAATTTCCTCAGCTCAGATAAAACTGGGGATTCTCCACGAATGGAGTGAAAGGGGGCTGCTTGGGAGTAGGGGAGTAGGAAAAGGTGGGTGTGAGTCATCTGCTGAGGGCCAAGCAGGCAACGGCACTGGCAGCAGGCCAACAGGCCCGAGGCTGCCTTCTCAGAGCGGGCGCCGGGTGGGACTCAGGAAGCTCATAACTATAGTAATGACTCGCAGGACTCTACATCTGCAGCCTAGTCTGGACCTTCAGGTCTGTGTGTAATGAGAAGATAGGGGCGCAGGACTGTCTTTAAGTGGGTGACCTGGGGCAAACGTAATGGCCTCAGTGTAATTGCAAAGGGACCCTTTTCACAGTCCTGAGGTCGGTGGAGACAGTGAATTGCATGATTGCTGTATCTTTTTTTTAAAAAAGATTTATTTATTTATGCATACAAGAGCTGGGGTGCAGGCAAGAGGCGTAGGACGTGAGAGGATTCACCAGAGACAGAGTGAGGAGCAGAACAGACAGACTGACTGAAACACACTGCTGAGGGGAGCAGCGGGCGAGACAGGAGAGGTCTGCTGTGCCATATGTGTCCCCTTCCTGGCCGGGGATCAAACTCGTACTGCTGTGCCACGGGATGCTTCACAGTGCGGTGCTGCCAGGGAGGCCCAGGGGCTGCATCTTTAAAGGCCATTCCTGATCTGACAGGCAGCAGGGACTGGCCTCATTCAGACTTAGGCTGTGCTTTGAAGTGTGCGTGAGGGGCTGTGTCTCTAAACAGCTGCTCTTTACAACTTTGTGGTTTGATTATTTTTGAGGGAGGCAGAGAAAAGGGAGCCACATAGAAACAAGGTGAAAACATCAGGGGGCGGGTGGGCATCTAGACCCCGAGAAGCCAGGGGTCCCCCAGGAGAAGGGACTTCCCTGATCATTCCACTCACCCCATCTTGCCATGTTCTGCAGTCCTGGCTTCTTGTCATGGATTCAGCTTGGACGTGGAGAAGCCTGTGGTCTTCCAACAGGGCGGAGCTGGCTTTGGGCAGAGCGTGGTCCAGTTTGACGGATCGAGGTAGGGCCCAACCCTTCCCTTCCCCTTGGCCTGCGGGCAGTGGCTGCACCAGCCCTGTGGGCTGTCCTGGAAGGGCGGCGTGGGAGAGGAGCCTATGTAGGACTCCTCCGAGGCCCTGGCCCCATTACTAACAACTCACCCTCCCAGGAAGGGCCACACCTCGGGGCAAGACACCACCTCGGAGGGAAGCCCTGAAACTTTGCTCCCCGGCTAATGCCAGCAGGTCCCCAACACTCTCCAGCCACCTGCCTAGGTTTTCTTCAGTGAGCCAGACACACAGGTGCCAGCCTACCGGAAAGGAATGACTCCCTAAGAGAAACCGTTAGGAGCCGCCTGCCGAGTCTGCTTGGCTCACCAGTTAGCATTTGTCTAGTTTTCCCATCTGAGTGGAGGTTGTTGGTCACTTTGTTTTCCAAAATTTAAAAATTCTCTATTTTCGAGGAGTTAGACAAATAAACCATCGCACTTACCTGACTGTAGAATACAGTGGGTTCTGCTAAAGCTTCTTTCTTTTTTTTTTATTTTTTCTTTAAAGAATCATGTATGTATGCATACAAGAGCTGGGGTGCAGGTTAGAGGTGCAGGAAGGGGTGTGAGATGATGAGGATTCACCAGAGACAGAGTGGGGAGCAGAACAGGCAGATTGACTATTCTGAGGGGAGCAGAGGGGCTAGGCAGGCTCCCTGGCTGGGGATTGAACTCTGTGCTGCAGTGGCAGCTGATAGCTTGATAGTGCTGAGACTTAACCCCTTGGGCCACCAGGGAAACCCCTGACAAAGATGCTTTAAATGGTAGTTTCTATTTATATTTACATCGTCCGATTAATTACAGAATCATCTATTTTTTGGAAGCTGTGGTTTCAGGAAATTTTTCCTTTTAACTTGCAGTGACCTGCTTCTTCTTAGGTGGCTCAGATGATGACGCCCCAGAAACAAAATGTGCTTATCCATGGCTGGGTGATGCTGTTTTGTTTTGAGTAGTTTAAATTTTTTGGTGACTTTTTAAAAAGCCCAAATCACTTGCATATATAAATGCACGCATATCTAAGCATATGCACACACCCAGCCTGTGTGGTCCTTCACGCTGAGTTTTGAATAACCCTCCAGGAGGCAGCCACTGAGGGCTCCCCTCACACTGTCAGTCTTCCTCACACAAAACGCCCTCTGCCCCTCTCCCCCACCCCCACCACTGTGTGCTGTGGCTGTGCCTCCAGACTCATCGTGGGCGCCCCCCTGGAGGTGGTGACCGTCAACCAGACAGGACGCCTGTATGACTGTGAGGTGGCCACCGGACACTGTCAGCCCGTCCGGCTGTACCGTGAGTAACCCGACCCAGCCTCAGGGCCTCAACCCCCACACCCAAGCGTTCCCCTCAGCCTCCAGCCCAGACGTGCCCCCTAAATGAGGGTGTGACCATGTGTGCCTGTCCTCTCAGTCCTCCCAGAGGCCGTGAACACGTCCCTAGGACTGTCCCTGGCGGCCTCCACCGAGGGCTCCCAGCTGCTGGTGAGTTTCCCTGGGCCTCGGGATGGGGCAGGGGCCAGAGTGGCTGGGCCTGGGGAGAAGTGGAGAGGCTGTCCCCGGAGCCCCTTGACCACGCGGCCTCTGCCCCCAGGCCTGCGGCCCCACCTTGCACCGAGCCTGTGCAGAGAACATGCACGCGGAAGGCTTGTGCCTGCTGCTGGACGCCCACCTGCAGACCAAGCGGACATTCCCCGCCGCCCTGCCCGGTAGGTGCCCGCAGAGCGGCTCTGGGCGGGGCACATGCTGGCGCTGAGGGGGAGGCTGGGTTGCAGCCTCCTGGGCCCACCGCCCCTTCCTGGAGCCCTCAGCAAGCCCAAGAGGGACTGGGTGTGCATGGCCCAGCAGGAGGGCGGCTCAGTGCAGACCCCGAAGTTTATCCACAGGTGAAGGTTCCGAGGGGGCAGAGGGAGCCCCGATGTGTTGACTGTTGGGGGTTCTGAGGGCCTCAGTGCAGGGACGCTCTTGGCCTTTAAAGGAAGGGCTTTGGTGGTGGAAAGATGTGGTGCGGATGAGAGCGCCAGGAGCCAGGAGGGAGGCAGCCTGGAGGGCGCCCTGACCCACGCTGGTGTCTCCCAAGGAGATTGGGACTGCACCCTGTGCCCCCCGCTGGGGCCCCGCAGAGGTATCTCTCCGAGAGTCAGGCTGCTAAGGGGGGACCCAGGGTCCTCTTCTGTGTCCCTGGCCAGTCACTTCATTTCTTGGCCCTTAGTTTCCTCACTGGTAAAATGGGGCTTAACTTTGGGGTGATTCTGAGCATTAAAGGTTTATCTACAAAGCGCTCAGACCCCCACCAGCACATAAGTGAGGGCTGTCAGGACGGACCTCCCAGCGGAGACATGTCTGGACTAGGAAGAAGGAGAGACGCACGGCCTCACCCACAGGCGGGGAGGGAAATGGCCCAAGTAAGGTGGGGCCAGTCAAGGAGCTGACCAGGCCAGCACCTTGGGTCAGGGGAGCCAGGGTCCAGGTGCGTGGGCTTTTCGCCAAAGGTGAAGCAGGAGCAGAAACCTCCCCAGCCCAGATAAAATTTCAAGAGCAGAGTCTAGAGAGGAGACAGAGAACAAGAGGGGCGTCAGGGCTTGTGGGGCGCTGGGATGCCCGTGCAGCCACGTGGGGTGGGGGCTGGCATTTAAATACCAGGAGGCACGTTCTTCTAGAAGCCTCTGGGCTCGCGAGGTGGGGGCCTGATGAAAAGGGGACGCGGGCCTGTGGGCCGGTGCAGACGAGGCAGGTCTGGGCAGCCATGGGGGGCTGAGTGGGCCAGGTGCCCCAGGTGCTCCTGTGTCTTTACCAGGTCCTGGTGGTGGGCAGGAGGATCCCCAAGAACACTGAGACTCAGACCGGGGTGTTTCCATTGCCCGAACCCCAAGCTTGGGCCAGTCTTCCCCTCACTGGCTTGGTCCTTGCTCAGAAGTTTTTCAGCTGCAGCAAATGCTGCTATTGGAAGCCTGAAAAGAGAAAAAATGGAAGTAATATTGTGAGGGCACTTGTCATGGCCTGACCTGAAAGAGGACCTGAGGGGTGACTGCTTGGTGCAGCTGAAAAACTGGACACAAATGCAGCTGCAGGGTAGGGTGGTGGAGGGGACCCAGGGGCAGATGATGGCTCCTCGGTCAGCCTGTGATGGTTGGGTTTCCTGGTGGTGGCAGCAACAGGAAGGCAAGTGGTCTCCCCCTTCTCAGCTCTGGTGAAGCACTGGCCGGTTGAGTAGGTGGGATGGGGGAGGAGGGTTGGGCGAGAGGCCGATCTCAGTGACCCAAGCAGGCTGTGGCTGCTCAGCTTCACACCTCCACGCTCTGCAGGCCTCGTCACCCAGAGAGCAACACAGGATGTGGGTGCTGGAGGTAGCAACAAAGTTCTGCCTACAGGCCACAACTCCCATGCCCTAAGCCACACCCAGGGCCGACCTGAAATAACTCGTGTTAATGAGTATATTAACCATGGGTATTGGGTATACTCATGGGTGTCTTTCCATTAATGGGTATATGGTGTTTTTGCACTGTGGTGTGGACTCCAGACCAGAGATAGCATCTTTCTTTTAAAAGCTATGATTTTAGGGCCTCCCTGGTGGCACAACGGGTCGAGAGCCGCCCTGTGAAGCTTGTGCAGAACAGCAGCACAAGTTCGATCCCTGCCAGAGAGCTGAGCCTCATGGCGAGGCAGACCTCTCCTGTCTGCCCGCTGCTCCCCTCAGCAGTGTGTTTCAGTCAGTCTGCCTTTCTGCTCCTCTCTGGTGAGTCCTCTCACCTCCTGTGCCTCTGGCCTGTACCCCAGCTCTTACATGAATAAATAAATCTTTAAAAAATAATAAAAGCTACGGTCTTAGACCAGATTTCTCCAGAAACAGACTCTGAGGCTTGTCAGGGCATGTTCTGGGGACAAGCACCCCGAGAGTGTGAGGGATGCAAGACTGGGCTGAAGCAGGTGAACTCGATGTGACCCCAGGGGAGTGTGACTGGACTCAGGTCACTCCCAGGGCGGATGCTGAGACAGCTCTTTTGTGGGTGACTCCTGGGGAGGAACTTCTTTGGGAGCCAGCGACAGCCAGTGCCCGGCTGCTGGGGGTGGGCACCTCCTCCTGACGGGTGCACGCCCCAGCATCCACTGCAGTGTGACCCTGGGCCCAGAACAGAGCCTCGCGTGGCAATGGCAGTTGTAATGGCCGACGATCGTGGGGCCCTGGTGGTGAAGCACCTCGCCCACATGCTCCCCTGCCCTTGCAGTCTGCTCCCGAGGCTGACACTCTCATTAGCCGATTTTATGGAATGAGGAAGCCAAAGCCCGGGAAACCGGATCTGAGCCCAGCACACGGGCCCTGACCCACTGGCTGCACTGCCTTCTCCGAGTCCAGGGCAGGGTGTGTGTTCAACAAAACTGTACTTGTTGAGTACATGAATGAGGAGCCCATGCCGGCCCTGTCCTCTGCTTCCTTCTGCCTTTTCCTGGCCTTGTGAGAAGAAGGGAGCCTTAGGGACTCTGCTGAGGGATGAAGGGGCTGGGACAACAGGCTGGGGCCTTCTCTGCAGAGGAGTCAGAGACCTGGTTGGGCTGACCCTGCAAGAGTGGTGAGAGGGATGGGCTCTGGGCTCCTGCACACACATCTCTGGCCCCTCCCTCTGCAGAGTGTCCAATTACAAAGATGGACATCGTCTTCCTGATCGATGGCTCTGGCAGCATCAACCCAAGTGACTTTCAGAAGATGAAGGACTTTGTCAGAGCTGTGATAAGCCAGTTCGAGGACACCAACACCCTGGTAATGAGGGGGCTCCTGTGGGGGGGGAGGCTGGGGAGGGAGTG
>JAGFMF010011768.1:14788020-14801342 GCA_019455555.1 Galemys pyrenaicus
GGGAGGGGCTGGGGAAGGATGGGCTCCTGGGGGAGGGACTGGGGAGGGAGGGGATCCTGGGGGAGGGGCTGGGGAGGGAGGGGATCCTGGGGGAGGGGCTGGGGAGGGAGGGGATCCTGGGGGAAGGAGGGGCTCTTGGGAGAGGGCATCCTCCTTTGGGGAAGACCAGCCTGGTATGGGGGCCTGGCAGCTCAGGGCAGGGGCTCAGGGGACCTGGGGACCCAGTGCAAGCCTGATGTGAGCCCTGACCTGGAGTTTAACATGACCCCCGAGCCAGAGGAAATACATTTCTGTTGTTTCAAAACACTGAAAGAATTATAAAATAATGCTGCTGGGAAATTTAACTAAAGGTCACTCAACCAAATAACTGATAATTTATCTTATTTTCCATGTACTTCCTGATTGAGCTTATTATTTTATTTCTTAGTAATTAGATATATGTATATACAAATTCTTGAGGCATGAAGAAATATAGCCAACGAATTAATTTCATGGTTATAGACTTTATTTTACGTTTAAAAACACTTCAGTTGGCAGTGAGACTTTGGAGACTATGAAAGAAATATTATTTAGTTTTGACTTTCCAGTTTTCTCTTTGGGGTCAGTTTTTCCCTCTGGGTTCCCGTTGGTCCTCAACAACACATAGAAAATGGTTTGTAAGTGCCAAATTAGTCCAAAATGAAACATTTATTAAGAAACAACTGAGGGGCCTCCCTGGTGGCACAGCGGGTTGAGCGCCACACTGTAAAGCATCCACTGCACAGCAGTGCCAGTTCGATCCGGCCAGGGAGGGGACCCACATGGTGCAGCAGACCTTTCCTGCCTCACCCGCTGCTCCCCTCAGCAGTGTGTTTCAGTCCATCTGCCTGTTCTGTCCTTACTCTGTCTCTGGTGAATCCTTTCACCTCCCGCAACTCTGGCCTGCACCCCAGCTCTTGTATGCATAAATAAATAAATCTTTAAAAAACAAACAAACAACTGAGCCCCAGGGCCCTCCTCTTGCCTTCGCAGTTCGCGCTGATGCAGTACTCGAACTACATGAAGATTCACTTCACCTTCACCCAGTTCTTGAGCAGCCCACACCCGCAGAGCCTGGTGGATTCCATCTCCCAACTGCGAGGCCTCACGTACACAGCCACCGGCATCCGGAAAGTGGTGTAAGCTCTCCCGCTGCGGGGCGGACAGCCGCCCCGCACGCTGTCCTCTTCCTCGTGCCCTCTCCCGGGCTGGGGGCGCTGGAGGAAAGGGCCCAAGGGGAGGTGTGGGGGCTGCAGGCAGACTGAATACTGAGAAATAAAAGAACGAACCATTGTCTTGTGACTAACCTAAGGGGGGGAGTTTTCCCCAGTAAATGTGAGCTGTGCCCGCCACTCAGGACGGTTGAACCCAAAGTGAGAGTCCCTGGGACCCGGGTTTCTTAAACTCTTTAGTGTCTGTCATTTCTTTATTTCCTGGTTCACTCGGTGCTGCTCCTCAGCGCTGTTCACCGGAGCAGGCCCCGGCACCTGGAGGACTCTGGCCCCTCACTAACTGCCCTCCCCAACATAGGGGGGCTCCCTTTGCCTGGCCTCGGGTAGGCTGGGCCCTGTGTGTTCTGAGTTTAGAGAGCTACGTCAGAATACACTTACGTTTTTAATTGTCTGTAACAGCTGTGAATGCTTGCTTACTCAGCGTCACCCGCTGGTAGGAAAGCCTTACCTCATTTAGTCCTCAGAACAACCTGATACTGTCTCAGAACCTAGTCTCACCTAACAGACCACGCCCAAAATTCGTGGACTTGCACAGCCTCTGCTATTGTTTTTCACTCTCCAGGGGCTCAGCGGGGTGGAAGCCATCCTGTTCTCTGTTCTCCACTCTTCTGCTGTTCTCATTTGAGTCTCACACGCGGCTGTGGTGTGGGGGACCGTGAGGCTGGAACATGAGTGCTTGCTCACTGGGTGGGGCCTGTGGGCCTGGCTTGAAGGCTGGGTTCCCCTGGGACGGCTGGGCTCTCCCCATGGGGGTGACTCTGACAGGGGAGCTGGACTTCTTTCATGGTGGCTCAGAACTCCCCAAATGCAAAAGCTACCAAGACCTCTTCAGCTTGGTGTGACTGGCACAGTGTCACTTCTTTTTTTTTTTTAAACATTTATTTATTTATGCATACAAGAGCTGGGGTGCAGACCAGAGTCGCGGGAGGTGAGAGAATCCACCAGAGACAGAGCAGGGAGCAGAACAGGCAGATTGACTGAAACACACTGCTGAGGGAGCAGTGGGCAAGGCAGGAGAGGGTTGCTGCACCATGTGGGTCCTCTCCTGGCCAGGGATCGAACTTGCGCTGTTGTGCAGTGGATGCTTTACAGTGTGGCGCTCAACCCGCTGTGCCAGCGGGAAGGCCCACAGTGGCGCTTCTTTTGCAGGCTTCTTATTGAAGTGAGTGGCAGGCCAGGGAGGGGAATCAGGTGTGGCTCTTGGGAGCCATCTTTAGAAACCAGCTTATTCTTCTTATCTTGCATGGAGAGAAGCAGAAGCCCAGAAAGTGGAGTAACCTGCCCAAACTGTGTTTGATGCCACAGCTGCTGCTCTGAACCATACTGTCTCCTGAGCATTAGGTTCCACAGTGAATGAAATTTTAGGGCCAAATGATACGTGCACTCTTAACATTGGTCTTACTGACTGCTGACTTTCCAAAAGACTGAATTGATTCCTTAACATACCTGACAGAATTTGAGGGTACCAGACTCCCCAGTATCTCCAGGATGAGCTCCCAGTGCTGCAAATGGTTTCCCTCCAGAACTAATCACATCCCAGTTAATTCTTCCCCATTCTCCCCCGACAGGAGAGAACTATTTCATAGTGAAAATGGAGCCCGCCAAAGGGCCAAGAAGATCCTTCTTGTCATCACAGACGGGAAAAAATTCCAAGACCCCCTGGAATACAACGATGTCACCCCCGAGGCAGACCGCGCCGGCATTGTCCGCTACGCCATTGGGGTACGGCCTCTTCCTCACGGATCCCCCAGACTCAGCCTGACCTCACGCAGCAGAAGGTCTGGCAGGTGCTCCTCCTCAGCTGCTTCTCTGCCGCAGGTGGGAAATGCTTTCCTGGGGGACAGTGCCAGGCAGGAGCTGAATGTCATTGCCTCAGCGCCCTCGCGGGACCACGTGTTCAAGGTGGACAACTTTGCAGCCCTCAGCAGCATCCAGAATGAGCTGAAGGAGAAGATCTTTGCAATTGAGGGTGAATAGGGGGGTAACCCTGGGTCTTGAAGTTGCAGTGTTCCCCGTGGTCCTGGGCTACTCACAGCTCACCCAAGCTGCTCCCCAGAACCCAAGCCCCAGGTCTGTCCCAAGTCCTCATGATCTCATGGCTTCCAGGGGCCTAAGGGGTTTCTTTCCTCACAGGAACCCAGTCGAGGACAAGCAGCTCCTTCTGTCACGAGATGTCACAAGAAGGCTTCAGTTCAGTCCTCGCAATGGTGGGTGAGGCATGGTGCTTGGTTAACAGGTCTCAGCCACTGACCCTGGGTTGGGAACCAAAAATAAAGAAGGCAAACCCTGTCCTCAGGCTCACTGTCTAGCAGGGGGGAGGGAAAAACCTCTCTGGCAGTGTTTGTGGGTGCTGGGAGAACAAGTGAGAACAGGATAGCCAAGGTTCTCAGTCCCATGGAACACACATCTACTGAGAGATGACAAACAACAAAAGACCTTAGATAGTGCTGAACTGTTGGGCTAGAGAAAGAAAGGTCATCAGAGGAGACCCAAGGAGTAATAACTGAGGCTGGATGGTGAGAAAGGACCAGGCCTAGAAAAATCTGGGAGAGACTGCACCAGGTAGATGGGGGAAAGCATGTGCAAAGGTCCTGAGGCAGGAACAACGTGACTGCATTAGAGCGACAGCAAGGCCAGGACTGCTAGAGCATAGTGAACTAGGACCAGCAAGGAAGGAGAGGGGAGGAGAGGTAGACCGCTGGACCAGGTAGTCCAAAGAAGTGACAATACAGCACAACTTATCTAAAAGCCAATGTGTTCAAAATACTCATAGGGATTTGTTTCAAACTAATTTGGGGGACTGTTGGGGAGATGGAAGAAATGAAACAAGGTTGGCCATGAATTGATCAGTGAACCTAAGTATGTTTTGGAAAAAGCGTAACTTGACAGGTGTGATAGGAAAGGAGTCTGGGTGCCACCCTATGGGGCAGGGTGATGGGGACCCATCTCCTTTTGCACATTTGGTTTGAGGAAGCCTAACTCTGGGCCTGAAGACAGAGCAGAGGAGAGCAAGCTAGGAGGCAGAAAGAGCAGTAGGTGAGCGGCAGGTGCTGACTGAGCAGTGGCAGTGGGGATGGACTGAGAGACTCTAGGTGTTAGGGACACAGGGCGCTGGTGAGCTAGAGAAGGAGAAGGAACATTCCCAAAGAATGGGTGGAACCGGACACCAGCACCTCTGGCACTGGCTGGCTGCTTCTCGCCCCCCCCCCCCCGCTCAGCCCTGGCATCCCCTCCTCCCAGGATGGACCCGTTCTGGGCGCAGTGGGGAGCTTCAGCTGGTCTGGAGGTGCCTTCCTGTACCCCACAAGCAAGAGTCCCACCTTCATCAACATGTCTCGGGAGAATGTGGACATGAGGGACTCTTACCTGGGTGAGAAAAGGCCGGGGTTGGGGGTCCAGGTGGGAGACGAGCTGCCTGGGACGAAGGGCAGGGGGTGGGCAGGGGCAGCCTCTGTGCTGAGGCCCGGCCCCCTCAGGTTACTCCACTCAGCTGGCCCTTTGGAAGGGGGTGCAGAGCCTGGTCCTGGGGGCCCCCCGCCACCAGCACACGGGGAAGGTCGTCCTCTTCACCCAGGCGTCAGGGCAGTGGAGGCCGAAAGCTGAAGTCGCAGGGACACAGGTTGGGCGTGGAGGGAGCCTGAGGGCGGGCGGGGTCTGGGGCAGAGAGGGAGGTGATGAGGGGTTCTGAGGTCTTGGGTCTGGGGGAGGCTGGGGAGGCTGGGGGGGGCTTGTCCCAGAGGGCGCGGCTCTGGCAGGGGCGGGCAGGATGACGTCAGGCTCTGCCCTCCAGATCGGCTCCTACTTCGGGGCCTCCCTGTGCTCTGTGGACGTGGATAGAGACGGAAACACAGACCTGGTCCTCATCGGGGCCCCCCATTACTATGAGCAGATGCGGGGAGGCCAGGTGTCCGTGTGCCCCTTGCCCCAGGGGGTGAGTGACTGGTGGGGCCTGGGCACGGTGGGGTTTCGGGGGCCAGGGGGGTCGTCCAGGTTAGGGCCTGACACTCGTTTGTTCTGCAGAGGGCCAAGTGGCAGTGTGTGGCCATCCTCCGTGGGGTGCAGGGCCACCCCTGGGCGCGCTTTGGGGCAGCCCTGACGGTGCTGGGGGATGTGAATGGGGACAAGCTGACAGATGTGGCCATCGGGGCACCGGGAGAGCAGGAGAACCGGGGTGCCGTCTACCTGTTTCATGGAACCTCAGAACAGGGCATCAACCCCTCCCACAGCCAGGTGAGGCCCCATCCGCAAGCTCGTCTAGCACCCGGTGCTCTCCCGTTACCCAGGTTCCCCAGACGCCTCCTCCCACAGGGCCTTGGCAGCAGCCACCGCCATCTTTTTGTGATTCATTTCCCTGAGTCTCTCCAGAGCTGTGCACAAATTATCTCCTCTCCTTTGGCTCCAAACGGACTCAACCTGTGGTGGGTGGTGTCAGGGTTAAGAGCTCACAGGCCATATTAGCTGCGTGGCCCTGGCCAAGCGACCCGTTGATTTCCTCTTGAAACATTAAGTGACACGCCAACTCCACAGACCTTGATGGGAGCCCTAAGCATGCACCCAACATGTATGAAGACACAAATGATGAAGACGTGAGTCTCCTGCACTCCCACTCCTGTACTTTCATTTTGTCACTGCTCGTGATGAGCTGGGCCTCGTGCTCCCTTCTTGCCGGGGCCCTGAGATCCTCACTCTGCTGCTTTCCATTCCTGCCCCACCCAGCTCCACCTTGACTGCAATCTCCTCCCCAAACCTCTCCTCGCAAACCTTTCCAGTCGTGCCTCTGACTTCCACACCTCCTTCCCTCTCCTGCAGCGGATCGTGGGCTCCCAGATCTCCCCGAGTCTCCAGTACCTTGGGCAGTCCCTGAGCGGGGGCCGAGACCTCACCCAGGACGGCCTGGTGGACCTGGCCGTTGGGGCCTGGGGGAACGCGCTGCTGCTTAGGTGAGAGCTACCCACAGCCACAGCCCGTTCCCCAAGCTGCTGGGGGTGGGCCCTCACCACTGCATCTGCCCACAGGAGCCGGCCGGTGCTCAAGGTGGCGGTGGACATGAGATTCTCACCCCCAGAGGTGGCGAAGGCTGCGTACCAGTGCTGGGGCAAGGAGCCTGCCACGCTGGGGGCTGGGGAGGCCACCGTCTGCCTCACGGTCAGCAAGAGTTCACTGGACCAGCTAGGTGAGCTTCCAGGGCCCCACCTCCGGCCGCACCTCCCTGGAGGCACTAGGACAGCGTGGGCCTAATCCAAAATGCCCTCCGTATGCGCCCAGCCGCTGGTGTCAAAACCTGGGTCCCCTCTCTTGCCCTCGTCCCATGCCTGGGCATGGAGGTTCTGTGTCCAGGATCCACCTGGGGTCTGCGCCCTTCTCTCCACGGCCCAGCCCCTGCTTTCCTTGTGGCCACCAGTCCTCTCACCTGACCTGACCTGGAAGGGGCCCTGTCTCAGGCCTGCTCCTGTGCCACCCCCCCACCCTCACCCCCCACCCCCACCTTTGTCACAGAGAAACTAGCATGACTGGTCCTAAAGTGCAAATCCTGTCTAACACCCCTCAATCCCCTTCTTGCCTTTCTAAAGACCCCAAACTCCTTCCCTTCATACCCTGCTGATTTGGCACCTCCCCACTGCTCCAGCACCACCTCATGCCACTGCCCCTTACGCCACACGTTTCTACGGAATGTCCAGCCTCCCTCCTGCCCGGCCTCTGCTCCCATGGTCTGCAGTGTTCTCACCACTCTTCACCAGACTCGGGCTCGTCCTCCAGGTTGAACTCATCCAGAAAGACACCCGTGGCCCCCAGGTCTGAGGGGCCACCCTATGTGCTGTACCCCCTCCCGAACTGTGAGCCCCCTGGGGCAGGAGTCACAGTTCTGTCTTCTCCACATGTCTCCACAGCTCCCGGACAGCTCGTGGTCACAGAAAGTGCTCAGCGGCTCTTCCCTGCAGGAATATACGGAAAGGGAACCTTCGAGGTCTCTCTGACTTCCTGTCTTCCACTCCCTTCTACTTCAGGAGATGTCCAGAGCTCTGTCTCGTATGACCTGGCCTTGGACCCAGGCCGTCTGGTTTCTCGTGCTGTTTTTTATGCGACCAAGGAAAGGACTTTGACACGAAACAAAACCCTGGGGCTAGGGGAACACTGTGAGAAAGTGCCGCTGCTCTTACCGGTGAGGACAGTGGGCTCTAGAAGAGGGAGAGGGAGGAGGAGACTCTGGCACCCCTGTGTCCTGCTGAGTGAGGGGGGTGAGGGGGAAGACTGGCCTGGCGAGAGGGAAGTTGGGAGTGGAGAGCCTAGCTCCACAGTCTGGCTGTGATGCTCTGTGGGGACTGGATGCGGGGGAAGAAAGCCCCAGGGGGGGAAATAAAGAGAAGGATAGTGCATTCTTGAAACCCCACTCTCCCTCAGGAATGTGTTGAGGACATGGTGAGCCCTATCGTCTTGCGCCTCAACTTCTCCCTGGTGGGAGAGCTCAGCCCCTCGTCCCAGAACCTTCGCCCCGTGCTGGCTTTGGGATCACAGGACGTCTTCACTGCTTCTGTGAGTTTTCCAGTGAAGTCCCAGGGTATGCTGACTTGCGCCGTGTCTCCGTGTGCTTAGGACCCCACGGTGGGGCCTCTCTGGTGGTGCAGGGGGTTGTCTCAGCACTGTGAAGCCATCGGCAGCCACTGCAGCACGAGTTTGACCTCCGGCCGGGGAGCTGACCCACATGGCGCAGCAGACCTCTCCTGTCTCGCCTGCTGCCCCCTCAGCAGTGTGTTTCAGTAGAATCACCTGTTCTGTTCCCCACTCTGTCTCTGGTGAATCCTCTCACCCCCAACACCTCTGGCCTGTGTGCCCCAGTTCTTGTATGCATAAATATAAAAAATAAGTCTTAAAAAAAGAAAGAACCCATGGTGGCTCTCAGTTGCCCACGAACCACACCAAATCCCCAAATCCCAGCTTCCAAGATCCCATCTATCTTGCCTCCCCCCCACACACACATACATCCCTACTAATTACCCAATATAAACTCTGGTTCTTATTCCGCCAGCCACATTCCTAGCCCTGAGTCTTTGACCATTTGTATATCTCATTTGGAAAACAATTTCCTTATCTCCATTCTGGTCTCCACCCTTCCTAACCCTCCAACCAACCTCCATTATTGACACTTAATGTTTGAACAGTTGCTCCAGTATGAGTTGGATTTGACTCCTTAATTTTATGCTCCTGGAAGTCCAGGATCTTATCTTTTTTATTATGTTTTAAAGATTTATTTATTTATGCATGCAAGAGCTGGGGTACAGGCCAGGGGCACAGGAGGTGAGAAGATTCACCAGAGACAGAGTGGGGAGCAGAACAGGCAGATTGACCCAAACACACTGCTGAGGGGAGCAGGAGGCGAGGCAGGAGAGGTCTGCTGCGCTTTGTGGGTCCCCTCCCTGGCTGGAGATCGAACTCGTGCTGCTGTGCCACAGATGCTCCACAGTGCAGCGCTTAGCCCGCTGCACCACCAGGGAGGCCCATCTTTTATATTCTAACCGCCTCTCCCACCACCCCACTCTTACCAGTCTAGCATGGTGCAGGGGTAGGGTGAGAGCTCAGTAATCGTGCCGCTGAGAACCCCAGGCATGAGCCCTGCTACCGAGGAGCTGGGGAGGACTAGGACAGCGGACGGAAAGAGAACACACTGTTTTTTGCTGCAGCTCCCCTTTGAGAAGAACTGTGGGCAAAACCGCCTCTGCGAAGGGGACCTGAGAGTCAGCCTCAGCTTCTCAGGGTGAGCGTTTTCTCCTGCACATCCTGAAACTCAGGGGTGTGGCTTCCCGTCCCCAGAGGAGGAGAGGAGAAGTGCCTTTGTTCCCCTTTGGCTCTCCTCCCAAAGAAATGACTTTGATTGGCGTGTGATCAGCCCAGCGCCCACAGTTCCACAGACCTGCCCCTGCCCCTGATTCAGTTCCAGCCCGCTTAGAGCCACTCTCCAGTCTTGACCTTCCTCCGTCAGCCTGCAGACGCTGGTGGTGGGGAATTCTCTGGAGCTCAATGTGACAGCGACTCTATGGAATGAGGGCGAAGATTCCTACGGAACTGTGATCACCTTCCACTACCCAGCAGGGCTGTCCTATCGGCGAGTGTTAGAAATCCAGGTGAACAGTCCCCTGGACTTGAGTTGGCTGGCTGGGTTATTACAGGTTCCTTTTAATTCTTCCATAAAAAGGGGAGGGGGGAGGGAGAAAGAGAGAAGGGTGCATAAAGAATATATCCAGTTTCATGAATAAATTGAAGCAAGTATCTACACAGTTAGCATTCAAGTCAAGAAATACAACATTGCTAGCATTTAGCATTGGCAGACTTTTCAATTTTTGTTAATCTCATGAGTAAAAATATTTCCTGGCAGTTTTAATTTGTATTTCTCTAATGAGATTGAGCAACTTTTCACATATTTGTCCTGATCATTTGAATGCCTTCTTTTAGGAAATGCCTTCCGAGACCTTTTCCTGTTCTCTGATTGAACTGTCCATCTCACTGGGCTGCGAGAGCTCTTTGCATAGTTTGGCTACTAGTCCTCTTCCAGTTGTATGTGCTCAAATAGTTTTCCCACCCTGTTGCTTATCCTTTCTGACTCCTCATAGGTGTTTGCTAATTTAAAGAATTTCTAAATGTGATAGTAGTTGATCTTAATCTTTTCCTTTGTTTGTAGTGCTTCTGCGTGTGTCTTGTTTAAGAAATACTCCTCTAGGGCCTCCCTGGTGGCGCAGCCGGTTGAGTGCTGCACTGTGGAGCATCCATGGCACAGAAGCATGAGTTCAATCCCCGGCCAGGGAGTGAACCCACATGGCGCAGCAGACCTCTCCTGCCTCGCCCGCTGCTCCCCTCAGCAGTGTGTTTCTGTCCGACTGCCTGTTCTGCTCCCCGTTCTGTCTCTGGTGAATCCTCTCACTTCCTGCTACTCTGACCTGTACCCCAGCTCTTGTATGCATAAATAAATAAAACTTTAAAAAAAAACCTCCACTGTTATCTCCTAAAAGCTTTACGATTTAGCCTTTTCACATTGAAATCTTTAATCCAGTTGGAATGTATTTAAAGATATGGAGTGAGGTAAGGATCTGGTGTTTTGGTCTTTGTTTCATATGGGCCAGATTTCCCAGGACCTTTTATTGACATCTGTCCCCCCCACTGCTCTGCAGTGTTACCACTCCTGTATCGTGAGCCCCTGTATGCATGTGGGTAACTCTTAAAAAATTCATTCTCCTCTGGAAGCAACCCCATCAGCGCCCACTGCGTCTGGCATGTGAGGCGGTACCCACAGAGAATGAGGGCCTGAGGAGCAGCCGCTGTAACATCAACCACCCCATCTTCCGAGGGGGCATTAAGGTTAGAGTTTCCTCCCAAATCTTTATCACTCTTCTCCCTTGTCCTGACCCATTCCCTTCTCCCACCCCCACCCCCGTGACCTTCCCCGTCCCGATTCCTTCTTTCTTCTCCTCCCAGACCACCTTCATAGTCACACTTGATGTTTCCTACAAGGCCAGCCTGGGAGACAGGCTGCTTCTGAGGGCCAATGTGAGCAGGTGAGCCCAGGGGAAGGGCCATGTGTCCTCACCCCAGTCTCTTGCCCCAGCCGGGAACTCCTCTCCTGGATTCCTTCCCAGCTGGGCTCCTCCCCAACCCCTCTTTCTCCAGCGAGAATAATAAGCCTACAAGCAGCAAGACCACCTTCCAGCTGGAGATCCCAGTGAAATACGCCATCTACATGGTGATCAGCAGGTACTTAAACTCTGACCTCAGACCTTCCTCTAAGCCTAGTGCCTCCCCTTGGCACTAGGGGAGGGAAGGCGGGTATCTGAGCAGCCCCTGAGTCCTCACGTGGCTGCGGAAACATGTGCTTCTGTGACGCACTGGCCTGCAGGTGGGACGCACACACCTGCCACTTCTGTGCACGCCCTTCTCTCTCCAAGACACAGCTTCCTTCAGTACAAAGCCAAGCCCTCCCTCAGTGCTAGACAAGCCCTGCTGAAGCGAAGCTTCCAGACTGAGGCGGAGGCTTTTCTGAGCACTCTGAGTGGGGCGCTTGTGCCCGACAGGACAGGCTCACAGGGGAAGGAAAGGCCAGGCTTTCACAGGTCATGGAGGAGAGTGTTGAGAAGGTCTCTCAGAGCCCACAGCCAGGGCCGCATTCAGGCCTCTGAGGCAGGGGAGGGGCGGGAAGGCCAGGCTGGAGGCAGAGCCCGCACCAGGCTGAGCCCCAGAGGTTTGAGAGTATACGCCTCCGGAGGGAGTTTTAGGGGACCAGGGGATCGCTGCCTTTCCTGCATATCCTGTGTGAATTAACCCTTCTATCCGTGGGGAATTTCTGAAAATAGCCCCCACCTATACATCACCTACTAAAGAAGGTCAGGCCCTGTTTTGAGTACTTTGCAGGTGTTTGTACTCGGTTAATCATGCTAGTAGCATCTACAGTCACTGTGATGCATAGTTACCCCTTTTACCAACAAACAAATCAAGAGGCTAAATACCTCCCCGCTGGCGTCCAGCTGGTAAGTGACAGAACTGGGTCTAGCCCAGGCGTCCTCGTGCCCGTGGCCAGGCTGCACGTCTCTCCAAGCTGAGTTAGCTCTCACACTGGAAAAGAGGTATATAACTGGACAATTTTGAGGTGAGAAAGCTGAAGCAGGGAGAAAGGATTAGGGCGAGGAGCAGAAAGGAAGTTTAGCACAGTGGACTGAAGGAAAATCAATCCTAACACTGTGGAGGGCTCCAAGAATGTGGCAGGCACTGCTGCAGGCCTCTGCTAGAGGCTAGAGGTAGGCACTAATGTCAGCACCATTTTAAAAAGATTTTTTTAAAGATTTATTTTATTTATTTATGCATACTGGGGTGTAAGCCAGAGGTGCAGGGGAGGGAAGGGGTGAGAGGATTCACCAGACAGAGTGGGGAGCAGAACAAGCAGACTGACTGAAACACACTGCTAAGGGGAGCAGTGGGCAAGGCAGGAGAGGTCTGCTGCGCCATGTGGGTCCCCTCGCTGGCCGGGGATCGAACTCTACCCCAGTGGCTGGTGATAGCTTGATAGTGCTGAGCCTTCATCCCCTGCACCACCAGAGAGGCCCAGCATTATCATTTTTAAAAAATTTTTTTAAAGATTTATTTATCTATGCATACAAGCACTGGGGTACAGGCCAGAGGTGTGGGGGGTGAGAGGATTCACCATAGAGAGCGGGGAGCAGAACAGGCAGATCAACAGAAGTACACTGCTGAGGGGAGCAGCGGGCACAGCAGGAGAGGTCTGCCGCACCATGTGGGTCCCCTCCCTGGCCGGCAGCAGGGATCGAACTCGCGCTGCAGTGGCTGCAGTTTGCTTCATAGTGCGTTGCTTAACCCACTGCGCCACCAGGGAGGCCCAGCATTATCATTTTATTTATTTTTTTTAAAGATTTATTTATTTATATACACAAGAGCTGGGGTACGGGCCAGAGTCCAGGGCGGTGAGAGGATTCACCAGAGACAGAGCGGGAAGCAGAACAGGCAGACTGACTGAAAGACACTGCTGAGGGGAGCAGCGGGCGAGGCAGGAGAGGGCTGCTACGCCATGTGGGTCCCCTCCCTGGCTGGAGGCAGGGATCGAACTGGTGCTGCACTGGCTGCGGTTCACTTCACAGTTGTTGCTTAACCCACTGCGCCACCAGGGAGGCCCCTGCAGCATTATCATTTTAAAGAGGAAAAAAACTCCAGGGCTCCAGAGAGGTTAAGTAGGTAGCCTTAAGTTACTTAAGTAGGAAGTGGTCAAAAAGTAGGAAGTAGTAAGTGGTCGAGCTCTTGAGCCAGTAATTTTGATCATGAAACTGAATATGACATCTGTGGGAAAAGTGGGGACCCATGAAATTTCCCCAGATGTTTAACCGGCGAGGTGCTGGTGGAACATGCTTGTTTGCTTTGATTCCACTGAGACCTTGTTACACGCTGGGATTATGGCTTATTAACTGCAAATCTCCAGAACCAAGCATACAACCCAGTGTATGGGAAATGTTTTAGGTGGGTGACTGGGTGCGTGGGGGGCGAGGTTAGGTGGATGAGTGGGTAGGTGGGTAGGTGGGGGGTTTA
>JAGFMF010011768.1:14801536-14826797 GCA_019455555.1 Galemys pyrenaicus
TGCGTGGGTGGGGAGGTTAGGTGGGTGAGTGGGTGGGGGGTTAGGTGGGTGAGTGGGTGGGGGGTTAGGTGGGTGAGTGCGTGAGTGGGTGGGTGGAGAGGCACCCTCAGCCTGGAACACTTATATCCACTGCACGCATGTTCACACACCATAACCCCCTACATCTCCTTTACTGCCTGGCCAAGGACAGGGGTGCCCCAGGGCTGAAGCTGGGACTCAGACCCAGTGGAGAATGCCATTGTTCCCTGGGCATTTGCTGGGCCCAAAGGAGCCTTGGGGAGGGGGGGGGGTGCAGCTGAGCATAACTGAGGATGGTCCTGGGGCTGTTTTTCACAAGTGAGCCTTTCTCTCCAGCCAGGAAGAATCCACCAAGTACCTCAACTTTTCAGCTTCTGATAAGAACAGCAGGAAAGGAGCTGAGCATCACTATCGTGTGAGAAGCCTGGGTAGCCATGTCCACTTCCCCGGGGCTATTCATATCAGGATTAGAGGGGAGGAACCAAGGCCTAGAGCCGGGAAAGAAGCCGGCCTGGGGATGGCTGGGGACCAGAAGATAGTCTGAGCTGTGTCTCCATTTTCTGCAGGTGAATAACCTGGGTCAGCGAGACCTGGCCGTCAGCATCAACTTCTGGGTGCCCGTCCTGCTGAACGGCATGGCTGTGTGGGACGTGAACACAGTGGCCCTTTCCCAGGTGCCTTTCCTCACGCGCAGGATCTGATCCTGCCTCCACTGTCCTCCCAGTGAAATGTTGGCCATTCTCATTCTCTCTCACTCTCCCCAGAGCCACCCTTGTGTATCAAAGAGGGAACCTCCCCGGCATTCTGATTTCCTGACCCAGATTCCAAAGAGTCTTGTGCTGGTGAGAAAAGCCCTGCCGGCCCCTACTACAGGCGTAGCTGGGCATTGGGGATACAGGGAAATGCCCTGCTAAGCTGCAGAGCCCTGCATCCACCCTGCAATTGTTCGTATATTCCCCACCTTTGGTTCCCCAGGTTAAGACCCTCCTCAGCATCATGCCTCTCTATCCCTAGGACTGCTCCGTCGCTGACTGCCTGCGGTTCCGCTGTGACATCCCCTCCTTCGGCGTCCAGGAGGAGCTGCACTTCGTCCTGAAGGGCAACCTCAGCTTCGACTGGGTGCGCCAGGTGTGTAGCCAGCAGCACGGCCCCTCCCCCGACGCAGGTGGTCCCGGGGATGTGCCTGTGCCCACCCCCCAGCCAAGACACTGCTCCGACCTGGCTGAGCCTCCACCCCCCCCCCGCCCCGCGCCCCAGCTCTGCCCTCTCCTTGCAGACGCTGCAGAAGAAGGTACAGGTCGTGAGTGTGGCTGAAATCCATTTCGACACATCCACGTATTCCCAGTTCCCAGAACAGGAGGCATTTCCCAGGGCCCAGGTGGGGTCTGTGTGTCTGGACAGGGAAGGGCTCCTGGCACCTAATCTGTGATGCTCAGTGCGGGCTCCCAAGCATGGGGGGTGGGGCGATGAAAGGTCCCTGGGCAGGACAGTTGTCCCTAAGCCCATGAGTGCATCTGTGTCTCACCTCTTGGGGCAGGGCTTGGCAAGGTGGGGAGGGAGCTAAAGACTGGGAAGTGGGGAGAGTCTGGGACAGCAAGAGGCCTCCTGCTTTCTGACGGGACCACCTCTCCTTCAGGTGGAGATGGTGCTGGAAGAGTATGAGATCTATGACCCCGTCCCCCTCATCGCGGGCAGCTCTGTGGGAGGACTGCTGCTGCTGGCCATCATCACAGCCGTGCTGTACAAGGTGAGCCTGCCCTTCCACTCCGGACACCATCGGTATCCGAGCCAAGCTGTCCACAGACAGGATGGTGTAGTGGGAAGGACTCACACTTAAAGTGCAGCAGACACATCTGGGTGTACATTCTGGCTCTGTCTTGCTGCTTAATGTCAAACAAGTTGCTCAACCTCTCTGAGCCTATTTCCTCATTTTAAAAATAAAAACAATGCCTACATCAGAGTGGCTTAGATGAGAGAGAAATAGTAAGTTATGTGTGCGAGCCTGTGTGACTCAGAACCTACCACAGCACATACTCAGTGTGTTAGCTGTTGGCACATAAGTGTCTCCAGCACACAAATACAATCCGGTTTAGTTCCCTTCTCTCTCAGCCTCTTCCTCCTCCCAACTTTCTTCCCTGTTCTCTTACCCAGCTATTTTTATTTACTTCCCTTTCTAGCTTGGTTTCTTCAAACGCCAGTACAAAGAAATGCTGAATGACCAGATTGGAGACACTGCCACTTCCAATGAGGGGAACTGCACCTCTGAAGCTCCCAGTTGGCCTTTGCCCCAATAATCCACTTTCCTGTAAACCTCTACCCCCACCAAGTGGCCTTGCCAAAGCCTGTAAACCTACTTCCATGGGACAATACTACATAGATTTGTGCTGGCCTGAACAACTCACGTGGCGCTACATCACCTTCCCAAAACATGGCAAGATTTTCATATTTTTACATTATCTCTCAGACCTCCTCAGCGATGATCCCACTTTTTACATGATGCCTCCTCAGCGATGATCCCACTTTTTACATGATGCCTCCTCAGCAATGATCCCACTTTTTACATGATGCCAGCAGGAGTTTTCATATGTTTAAGAATTGTAACATTAAAATGAAGATGTTTATAACAGATTTTTCTGGTATAAGAGAGCTCTAACACAGGGACCTGAGTGTTGTTCTAGGAAGAGTTGGGAGAAGCTGTTTGTGGGTATAGAAACCATCCTTGCACTCTTGGGTGAATGGGGCCTGTTGTAATGCCAGGCACGGAGACCTAGGCGGCTCTGTGTGTGTGTTGCTCATGGGGCTCAGCTCCGGCTTCAGAGTCCTTGGTAATGGCAAGTGAGCAGATAGTCCTAGGAAGTGGCCTTGTTTGAACCAACATCCCCTCCTGACATAGGGTCTCCAGAGAGACTGGCTTCCAGAAAGGAGCATCTGATTTCCCGCAGTAAGGCAGAAGACCCACGAAAAGTGATCCCAGAGAAAGACCAAAATATTCCAAATTTAGACTCACACCGGGAAAGTCTCAAACATGGCAGAATGTTACACTATTTGAAATCAGAATGGTCTCCAGAGAGCCAGAATCCATAGATGCCATCAATGCGTGGCCGGTGAAAGGTGGCACTTCAGGGTCTGCAGCCCTGAGTTCCAGGGGTCTCTGATGAACTGCCAGAATTTAAATCTTGTAATCTTTGAGAATCTAAAATCCCTCTGCCTGGAGAAGGGAAACCAAAATTATATCTTGCTCCAAAAGTTGTGTGAACTCAACGTATGTGAAAGCCCCTTACAGTCTAGGGCTCTCCTTATTAACAGGTGGGGGAGGGGCCCTCCCTGGTGGCACAAGGGGTTAAGGCGCAGCACTATGAAGCGATCAGTAGCCACTATGGCATAAGCTCCATCCCGGCCAGGGAGGTGACCCACGCGTAGCAGACCTCTCCTGTCTTGCCAGCTGCTCCTCCCCCGCTCTGTCTCTGGTGAATCCTCTCCCACCTGCCCTCTGGCCCGTAGCCAGTTCTTGTATGCATAAGCAAATAAATATTTTTTTAAAATAAAAATAAAAACAAGTGGGAGAGAAGAGGCAATCTCCCACCTGTCCATCAAGGGTGTCCCCTAAACGCCTCTCAAAAACCAGGCGTCTGGAAGAGCACGGTTGCGTCTCCAGCGCAGCACGCGCTGAGAACACGGCCGGAGCCCCGCCCCGCACGCTGAGCCCGCAAAACCTCGGCTTCCAAGCCTTTATTGCGCCAGGGGGCGCCAGCCCCCTCAATGGTGTTCATAACCAGTGGGCAGAGGATTGACGTGGGGATTGTGGAAAAGAGTGCGATTGCCGTCCCCCCAGGAGTAGCGCTGCGGAGAAAGGGAGAAAGCAAGTGGTCAGCACCCGCTCGGCGGGGGTCCCCAGTCCGCTCGCCCGGCCACCACCCGCTCACGCCCTGCCCAGGCTCCGAGGCTCGGGCCGGCGTACCTTGGTGCGGATACGGAGGTGGTGGTAGGGGATGAACTCGGGGCGCTCCTGGTGACCCGCGTGGAGCCAGGAGTTGAGGGTGCAGAGAGCCACGCCTGGGAGCGCCATCACGTAGGTCAGGAAGCGCCAGGTGCCAGCTGCGCGCGCGGGGAGAGGCGGGCGTGAGAGTAGCGGGAGGTCCCGGGGCAGGAGGGCGGTGGGGTGTCATCCGGACTATGGAAAGCCCCGGAGGCGGAGATGAGGAATGGTGGGCCGGGTCGGAAAGCCACGGGTCAGCCGCGGCCCTACTCACCTCCTGCCCCGCCGTGGTCTCCCTTGGCGGCGCTGGCAAAGCCTCGACTCAAGGATCTCAGCGGCAGAGCCATGGCGGCAAGCGGGAAACAGAAGCTCTGTCCTTCCTCTCTCCTTCGCAGAGACCTCTGTTCTCCTCCCCTCTTTTAGGGCCAATCACCTGTTGAGTCTGTAACTCGGGCGGCTATTTTTAGGGGTTCTCTATATTTAAAATGAGGCCTGACTGGCATGAGGTCCTTCTGGCAGCTATGATAAGGGGACAGTTAAAATACAGCATGCCATTCTTTTTATAGTTGCAGGGAACTGTTTTGCTCAACACTCTTCCCATTAGCACACAGGCCCTTCATAAAATTCATAGCTGGGAGCCTCCCGTGGTGCAAGGGGTTAAGTTGCACCACTATAAAGTTATCTGCAGCCACTGCTGCACGAGTTCAATCCCCGGCCAGGAAAGTGACCTACATGGCACAGCAGACCTCTCCTGCATCACCTGCTGCCCCCATCAGCAGTGTATTTTGGTCAATCTGCCTCTTCTGTTCCCACTCTGACTCTGATGAATCCTCTCACACCACTCACCTGTACCCCAGTTCTTGTATGCATAAATAAATAAATCTTTTTAAAAATGTGAACTCTGAGAGATGGACTACCCATTCTCAACATAATTGCCTAAATATTAAAAATAAATTTAAAAAGTATTCATAGCTGGAATTAAGTGTCCTTTAGCATCTCTAATTTCTAATTTCTGATAATTTGAACCTTAAATGATGTTTATGAAATTTAAGTGAAATAACATAGGAAAATGCCAGCTTGGGGTCTGGCCGGTGACAGTAGCTCATACGTGTATTAGTTGCAATTGTTTACAAAGAACAGAACTCACTGTTGACTATTTTGAAAAGATGAGCAACTGCGGATCTTAAGTCGAAGTGTCTTTGGTTTGCCAGAGCCGACAATCTGCAGAGCCGGAAACAAACCATTCTGTGAGCTGCAACACCACCAGGGTTCACAGGGCTGGACACTGAATGCCAAAACCTCGGCTGCCTGACACCTGTTGGGTGGCCTAAGAGCAGCTGCTGTCCTGGGTCATCCTGCTGCGTGCACCGGCGCCCCTTGTGCGTGCTTCCTGGGCTGATCCTGGTTCTAGCTTTATGTGCCTCTCTGCAGGCGTGCAGAGCCAGCTCAGCTGCTGCCGTGTTTGTACCCACCGTTTCATAATTTCTCACTTTTAATTAAGCTTGTAATTGGGTTGCTGCCAAAACTTCTTGAATCTTGGAGTTTTTTCTTTGCTTTACGCAGAGAGAACAGATTTTCCAGTTGTTAAGTAAACCCCAGTGCGCAGCATCCAGCCCCTTATTAGCTCCATTTGCCCTTGGAAGCATCCAGAAACTTGTTACAGTGAATGTGCACTATTTTGTGTTGTCCCACAAACACAAAACAGTATACCCACAGCTCGTCCTCCTGATTCTGGGTTTTCTTTGTGATATCACCCCATCTCTCACCTTGACAGTTCACAGTCATGGTGGAGTTGACGTCTCCTTCCCACACCAAGGAGTCACATGGTCCAGGACTAGCCAATCAGAGTATTCTATTATCTTGCCCGTACTGATTGGTTTCGGAGGAGCACAAGTCTACGAGTATTGGTTTGGAGACTACCTTCTTAGACTTTTAAGACAATAGTATTTCAACTGGACAAGAAATTGCAAGAATCTGAGATTACAAGCTTAGATTGAAGCCAAATATTGAAGTCATTTTTCAGAGCAGACCTGAAAAATGGGAAAATCTAACCTTGTTAATATTATTTGACTTGAGGGTCCACTGATCTAATTCTAGAAAAATTTATACTCTTAGGATTTTTCACTTCCATGAATTTTTTTTAAAAATTTAAGATGGGGGGCCTCCCTGGTGGTGCAGTGAGTTAAGCACCGTACTGTGAGGTAAACCACAGCCACTGCAGCACGAGTTTGATCCCTGCCCCTGGTCAGGGAGGAGACCCACATGGCGCAGCAGACCTCTCCTGCCTCGTCCACTGCTCCCCTCAGCAGTCTGGTTCAGTCAGTCTGCCTGTTCAGCTCCCCGCTCTGTCTCTGGTGAATCCTCTCACCTCCCTGGACTCTGACCTGTACCCCAGCTACATTAATGTAATTGTAACTAAAGCACGAAGTTTAAATAATTAGCCCTTAGAGTATTTACTATATGCCAGATGCTGATCTAAGTTTCTACACCTACTGGGTGGCCTAAGCGCAGCTGCTGTCCTGGGTCATCCTGCTGCGTGCACCTGCGCCCCTCCTAACAACTCTCTAATAAGATAGGGACAATTTCCTTATTTTACAGATGAATAGAGGCAGTGAAAGGTCTTAACCTTGCCAAGAGCTGGGGTACAGGCCAGAGTCCAGCGAGGTGAGAGGATTCACCAGACAGGATTCACAGGCAGACCGACAGAAACACACTCAGGCAGCAGCAGGCGAGGCAGTAGGGGTCTGCCACGCTATGTGGGACCCCTCCCTGGCTGGCGGCAGGGATCGAACTGGTGCTGCAGTGGCTTCAGTTTGCTTCATAGTGCGTTGCTTAACCCACTGCGCCACCAGGGAGGCCCATCAACCAGTCTGATATAAGAGAGCTTCTAATTTCAGTGCTAGAAGCCTCTCATTAAGACAACGTTGGGAAGAAACGCCTTCAATTCCACCTCCTCTAAGAAAATTATGAGTCAGACCCCTGCCGCCAACCACGTTGCTGGAATCCCCATGCCCCCAAGACCCAGATGTCCAGGGTCCCGAGTGTCCTAACCCAGCCTCGATCTGGGGGAGCTGAGTTTCCTGCCCGCCCTGCTGGATTCGCACGTTCAGTCCCCTAAAATTGCTTCCGCCTGTGGTACCCTGGCTTTCCCTAGGGGAGGAAACAGAGCGGTGAGCAATCCACAAAGGGCAGCAGAGGATGTAACCAACATTCCAAACCCTAGCTAGGATGTAAAGGGAAATGGCTAGGGGTTGAGATTTCCTCAAATTAGAGGGACGGCACAGCAGGCCAGGCCAGGTCACCAAGGTCAGGGATGACCCCACCGCTCGGGTCCAGCGGCTAGAGCCGCGAGTCTACGCATGCATCGGCCCCCCCCCGGCCCCCCCCCCCCCCCCCCGCCTCACCTGGGAATGCAAACCGGGGAATGTCGCGAGCGGGCGGAGCGACAGCGGCCCCTAGCGGCAGGAGGTAGTTGGGAGCAGTCGGAACTGGAAGGCGTTGGAGAGTTGAGCAAGATAGGGTTGAAGAGGGCCTTGGGTAGCAGAGGTGGCTTTCGGGTGAAGCAAGAAAAGCATTCACCTCCGACACAATTTAAGGGGGCGCACAAAACACTTAGTAATCAAGATAAACATTTTAATGCAAAGTTTCAAAAAATCAAAATTAAATCCATGGTGAACAAAACAGCAGTTTTAAGAGGAAGAGGGTGAAGGGCACTCCAACCTTACTCTTTCAGGGGCTTGACTCACATCATTCTAATCATGGCCCTGATTCCAATAAAACTTTATGTACAAAAACAGGTGCGTGGCAAAGGTTGTTGTTTGCTAGTCTTTTCAAATTACATTAAAATAATATTTATCTTGAGTTCTAAGTAAGTTTGTGCACCTTTTAAATTTCACATGTCTTACCCTAGTGCCAAGTTCCCTCAGCTTTGGGAACCACATATCAGCCCTGGCACCCAGAAGTGGACTACATCTGGAAAGGACACTGATTTTGGTCTGAGGGTACAGCCAGCTAAACTCAACATCAAATGTTGTGTCGATCAAGTGCTGCCTGATCTACAGTTTTGGAAAGCGCAGTTAACTGGGCCAGAAGTTAGAAGATCAAGCTTCTAAATTTTTAGCAAGTGTGTAGATCATCCCTTCCTCGTCTGTAAAGGAAGAGACAGTCCCTTCCACCTCTCACTGCTGAGTCTAGGGACATGGCTGTGAAGAGTACAGAAAAGCACAACACAGACCTGCCATCAAGGAGATCGTCTTTAGAGCTGAGAGACAAGACGTACTCACAGTGCTCATGGGGCAGGTGAGAGGGGTACCCAAACCTACTAGAGGAGGAAAGTGGCTGAGGTCAGAGATGGGCTACCGGAAGTGTGGCTTGACCTGGTGCCCTAGCACCCATCTCCTAGTAGTCACAACTTCGCTAAATCCCCACCCCTGATTGTGAACTGGATTTAGAGACGATCTCTTTAACAAATAGAATGTGGCAGGAGTGATGGAATGTCATTTCTAAGATTAGATCACAAAAAGAATGCAACTCTGGGAGCTGAGGGAAATGAGTGAAGATTCAACACAAACTTCCAGTTATAAGATGAAGTCCTTGGGATGCAGTGTTCCCCAGAGTGTCTAGTTAGTAGCACTGTACTGAATATTTGAAAGTTGCTAATAGAATAGGTTTTAAAAGTTCACACACAAAACCTGTAACTATGTGAGGTAATGGTGTGTTAACTAACATTGTAGCAATCACTTCCAACATATACAAATAACAATTACATTGTAGAATTTAAACTTATCCAATGTTATATGTTAATTATATCTCAGTAGAACTGGAGGAGAAAGACTGTGGCTTCCACTTGGGTATCCTTTCCTTCTCTGGTTTCAGGGTGTATGCCAGTCAGCTGCCTGTTGTAAGTTGCCCTAAAGATCGGCCGTCATGTCAGAGTTAGAATTCTTTTTGAGACAGAAAAGTCACAAATCCAGGACAAAGAATGTTTTCCCCCTGAACTATTTGTGAATGAATTTCTGTCCTGACATACTGTCTCCTCTAAATAACTTTATTATTCCCAGGAATCAAGTCTCTTAAGCCATAGGTTCTAGTGGCTAAGCCTCAGACATCCCCAGAAAGCTTCACACCACTAGGGTCAAAGTTACTGAGAGGCAAGGAGAGAGGAGTACCCCATTATACCAGAAGGAGTTGCTATGTTCCTGGACTTCATGCCCCTCTTCTCTTTTTCCCACCCTCTTTGCATAGCTCCCGCAACTCTGGCCTGTACCCCAGTTCTTGTATGCATAAATAAATAAATCTTAAAGAAAAAAAGTTACAAAATGGCAACATTAACCAAAAAAAAGAACAGAAGAGACAATGATTCCAATTCTACTGCTCAAGTGGGGGAAAGGAACTCAGAAAGCCTGGGACGGGAGGTAAGAACTCTCCCACATGCCATTGTCAGGCATGAATCAACAGTCCTAAAGGAGCAGAAAGAGAGTTGTTTACAGATGCTGGAACTTGAAGCTCCTTAAAGAACAGACCAAAGTCAGCTGAAGTGTGGGCTGAAACTGAGGCCAGAGCTATTACCACCCTACTGTGTCCAGTGGTGCTGGTCCAGGTTGGAACTGTGGGCAAAGGCCTGGCCACACGGCAGGCAGACACAGGGCTTCTCGCCACTTTGGGCCACCTAATGAGTAGGTGGGAGCCCTGGCTGAAGCTTTTACCACATTTGCTGCAAATATAAGGCTTCTGGTCTGTATGTGTTGGTGCTGCAGCAGATTTGGACTGCCTATAAAATTCTTGCTGTAGTTGGGGCATTTATAGGGTTTCTCAGCCATATGCAAGCATTGGTGTTTGAGTTTGAAGTTGTGATAGAAACTTTCATCACATTCTGGACAGGCATAGAATCATTCACAGGAGTGGACGCGCTGGTGCGCGATGAACTGGGGGCGCTCACTAAAGCCACAGCCACAACCAGAACGCTTGAAGGGCCACTCTCCATTGTGTGTGCGCCGGTGCCATAGATAGGAAGGGGTCAACCCAACTTCTGGCCCTCGAACGATTTGGGGATTGCAGAATAGTTGGCCCAGCAGAGGCTTCTTCCTCCCCAGGGTCAGAGTTTCACCCACATAAGTACTGCAGGATTTCCCGGGCGGCTGGCTGCCCAGGCCACACTAGGAAGGGCCGCTCATGCAAAACACCTCCACAATCAAGGGTGAACGTCGGGATTCCCTGGGATCCTGATGTCCAGTTTCCCAGACTCTCTGCCCGTCCCAGTTCTTTCTGGCCACTTCCGGCGCTGCCGCCTCCATTTCGAGTGAAGAGTACCCAGCTTCCTATATCAGCCACTCAGTTCACAAGCAGTCAGAGAGGGAGACACTGGGGAGCAGGAGGCCAGCACCGGAAACGGGTAAATCCACTAGCCCATACCGCTCTAGGAAGTGGCAGCGACCAGTCTCGATAGGTTTAACCCTATCAGAGTTAAACCTAGCAGAGCTAGAGCTCTCCACCTGCAACCGCTGTCAGGAACTTGACACTTGTAGAATCTAACTAGATACTCTAAGTCAATCAGCGTGGATTTGCGTGCTCCGGCCTCCGCTGGGGGGCGACGAAGCGAGCCTGAAGGGAAAGGAGGTTGCTGCCGAAGGCACGCTTTGGCGGAGTGATGAAGTCACCTGGAGCAGCACGGTACTGAGACTCCAGGGTGGTTGTCTGGATTCTCCAGAGGCACCCGCCCACTCCGAGACCTCCGGGAGAGAGCTTCTCATCCATCCCAACTAGGCATGTTGAGTTTGGTGCAGACTACAAATCCCAGCATGCATCGCACCGCCTCTAGGGCCCGCACCACGATTAGATAACCACTGCTCCCGATGTGCCTCTGAGACAGTGCAAGAGTACCAGATCGGATAGAGAACTACAACATCCGACTTGCAAAATAATGCAGCAGAGGCGCTATTTAAAAAGCGTCAGAGAGGAGGGGCCTGGCCACGCCCCTCTCTTCCAGTTCCGCTCCCCTGGATGAGCGGCGAGCAGCGGGGGTGGAGCCTTAGGCCTGAGCCAAGATGGCGACTGCGAAGCCAACCCCCACGGACTCGCTCTCGTTCTGCCTCGCGCAGCTCACGGCGGCGGCCGGGGAGGGTCTTGGTGGGGGAAAGGACACAGCTACCAACGAGACATCCTTGGGCCGTGTGCTCTTAGCCCTCCGTACGCGCCACATCAAGGCAGCAGGGGGAATCGAGCGCTTCCGGGCACGCGGCGGGCTCCGCCCCCTTCTCGCTTTGCTACGGCGAGCGGCTGCAGCGGGTCCCGCCCCATTCCAGGCTGGCCCCGGCTCCGCCCCCTCGGCGGAGTCAGCGACTTCTGATGGCTCCGCCCCCTCGTCGGGCCCCGCCCCCTCAGCAGCGGCGCCTTCGCCGCCAGCGCGCCTGCGCAAGACGCTGGACTTGGCGCTCAGCATCCTAGCCAACTGCTGTACTAACGGGGCGTGCCGGGCTGAAGTGCGCAGACTCGGAGGCATTCTTCCTTTGGGTAAGTGCTCCGCCCTCAATTCCTAGAAGGATTCCATCTCCAGCACCCTCGCGTCTGACTTGGGCGGGTCTTGAGTTCTTTGTGCTGTAGCCTGGAAGAACTTGCTTTATGACGGCGCAGAACCCCCACCTCTCACGCCGAAGCCCCGTGTCGTTCCCTCTCGATTACTGTGTGCCCGAGTCCTTCCAAGTCAGATCACTGCAGTCATTACCGGGGTCCTGCTTGCTGAGCACCTCGCATCTTTCTGGTGGAAGTCAAAGTGTTATTTTTAAGATGATTCTTATCTTGCACTTGAGATGTTCACGGCCGACATTCAGTGCCGACTGAGTAACCGACCCCAGTCAGGCCCCTGACACCCCGTTTGATGAACTGGAGGGCAGAAGGTGTAGTCGTTTAGAAAATGGGCTCCGCAGTCAGCTGGACCCCTCCAAATCTAGGATGCCTTTTGTAAAATGGACTAGTATAGGGAAAAAGTGAAAAGCAAAGATAGAGCGCAGATACTCTCAGCATGGACTGGGTACTTTGAGTTATTAAAAACTAGCACAGTGAGAAAAAATTCTAACGAAAACTTTTCTGTTTACTAAATTGGCGCCGCCTGGTGGCAACAGTATGCACACAGTTTACCCATCTGCGTGACAGCTGTGAAATTACGCCAGTTTCCGTGAAAAATTTTTTTTTATAAAATGAAACAGTATATTTTTAAGTTGAATAAAATGCATCTGGACCATAACATGTTTTAAGAGAGGTTTGGTACATTAATAAATCCTCAATAAATTATAAGTTTTGTATTTTTATTGTAGAGCCCTTAGTCACTGTTTTGCATCTTAAATATATCCTGAATCTGTCCACTTCTGTCCTTTCCAACATCGTGCCTAGAGACTGCTGCCATGTGCTGGCCTGTGTGGTAGCTTTGTTCCAGCTGTTGTCGTTTCTTACCTCCTTGCTACTGCTCTTGCATTATTCATTTCCCTTGTAATCCAGTCTCCCCATGGCTTCCAGATTGTATCATGTCACTCCCATTCTTAGAACTCCAGATAACACCCAGTGCCCTCCCACTCCTGATCCCTGGCCTGGCTTTGAGACCCCTCCTGAAGCCATAACACAGTACTGCGTCTCAGCTCTTGGTCTTTGCAAAAGCTGCTAACAAACCTGAAATGCCCTGTAACACCCCCTCCACCAGCCATCTAGCAAAACCTCCCTACCTGTTTAGCCTTCCAGACTCAGCAAGTAAGTGTTAGCCTTTTCTGAGGCCTTTCCAGACTCTCTGAGGCCACATTCATAAGATGATTAATGAAAGAGAGAAAAAGAGAACCCTCAAGAGGCCAAACTCTCTTGCAGTGACTATTCTTCAGTGCGTGAAGACAGACAGCATCCAGAACCGAACAGCTCGTGCTCTGGGGAACCTAGCCATGGAACCTGAGAGCTGTGGGGACATCCATTCTGCTGGTGAGGAGTCTATGAGGGTGGAGTTAGCTGAGGCTTGGGGCGGGAGAGAGGCTTGAGTGTCCTCACTCACCCTCTGTCTTCCTTCTCCAGGCGCTGTTCCTCTGCTCGTTGAGAGCCTGACAGCCTCCCAGGACTCAGACTGCCTGCAGAGTGTGGTCCGTGCCCTCCGCAACCTGGCGGACTCACCCCAGCACCGCCTGGCCCTGTCACAGCAAGGCGCAGTGCGCCCGCTGGCTGAGCTTTTGGCTGCTGCTCCAGACTCTGCCCTGACCTTGGCCCTAGTCCGTGCCCTCCTGGAGTTGAGTCGAGGCTGCTCCCGCGCCTGTGCTGAGCAGCTGAGCCTGGGTGGGGGACTCAGCCCACTGGTCAGCCTGGCCTCCCACCCCAAAAGGGCAGTACGTGAGGCAACTATCCTGATCCTTGCCAACCTTTGTGCCCAGGGACTGGTACGGCCTGCACTGGGCAATGCTGGTGGTGTGGAGGTGCTATTAAGTGAGCTCCAGAGGCGCCGAGGCCCCAATGGGACGAGCCCCGCCTCTCAGCAGCCCCTGGTGCGAGCTGTGTGCCTACTGTGCCGGGAGGCTATCAACCGGGCCCGACTTCGGGATGCTGGTGGCTTGGAGCTACTGATGGGCCTACTGAGGGACCCTCGTGCCAACTCTTGGCATCCTCGTGTTGTGGCTGCCCTCGTGGGCTTCCTCTATGATACCGGGGCCCTAGGCCGGCTGCAGGCTTTGGGACTTGTACCTCTCTTGGCTGGGCAGCTGTGTGGTGAAGCAGGCGATGAAGAAGAAGAGGGAAGAGAAGCTGCTTCCTGGGATTTTCCTGAGGAGCGGACCCCTGAGCGACCAGAGGCCGGAAGCTTCCGAAGCCTCAGGTGAGTTCCCCTTACCTCACGCTGGGGGCTAGGGGGTTGTGTCAGCTGTGCGCTCCTCACAGACTTTGACCCGGTGCTGTGTCATTCAGACTTCTGTTGACTCTGACTCCTGATTCCTTGTTCTCCCCAGACATCACCACTTTTCAGTCCCCATTAAACTCCTCCTCTCCCTTGCGTCTGCCTTGACTTTGGCTTCACCCCAGCACCTCGAACTTGGGGGCCAGGCAGAGTCACTGGAAGGTAGTGTGTGCGCTAGCTAGTTGCGATGGCCTCTGCTCTGCAGTCTCCGTTCTCACTCTGCTACCACCGCCTATGAGTTGCCTCATCGTGGGAAGTTAATTAGCTTCTTTGACCCTCTGATTCCTTGTCAGATGGACACTAATAGGAGTTGTTGTAAAGATTAAATGAAGGTACTTTGCACCTTACCTGGTGCTCAGCAGTGTGCAGTACCTGTCAGCCTCCTCGTGAACTCTGACTTGCCTTCGCCGCTCCCCTGGGTGCCACATCAGTCATGCTAGTTTCTGAGTATAGCACATAAGTCCCATCTGGTGACCTCCTCCTGTGTGCGCTGACTGGCCCATCCCGCCTCAGCAGAGCTGCCATCACCATCGTGGGGGAAAGTCAGCTCTCTCTCCCCTGGCGCTTTCCTCTTCCCTGGGCTTTTCTCCGTATGCCTCACCTCACACGCACTCATGTACCCTGTGAGTTCCTTCCTACTCTGTGGCCTGTTTTTCCTCACTAGAAAACAAACCCTAGCAGTGTGTAAGCTTTAAGTGGACACGACCTTTTGTTCATTGCACCTAAAACAGAACTTGGCACATAATAGGCATCAGTAATTGCTGAACAAGTTGGGGTTTTCCCCTCCTTCTCCTTTTCCCTTCTTATCCCTTAGGCTCCCCCACCTCCTTTGCTTCACCTCCTTTTACATGACCACTGCTTGAGCCTGCTCCCTTACCTTGGCTCTCGGTCGGTCTCCTCTGTCTCCCCGCTGCAGGTCGTGGCTCATCTCCGAGGGCTATGCCGCAGGCCCAGGAGACATTTCTCCTGACTGGTCCCCGGAACGCTGTCCGCCACCAGAGTCAGCAGAACCAACCAGCCCATCCCCGGGCCCAACCTCACTGCGCACACCTCGTGCTCTGCCCACACCAGGCCGCAGTCCCAGCACCCCCGAGGAGCCTTGGGGCCGGGAGGGGCCGGCGCTACTGCTGCTGTCACGCTTCTCCCAGGCTCCTGACCCTAGTGGGGCGCTGGTGACCAGCCCGGCCCTGTGTGGCCTGCTGGCCTATGTGACGGGAGCACCGGGTCCGCCGAACCCCCGTGCACTGCGCATCCTGACACGCCTCACCTGCAACCCTGCCTGCCTCGAGGCCTTTGTCCGCAGCTACGGCGCTGCACTCCTGCGAGCCTGGCTGGTACTCGGAGTCTCCCCAGATGACTGGCCAGCACCCCGGGCCCGGCCCACTCGCCGCAGCCAGCACCGGGAACTGGGTGTGTCCCCACGCCTCTTGAGCCCCCCCTCCGCCTGCTGTGCCTTCCATGAGGCCAGGATCTGGCCTGCCTGCTCACTGCCCTCCCCAGCCCGCCACCCAAACGGGCAGGAGACACCTTTGTGCTCCACCATGCCAGCGCGCAGAGTTCTGCCCCGTCCTTTGCCCAGGCCTGGGCCCAGCCTGACACCACTCATGGCTCTGACAACTCAGAATCGTGCCTGCCCAGTCTACACTTGGGTCTGCCTGGTCCTGGTTACTTCCCCACTGGGCACACAGACTGGTGTACCCTGTACCTGACAGCTGACTCTTAGTCCTTGGGGGACCCCTTGATCATCCCACTCTATTCTTGCCCTCATTCTCCACTTCCTGGTGCCCAGGCCCCATCCCTCCAGGTCCTGCAGTCATCCCCCTCCCACGTGCTGGCTTCTTGCCCTGAGCTTTTACCCTCCTTCCCTTCAAGGGCTCAGAAGACTGTCTTACCCTCCCATCCCAACCTTGAACGCCAGCTCCCCCCTGACCGGCTCTGCCCATCCCCACAGGTGAGATGCTGCTGCAGAACCTGACCGTGCAGGCCGAATCGCCCTTTGGAGTGGGTGCCCTCACCCACCTGCTGCTCTCTGGGAGCCCTGAGGACCGTGTAGCCTGTGCACTGACCCTGCCCTTCATCTGTCGGTGAGGGGGACATGGGTGTCTGGTGAGGTTCGGGGAGCAAGGTTGCTATTCCTTAGTCCCACCCTTTTCTGCCTTCTGAAAGATTCCCTTTCTTTCCACAGGAAGCCCTCTCTGTGGCGCCGACTACTTCTGGACCAGGGTGGCCTCCGTCTCCTCCTGGCAGCACTAACTCGGCCAGTTCCACATCCACTCTTCTTCTTTTTTGCTGCGGACTCCCTTTCCTGCCTCCAAGGCCTGATGTCTCCCACAGCGAACCCAGCCCTCCCACCTGCCATGCCCTGTGAACTGGACCCGCCCTCCCCTTGCCTCTATGAACCTTTGCTGGGCCCAGCTCCCATCCCAACCCCTGACCTGCATTTCCTACTGGACTCAGGCCTGCAGCTCCCTGCCCAGCGAGCTGCCTCAGCTACTGCCTCCCCTTTCTTCCGCGCCCTGCTGGCTGGCAGCTTCGCTGAAGCTCAGATGGACCTGGTACCTCTTCGAGGCCTGTCACCCAGTGCAGCCTGGCCTGTCCTGCATCACTTACATGGGTGCCGGGGCTGTGGGGCTGCCCTGGGGCCTGTTCCCCCACCAGGCCAGCCCCTGCTGGGCTCAGAGGCTGAGGAGGCACTAGAAGCTGCTGGCCGTTTCCTGCTCCCTGATCTGGAAGAAGAGCTGGAAGAGGCCGTGGGCCGTGTCCACCTGGGACCCCAGGGAGGCCCTGAGTCAGTGGGTGAAGTGTTCCGCCTGGGCCGGCCCCGGCTGACTGCGCACTGTGCCCGCTGGACCCTGGGGCCAGGGCAGTGCCCACGGAAGCGGGCCTCCGCCCTAGTAGGGCTTGTGGCGGCAGCAGGCGAGGAGGCAGGACCCCTGACTGATGCTTTACTGGCTGTGGTGATGGGAGCTGAACTGGGGGGCAGGGGTCCCAGCCTAGACTGTTGATGATCCCTGGGAGGGCACTGAGGACGAGCTGGTTATGGAGGAAGCCTGCCTCAGAGAGGCACAAGAGGAGGCTGAGCAGACGGAGTCCCCGTCAAGGACTGAGGAGAGGATGGAACTGGACCCCAAGACGAAGGTCCAGAGGCCCAGGAGTTAGAAATCAAGACCAGAGTCTGAGCATGGAGCCCATGAGATGGAGACCAGCCCAGCACCCAGGCACCTGGCCTGGCACATCTTGCGGAGTTGAATTAAATCTCTGGACTTGGATACCCTGCTGCGTGGTGTCTCTGCTTACTTTCCTGGGGGACCTCCCCCCACTCCACATGTCAAGCAGACTCATGTACGGCTCTCTGTGTCTCAATATAGGCCACCCTCGGCAGGCAGGAATTTAATAAGTAATGAGGCGGTGGTGCTGGGGCCCTGGGATCGGGTGAAGTTCCCAGGCTTCTCCCTAGGATGTGGTTTCAGGCTCCAAGGGAAGTCTGCTTCCTGCACACTCAACTTCACTGCTCAGACAACCACTCAGCTGGACACACTGCCCTGGTCAGGACTGAGAGGGCTGGGCTGAGGGAATGCTGTGGCGTGGGATGTATGTCCAAAGCCCGGGCATTACTCCTCGCCTACCTTGGGCCTTCAGTCTCTGGCTACTTTCATTTTTTGGGTCAAGTATCTTCTGTTTTCTCTCTTCTCTCAGGCTGCTTGCCTGAAAGAAGGGGCCCTGGAGTCTCTGACCCTGTCTTAGCCATGCCCAGAGAAGACCAAAACCCTTAGACTGGCATTTGGGTGAAGCAGGGGCTCATGTGGCCTTGGTCTCTAAGGCAGGGTCCCCATCACCAGGTCCCTGAGCACTCAACAGCCTGACTTTGAAGAAAGGACCTGGTCTGGGCCTACTAAATAAATACTGGTGCCTGGGCCCTTTCTGGTCAAATTGGACTGAGGGGGCCTCCCTAGTGGTGCACTGGGTTAAGCAACACACTGAGGCAAACCACAGTCACTGAAGCATGAGTTCGATCCCTGCCGCCAGCCAGGGGGGTGACCCACATGGTGGATCAGACCTCTCCTGCCTGGCCCGCTGCTCCCCTCAGCAGTGTGTTTCAGTCCATCTGCCTGTTCTTGTGAATCTTCTCACCCCCGCCCCATGCCTCTGGCCTTGCCCCAGTTCTTGTATGTATAAATACATCTTTAAAAAAAAAATTGGGGCCTACCCTGGTGGCGCAGTGGGTTAAGCAATGGACTATGAAGCAAACCGCAACCACTGCAATATGAGTTTGATCCCTGCTGCCAGCCAGGGACTGGACCCACATGGCCCAACAGACCTCACCTGCTTCACCCGCTGCTGCCCTCAGCAGTGTATCTCAATCAAATCTGCCTGTTCTGTTCCCCACTCTGTCTCTGGTGGATCCTCTCACCCACCACACTTCTGGCCTGTACCCCAGTTCTTGTATGAATAAAAAAATAAATCTTAAAAAAATTGGACTGAGGAGGGGTTGCCCTGAGCATCAGCTCCCCAAGTTGTTCTGATTTGCTGCCGGATTAAGACCAGTGCTCATGTTGGGACTCATCAAGGCCGCGGCCCACGTCTGGTGGCTGCAGCACCACTGCGTCCATACCTACCTCTGGGGAATCCGAGTATCTCCTTTCCACCTTGTTCATCACGGTCTAGTCCAGGAGAGCCTCTTTTTCCTTTATGGCTGGAGTCTGTTACTTTCTTCTGTGTTCACCACTATCTTGGGGAGGACTCTTTTAGAAGAGGCCCAGCTCTCCTCAGTGTTGGGGAAAGGCTTTGTCCTGAAGGCTGGGTGGGGGCTGGCTGACCTCGGGGTGCAAGGGGCTCAGTCCAGGGGCTCAGTGCATGTATGTCTGTTTCCAAGTTTGGAAACTGGGTCTGCGGGAAGGTTCCTTGTTTGTGCCTATCTCTGTCTATCTCTACCTGCGAGATCTCTTTTGTATCTAGCACCATGTGCCTTTTGGGCTCTCTGTCCCTTGTCTGTCAATCCTACTGAAAGGATTTTCTGAACCTGGGGTCTGATTGAACCTTAGAACATGACCTCTGGCCCCAATCCAAAAATTCTGCCAGGAGCAAGTCTCTTTGGGATCAGCCCCCTGGGAGGGAGGCTTTGCCTAGCACTTAAGGGTACTGGCTCTGGGAGGTGTCAGCGTGGGGGCCTCAGACCGTCTAAGAATCTCACCGCGCAGAGAGGAGCTGGGTCTGGAGAGTCACTTTTCTGACTCTGTCTCTGCTGCCTCAGGCTCCCTGCAGCTGAGGCCAAGGCTGGGGTGTGGCCACCTCCGCGACTGGCGGCGGGCAGGCTGGGCCTGGGGGGGCAGGGGCCCTCCCTCCTTTACACGCCCCCACCCCGGGTTCTCCGGTTCTTTGCACCCCACCCCACCCCCAAGCCCCATCCCAGCGGGTCCCGGCTTCCTTACATGGTCACGGCCGGGGCTCCAACTCCCGGACGTCCCCCCGCCCCCCGCCCCCACCGGACACGGCCCCCGCCCTGCTCGCCCCGCGGTCCGCTCGCGCCCCGCCATGGAGGACCTGGGTGAGTGGGGTCCCGTTGTCCCCAACCCCTCGCCGCTGCCTGGATGCTCTCCTCCATCCCGGCGGCCCCTTGCGCTCCCCTCATGCCCGGGTTCCTGCCTCCTGCCTCCTGGCTTCTGGTCTGAACCCGCGCGCCTCCCCTCCGTTCAGACTCCACGTCCCCCTTCCTGCCTCTCCCTTCCTGTCTTTCCCCGGCCGGCCTCTCCCTCCCTTCTTCCCTTGCTCTGCTCCTCCATCTCTGGCCGAGGATGGATGTTCAGGGAGGTACTTCACCCTCTGGGCACTGGGGCTCAGGGACTCTGGAAAGGGAGGGGTTAAAGGGGCCTTGGGTCGAGGGACTGGGAGAGTGGACGGGAGGGGGCACATAGCATCAAGTTATGGAGACGATGGGCTGCACCAGGGCTAGGGGCAGGAAAGAGTTAAAGGCTTGAGTAAGATAGGGGTCAGGTCCCTGGGGCAGAAAGGCAGTAATAAATACGGAGTGCCCAGATGCCAGGGAGGGGTGACTGGGGTCCACCACAGCGCTCAGAGAAGAAAAATGAAAGATCAGGGACTTCCAGGCTCTGGGAGGGAAAGAGTTCAAAGGATTTGGATCTAGAAGTGGGGGGTGTCCTAGGGCAGGAAGGAGAACCCAGACGACTCCTCCTCTCTGTTGGAACTGGGGCTGGAAAGCTGTGCCCTTCCTGGGAGATAGGGGGTTCCAGTACCTGGCAGTAGGGGGTGCTGCTCAGTAGGGGTAACCCGCACTGGCCTGGAGGTGGGCCAGGGCCGCTGGGTGGGGTCTGTTTAGAAGGGAGGTGGAGGGGGCACTAATGGGTGTGGCAAAACGAGCATCCAATCAGAAAGCTGGGTGCCAGGCACACGGCCAATTGAGCAATTTGAGGTGGAGCCAAATTTGGCTGGAGTAAAGAGCCAATTTTGACGGCATCAGTGAGGACGGGAGAATAAAGACATCAGTGGCTGGGCTTGTGCAGGGCTCCCAGGATGAGCCACTTAGGATGTTCTGCCCGTAATTGTTCCTTGCTGCTCTTCCACGTCTTTGCCTGTCTGGCCTTGTGTTTCCTTCTGATCCTCGACCCCTCAATGCCAGCGTCTGCCCTCCTCAAATACTACCCAGTGGAATCCATATCCCCTGACCTCTATGGCTCTATCTGCCCTAACCTTGACCTCTCAACTTCTCACCCTGATGGCCTCTCCCCACAGACGCCTTGCTCTCTGATCTGGAGACCACCACTTCACACATGCCAAGATCAGGGCCTTCAAAAGAGCGGCCCTCAGAGCCCCTCGCACATCCCCTGACCTATGGCCACCAGCCACAGGTGAGATCAGATGCTGAGGACTGGGGCCAACCACCAGAGCTAGGCTTGGCAGGTCAGAGTGGGGCAAAGCCCAGGGCTGTCCCCCCACACATCCTTCTTTCTGTAGACAGGGCCAGGGGAGTCTTCAGGAAGCTCTGGGGACAAGGACCATCTGTACAGGTGAGGTGCCTGGGGCCTGGGGGATAGAGAAGCCAACTGAAACTGAGGTGAGGAGGCCTGGATTCCCGCTCCTGAACCCAGGCTCCCACCCTGTTTCCCAGTACGGTATGCAAGCCTCGGTCCCCGAAGCCGGCGGCCCCCGCCGCCCCTCCATTCTCCTCCTCCAGCGGTGTCTTGGGCACAGGGCTCTGTGAGTTAGACCGGTTACTTCAGGAACTTAACGCTACTCAGTTCAACATCACAGGTATCAGGGTTATCGAGACAGGACTAAATGGGCTGGGGCAGGCCTGGGAAGGGAAGAGGCTAAGGGGCAGACACTTCCCAGGATAGCAACTGAAGAGATACAAACCTTAAGTGGGAGGGTGGGAAGAGCATGGCCTCATGCCCAGCACCCTTCTTTCCTCTCTGCAGATGAAATAATGTCTCAGTTCCCATCTAGCAAAGATGCTGCAGGGGAGCAGAAAGAGGACCAGTCTGAGGACAAGAAAAGGCCCAGCCTGTGAGTTTGCTATAGTTGGCAGGGCTGGAAGAGGGGAACCAGTCCTGGGTGCCTGAGTTACTAGGAGGTTCTGATATTCTGTGTGTTCTTTCCAGCCCTCCCAGCCCATCCCCTGTTCTTCCAAAGCCTTCGGCTACCTCAGCTACCCTAGAGCTGGACAGACTGATGGCCTCCCTCTCTGACTTCCGAGTCCAGAACCATGTGAGTTAAGCGGGGAAAAGAGGGGGAGAGTGTCAACTTATGGCTCCCAAACCATCCTAGACCCTTCCAAGTCTAACCTTGCTGACCTGACATTTGTGTCCTCCCTACTGCAGCTTCCAGCCTCTGGGCCAACCCAGCCACCAGTGCCGAGCTCTGTGAATGAAAACACCCCAGCCCCACCAGACCAGACCAGCAAGGGCAGCCTGGACACCATGCTGGGGCTGCTGCAGTCCGACCTCAGCCGCCGTGGGGTTCCCACACAGGCCAAGGGCCTCTGTGGCTCCTGCAACAAATCTATTGCTGGCCAAGTAGGTGGAATCCTGCAAACAGGGAGCTAGAGACCCACAGACCGTTCTCTACTGAGAGCCAGACTGTGTGCTGTTTCCTTCTAAAAAGTAATCTAGGAAATTGCCCTGACTGTTATATGTTATCATATATAATATATATTATACTGCTATTTGAAGCTCTGAGTCACCCTGCAAGTAAGCGGCAGGGAGAGAGTTCTAACCCAGTTACCCTTCATTGCCACCCTACTGTGCAGGCACTGTGCTAACTCCTTTATCCTCTATAAACTCCTATCTCATTTAATCATCACAGAAGCCTCATGTGCCCCACACACCATCCTTCAGGCACCCAGAGTCTGTTTTTCTTCCACCAGATTCTGGTCTGAGAGCTGTGACTCGACTTACTCACTGGGAAGATGTTATGACAACATCTGTGTCCACTGGTTGACCTATCTCCCCCTGCTCCCAGCTTTCAGAATGTCCAATCTCAGCAAAACAGGGTGGCGTTATGACTCTAGGGGCCCCAGGCACTTTCACTTTCATGGGTCCCATCTTCTGTTAGAAAAATACATTAAAATTTTACTTTAGGACTGTGGGTATAAAGATGAGTACATCACTATTAAATCACTTTTTTTAGCTCACTTTTTCCTTCCGATTTTAAAAGATATTACCTCTTCATGACTCCTAATAATATTGGGGACCCCAGGCTGGAAGGGCTGGGTCAATTCCCCATCACTTACAGCCTGAGTGACTTGAACGTTAAATTCTGCATCCTGATCTCTCAGAGCTAAGACTTGAAAACTTCAGTTCCGCTGGGTACTTGGCCACCTGAGACACTCTGACCTTGGCCTCACCTCAACTCACAGGTGGTGACTGCACTGGGCCGAGCATGGCACCCGGAGCACTTTGTTTGCGGTGGCTGCTCCACAGCCCTGGGAGGCAGCAGCTTCTTTGAGAAGGACGGAGCCCCTTTCTGCCCCGAGTGCTACTTTGAGCGCTTCTCCCCGCGATGTGGGCTCTGCAATCAACCCATCAGACACGTGAGCCCGCACACCCACTTCCGTGTCCCTCAAGGCGCCCCTGGGCCTCATCCACTCACTGCCCCCCTTCACCTCCACCCCAGCTCCACACCTTGGCCTCTGCCATGGCCTTTGGGAGTCTACCCTCTCGCTCTTTGACTTCAAGTTCCTTGTTATATCTCCTGCTCTTCAAACTCACTTCAACTCAGCACCTCGGTGCAGAGCAGGAAAGGGAGGGGGAGAGGCTGGAGGACCACACTGAGTATTCCCTTCCCTCCGCTACAGAAGATGGTTACAGCTTTGGGCACCCACTGGCACCCGGAGCATTTCTGCTGCGTCAGTTGCGGGGAGCCCTTCGGAGATGAGGGTGAGAGATTGACTGGTTAAAAGCCTCGGGTCCACTTTTGTCTCTCCCCTCCCTTTCCCTTCCCCTCCTGCTCAGACCCCCCTTCCACCCCAGACCGCGGTCCTCCCTCCCTAATGCTCACTGACTGCCCCTTCCTGGCCCCACAGTCTCAGATCTTGTGCCCCGTGCGGCTCCGCACCCCTTTCTTTCAGCCCCCTCTCTCCCCGCCCCTAGGTTTCCACGAGCGCGAGGGCCGCCCCTACTGCCGCCGGGACTTCCTGCAGCTGTTCGCCCCGCGCTGCCAGGGCTGCCAAGGCCCGATTCTGGACAACTACATCTCGGCGCTCAGCGCGCTCTGGCACCCGGACTGCTTCGTCTGCAGGGTGCGCCGCTGGGGGCGGGGTCTGGGGGGACGGGTCGGTCGGCCGGGGAGGGGGTGGGGCTAGGCGCCCCGGACCCGGCGCGGAATCCGGACGGGGTGCTCCTGCCGCGGGCTCCGCGTCTGGGCGTCTCGGTGGGTTATGCAGCGANCGGGGGTGGGGGTGGGGCTAGGCGCCCCGGACCCGGCGCGGAATCCGGACGGGGTGCTCCTGCCGCGGGCTCCGCGTCTGGGCGTCTCGGTGGGTTATGCAGCGAGCAGGCAGTTGAGGGGTCGAGCTTGGGGCTGACCCGACCTCACGCCGCCGCCCTTCCCCAGGAATGTTTCGCGCCCTTCTCCGGAGGCAGCTTTTTCGAGCACGAGGGCCGCCCGCTGTGCGAGAACCACTTCCACGCGCGGCGCGGCTCGCTGTGCGCCACGTGCGGCCTCCCGGTGACCGGTCGTTGCGTGTCGGCCCTGGGCCGCCGCTTCCACCCCGACCACTTCACCTGCACCTTCTGCCTGCGCCCGCTCACCAAGGGCTCCTTCCAGGAGCGCGCCGGCAAGCCCTACTGCCAGCCCTGCTTCCTCAAGCTCTTCGGGTGACCGCCGACCCCAGGCCCCGGCCCCCGGCCCCGGCCCTTCCAGCAAAGGCCGAGTCTTCCGACCTCCCGCCTCGATCTAGGAGTTTGCCCCCCACGCCCCACCCTGTCCCGTGGGGCCCCACCCTCTGGAGAGGCCGGGCCCCTAAGGTACTGTACGTTCTCCGAGGTCAAGTTCAGAAAAGGCCGGTCAATCCTAAGCCACGCGCCCCAAAGTGGGTCGTACACTGACCAGCGTTCCGCTCGAGCGCTTCACTTTATTCCCACCCCTGAGCACCCCCACCCCCACCGGAGAGGGCCCTCGCAATTCCGATTATTCAAAGGCCAGGCTGGGATATCCTCCTCCCCCTCCCTCACTGTTCTGTGCACTTTTTTCTACTTGCGTAAATACACGTTCTCCCTCAAGCCAATGTGTGTGCGCTTGCTGGGGACAGCTCGGGACAGCCTCGTCACACCCCGCCCCCAGGCTGGCAGGTTCCTGGCCCTTCCCTGGGGCGGAGGGGACCTGCAGCGCCTTACGTGCTGTTTTTCACTTATCAGATGAGCTTGAGGCTGGTAAGGGCGGTAACCTGCAAGGGCTGAGTAGATAGTGCGAGCCAGAACCAGAGCTCAAGCTGGGCCCCATCAAACTTCCTGCTCCATTCCCCCATTCCTCAGCTCCCTATATTCTTAAACATTTAATCTGTGCTCCCCCTCACTTCTACCTGCACCACCTTGTCTTGTTTCCAATTCCCTCCCCCTCTCCAGAGAACTTCCAGAGTAGGGGTTCCATCCAGAAGTGCCAGTTCATACCCACTCTCTGGATTTGGGCACTATGGCACAGCCTCCCCTTTACTAGTATAGACTAGTAACATCTCCCTAGACAGAGGGTGATATTTGGTGTGGTCAGAGAAGTGACTGAGGAAAGCATCTGGGGTGTAAAAGCCAGAAGGAGGGCCTCCCCGGTGGCGCAGTGGGTTAAGCAACACACTATGAAGCAAACCGCAGCCACTGCAGCACGAGTTCGATCCCTGCTGCCGGCCAGGG
>JAGFMF010011768.1:14826847-14856730 GCA_019455555.1 Galemys pyrenaicus
ACACCTCTGGCCTGTACCCCAGTGCTTGTACGCATAAATAAATCTTTAAAAAAAAAAAAAGCCAGAAGGAGACTTCTAACAGACTGGGAGTCAAGGAAGGCTTCCTGGAGGAGGTGACACAAGCTAAGCCCTAGCAAAGACAGGTGAAACCAGAAGTTTTAGGTGTGAAAAAGTCCAGGCTCCACCTGTGTTCCCAAGCTAAAGGTGTTACAGGGCAACCCTAATATAAAATGGGTTCCCCACACTGGGTTCTCCACCCGCGTGCTCAGAAGACTTAAAAGTCCCAACTCCAGGTACACGTGGCAAAAGTTATTAGCACGTTTTATTTTATGAAAGAAAGGGGAATAAAATAGTAATAACACCCAAGGAAAAAGAAGGGATATAAATCCACAAATACCCTACCAGATCTAAGCAATGGCACGTTGAGAGCTGGCTCCAAGTCGAATGAGATGGCTCCGAAGAAAGGGGTCTGGCTCCTCCGTAAGAGAGAGTGTGTCCCAGGCTCACCTTGGCTTCATAGCCAGCCTGGCTGCTTAACTCCACCCTCAGGTCCCAGCTATCCACTCTTCGATAATCATCTTATCGGATTTGTGGTTCTGGAACACTGATGGTCTGGAGTGGGGGTTGGAGTCCACACACCCATAATCCATTTAGGACCACCTTTCCCCCTAACAAAGGGACCTTTTTGAGTCCCACACTCTTCACCTTGGATCATACAGTTCCCTAGAGAGGGACTTTAACCTGTAGATCCAAACTGTCAGAACCTTTGAGGCTGGAAATGATGAATCCTCCCAGCTCAAGGAAGAGCTAGCAACCAAGAAGAGCATGAGTGGGTAAGAGAGAAAGGTGGGTGTTCTATCCCCTTGCCTGAAGCAGATGCCTTCTCGTTTTCCTAGGTGGTCTATTCTCCCCCGGGGGATGCTCTCTCCTGATTTGTTTTTGTTTTGTTTTTTTGATTTGTAACCCCCATTGTGAGGATGCCCACATTAGCCATCTCTAGTCACCATCCATTCATTCCCCAAGTGTTTATTGAGCACTTACTGTGCCAGGCTCCAAGAAGGTGCTGGGGAGACCACAGGGAACCAAGCAGTTTGCTCCTTGCCCTTGCAGAGCTGAGGGCTAGCAGGGGAGACAGATGACAAACAAGTGCACAGGTGACAAGTGTGGTGGATGAAGGAGACTTTCCTGACTACCCGTAAAGTTGACAGTTTCCCCTGGTGGCCCCCACAGTACCTCTAGTCCCTTTGTACCTCTTGTCGCTATTGCAAGTAGATGTTTATTTTATTTTTTTAAAAGATTTATTCATCCATGCACTCAAGCACTGGGGTACAGGCCAGAGGTGTGGGGGATGAGAGGCTTCACCAGAGACAGAGTGGGTAACAGAACAGGCAGATCGACTGCAATACACTGCTGAGAGGAGCAGCGGGTGAGACAGGAGAGGTCTGCTATGCCATGTGGGTCACCTTCCCGACCGGTGCAAACTCATGCTGCAGTCTGCCTCATAGTTCATTGCTTAACCGATCGCCCCACCAGGGAGGCTCCTGCAAGTCGATGCTTATTTGTTGCTTGTTTGTGTCTGTTTCTGAAACCGGAATGGAAGCTCCTGAAAGCTTATTTGTTAGAGGGCATGCTTGGTTCACTGGCCATGTCTCCCTATTGTAGCATGTAGTAGGTGTTCAATAAATACTCGTTAATAAAGGAAGAAAGGGAAAGGGGGAAGGTGGGAAGGAAAAACTGGAGAATTAAGCTCAAAAGGGCAGGGGAGGGGTTACTTTAAACCAGATGGTCAGAGAAGACTTCTGAAAATTTAATGTCTAAGCTCAGACTTGAAGGTTGAGAAAGAGCCAGCCAGGCAAAGAGCCTGAGAACATTCTGAGCACAGGAATCAGCAAGTGCAAAGGCCAAAAGGTAGGAGAGAGCTTGGCATCGTGGAAGAAAGGAAACAAGACCAGTGTGGCTGGATTAGAGCCAGCCAGGGGAGAGCGGGAGATGGGGTCAAAGAGGAAGCTGGTGCCCAGCATGAAGAGCCTTGTCAGCTGCAGAGAGCACGTACAGATTTTATCTAAAGCACCTGTAACTCCAGTGTGTCCTCTGATACCTGCCCCGGAATTTCTCTCAGGCATGCCAAATGCATCACCCCTGAAGCAGACTCTGGGGGTGCCCACTTGGTCCACATCCCTCTGGGTAGTCATGTGTAGATCAGACACCCAGACTCCCCAATTACTTCCTGAGACCGCCTGGGGGTGCTTCTGTACCTGCTAGGCCAAAGTGGCTGGGGAGGTTCCATAACCTCCAGCCAGTTAGGCACAGCAGTCAGTGAATAAACTATCCAGCTTCCTGGCACATGGGGGGTCAGTTTTGAGTGTTCTTCACAGTGCTCAGGAGGTGGCTATAGAGCTCGTTCCAGCTGTTCACAGTGGGAACCTGTGAACACGCTCTCTATGAGCCTTTCTCCTTTCTTGTCTCACTTCCCCATGCCTTCATGCCTCACTTGGATGACCTCGCAGATAAAATCCTCGCACCTAAAAAGTCTCATCTTAGGGTCTGCTTTTGAAGGAACCCAAACTAAGACACTTTTTAATCAATTTAACATATAGCCCTAAAATATCATTCCCTCTTTCCCATCTCAGGTATGGACATAATTGCCGCAATGAGACACCCAAGTGTGGTCAATTCTTTTGTAGCGAGGTGGGGGTACTGTGTGTGTCACACATTTATCAACCCCCTCCCTCCTCGTATCCAGCAGTGGGGCAGTGGGGCTCCAGGGATGAATCGGATCATGCCTTGCTCTTGAGGAATCCCTAGTCTGTTGGGGAAACAGACCTGGGTCCAAACAAGACCATACAGTGAGCTCAGAACTCTATCAGCCAAGTTAGAGAAGGCTTTCAGAAGGGTGATATGGCTGGATCTTTGAAGGTTGAGTAGGAGTTGGCCACTAGGGAGGCAAGGAGGCATTCTAAGCAGAAGGCACAGCTAATGCAAGCAGGGCATGTGGAAATACATGTGCTGGGCAAAACGAGGGAATGTGAAGGGAAATGTGCTTGCTTTGGAGGAACAAGGGGAGGGTGAGCAGGCGTCAGCGGCTGGCAGACATTGACCATCAGGATCAGGAGCTTCCCTTTCTCCTGACTGTGATGGGGAGCCATGGAAGGTTTCTGAGCAAGGGAGCTGTCAGATTTGGGTTTGAAAGTGATCCCTCTGGATTAGTCAGAACGAAGACACTCACTTAGCCAGGTTCCCTAGATCAAGGGTGGACATTTTTAGGGGGTGGAAGGACTGATTGTGAGCTTGGGACACTGGAGGAGAGGCGGGGGTTAAGGCCCAGGAAGGAGTGATCCTGAGGCTGAGAGGGCCCACCTCGCAGAGTCAGCCTTCAGCCTTGAAGTGATCTGATTCAGCTAAATTAAGCTGGGGAAGGGGAACAAGGCGGAGGGAGGATGGGGGGGACTTGCCGGCTCACTGCCCCTGGGGTAACCATTAATCCTCCTCCTGGGGAAACCCAAGGCCTGGTCCCCTGAGGGGCAGATCCTGTGCAGAATGGAGGAATATCCAGAGGCCAGCGCCGCACGGGGGCTGGGGGAGCAGAGCGTCTTGATTGACAACCCTGCTGACATCCTGGTCATCGCCGCTTACTTCCTGCTGGTCATTGGTGTCGGCTTGTGGGTGAGAAGTCAAGGGGGTACCGCTGAAGACCATGGCTGGAGTCTCCGGGAGTCCCAAGAAGGGGTTGGGTCAGGAGGCCTGGATCTTTGAGGGAGAAACCCAGCCTGAGGGGCAAGCACGTCTTGATAGCCTCATGGAGGCCCTGAGCGAACACTCATTCCTTGTCTTCCCAACATTGGATGGGGCTAGCTGTGGGAGTTGGTGGACTTTCGTCAAGACAGCGTTCTACTTGAGTGTCTGGCCCCTGTCTGTGACGTGGCTGACTAGAGTCCATAAGCAAGACCCCCTGGAGAATCAGTTTGAACCCAGTCATACTCAGGCTTGGGGAGCTGGACACTGGGTTAGGCCCTGGGTTGCCTGGGAGGTGGGGGTTGGGAGTGTGAACCAGGAGAGCCTGGCACTGGTTAATCTTCAACCTGAAACAAGGCTGAGGAATGTGTTTAGGAGACTAATGAGGTCCAAAGATGTACCCCGAATCCAGCTCTCTTCCTACTCCTGTCCCCCAGTCCATGTGCAGAACTAACAGAGGCACCGTTGGCGGCTACTTCCTGGCAGGACGAAGCATGGTGTGGTGGCCGGTGAGAGAGGCTGGGCTGCGGAGTGGGAGGGACCCTAGAGAAGCAGCCTGGCTCACCCTCATCTCTGCCCCCCGCGCCCCACCAGGTTGGGGCCTCTCTCTTTGCCAGCAACATCGGCAGTGGCCACTTTGTGGGCCTGGCAGGCACTGGAGCTGCAAGCGGCTTGGCTGTGGCTGGATTTGAGTGGAATGTGAGGCCCCCTTTTTGCCACTAACCCCCACCCTCAGTGAGAACTCCTGCAAGGGTGCTAACTGGGGAGGCTCCACCGGAGGCTGACCACGGGACTTCCCACTTGTGGGTGGGGTCAGGCTTCTGGAGAGGATCACATGTCCAGTATGAAGTCATGAGTACAGGAGCGGACCACCTCCAGGGCCTGGGCAGGTCCGCTCCTGACCCTTGTGAGCCTGGACCAGGCACTCCCCACTGTGTCTTGATTTTCCCCTCTCTGAGGTGGGGTGAACAGCCTTAAAGATGGTGAACGCTTTTTCTGACGCTCTCTGGGCTGTGTCCTCTGAGGATCTCTGGGCCAATGAAAGCCCCTTGCAGAAGTAAGGAGGAGACAAAATTCTGGGACTGAGGCTCACCTCGGAGAGCTGAGGAGTTCAGGACTCTGAGCTCAGGGCTTCTTGAAGGAAGCCTCTGAGCTGAGCGTTGGCAGACAGAAGGTTTGAGTGGGTGAGTGGAGAGGAGAAAGGAGGCGGCCTGCCTGACAGAGGTGGGGGTCCGGCTGAGGCATCTGTGCTTGGGTTCATGCCCTGGGAGTGGGGGCAGAAGGGTTCATCTTGGAAGCAATTGCTCAGGGGTCACTGAGCAGCGGTCAGGGAGGACTCTAGTTAGAGACCCAAAGTGGTGTCAAGACCCTGTCCCTTAATGCCCAGGCTCCTCTTCTGCACTTGCACTCCCGGGGGCCCTTTGGCAGTGAGGTCCTGGAGGTCTCAGACAGGAGCCGCCCTCAGCGTCGCGCTGTGTCCCCAGGCGCTGTTCGTGGTGCTGCTGCTCGGCTGGCTCTTCGTGCCGGTGTACCTGACCGCGGGCGTCATCACGATGCCGCAGTACCTGCGCAAGCGCTTCGGCGGCCACCGCATCCGCCTCTACCTGTCTGTACTCTCGCTTTTTCTGTACATCTTCACCAAGATTTCGGTGCGCTTGCTCGCGGGTTGGCTGCAGGGCGGGAACCTGGGAGGGCGGGACCTCCAAGTAAAAGTCTCTAGAAAGGCCTGGAGAGGGAGGGGCCGAGGAGAAATGCTGGAGAATCTTGATGGAGGCAGGGTCTGGAGATTTGTGGGGCTGCGACCACAGGGGGCGGAACCTGGGAAGGCCGGGCCGAGGAACACCGAGGGAACCTTCTAGTCGTGGCGCTAGGGTCGCGGTCAGGGCAGGAGTAGGTCTGGACCCCAGCGTCTTGACCTGTGCACTCGCCCCTCCCCCCAAGGTCGACATGTTCTCCGGAGCGGTATTCATTCAGCAAGCTCTGGGCTGGAACATCTATGCCTCCGTCATCGCACTGCTAGCCATCACCATGGTTTACACCGTGACAGGTGACCAGGGCAGGAACTTAGGGAAGGGAGCAGGTCTGGAAATGGGCGACGCGGCTGGGGAGGGGGCGTGTCACCACAGGAAGGCAAGGTGGAAAAGTGGTCCAAGTAGGAGAAAGACCCAGATCTTTGGAAAGCAACCTAGTACATACGGTTTCTGTGCGTTTGAAAAAGGTGTCTGCAGTGCCAGGAAGATGGGGCACTGAGCATGTTCTGGATGATTCTAGCAGATGGGGTAAAGGAAGAGTCCTGGAGCCCTCGGTGGCGTTTATGCTTTTATTTACAGAGGTGACCAGGTACATGACAGGCAGGGGTACCGGGGGCCAGGAGGCTGGCAGGCCTCCTAGCTCCTGGCGCATCCCACCCTTTCGGCCGCTGCTCTCGTTCTGCTGCTCTTGCTGCTGGCGTCCTCATGACACCGCCATTATATGCCCATGTCCAAACCCAGGTGCACCCACCTGCGCAAGCCCACTTAGGCATGCGTGCAGGTGTCCATCATTACACCAATGGCAGGAGGGTGGAAAAGTCAGAGACTTTTCTCTGACCCTACAGTGTCCCTACCCGGAGAACAGATTTCAGAAGAATGGTTCATCCTCTCTGGGCTCTGAACTGGGGCATCAGCAGGCAGGCCTCTCTCCCAGGGCTCCATGGCATTGGACCAGCACTTCAGAGCAATGAGCATATGCTGAGTGTGTGCAAAAAGATTTAGCTGCTCTAATCTCAGACACCTGAGAGGGAAGAGGGGCCTTAGCCAGTCTCCGGCATGATTCACCAAACCTCGAGGATGCAACTCGAGGATCTCAGCGTGGGCCTGAGGCCAGGAGGACAACTAGAGCAGGCAGCCTGATGCCATGGCCAGCTTGAGGGGCCTGACCCCTGGTGTGGGGTTGTCCAAAGAAACTGAGAACAGGATTCTGGAGAATCACTCCCTGCTGTTAGTCAAGGTAAAGGTAGAGGAGAAAATGGGAGCCCAGGTCAAGGGGGGGTGGGGCATTAGTGGAGGCTAAAATTTGGCCACTCTGCTCACCAAGCCCTGCCTCCTGACCCATGGAGTCCTTAAGCGGGAGAGATGGGTCATCGCTCTTCGAAATTCGTTCTCCGGAAAGGGGCACCTTTTTCAAGTTCACACAAAGACCCGGATGGACTAGGTTGCTCCACTGACCCGGCCCATTGCAGGAGGGTTGGCAGCGCTGATGTACACGGACACGGTGCAGACCTTCGTCATCCTTGGGGGCGCCTTCATCCTCATGGGTTACGGTATGGGGCGCGGACAAGGGCGGGGGCGCTCGGAGGTCGAGGGTGGTGTTCTCAGTCTGGGAGCAGGGACACCGACGTCTTCGCGTGTGCGTCCTGGGAGGGTCTTGGCGCGGGAGACGGGGCCCTGACACCTTACCCTCACAGCCTTCCACGAGGTGGGCGGGTATTCAGGACTCTTCGACAAATACTTGGGGGCAGTGACATCGCTGACTGTGTCCGAGGATCCGGCCGTGGGCAACGTCTCCAGCTCCTGCTATCGACCCCGGCCCGACTCCTACCATCTGCTCCGGGACCCTGTGGCGGGGGACTTGCCGTGGCCCGCGCTGCTCGTGGGGCTCACCATCGTCTCCGGCTGGTACTGGTGCAGCGACCAGGTGCAGGGGCGGGGCTGCGGCTGGGGCGAGCCGGGGCGGACGTACGCGCTGGGGGCGGAGCTGAGATGGGTGGAGCCTGGACCCACCCGGAGCTGAGGCAGAAGGCGGTTTCTGGGGGGCGGGAGCCCGCCAGGGTGGAGCTAAATCAGACGCAGCCAGATCCCAGCAGAGGCCCGGCGTGGAGCTGCGGGCAGCGAGCACTGCTGCGCTGGAAGCGACTGGTGAATTAGAGCGGAGAGTGGAGGCCAGGCCTGAGCGGGCGGGCGGGCGGGACCCGACTGCACGCAGGTGGCCGAACGCCCCCTCGCAGGTCATAGTGCAGCGCTGCCTCGCCGGGAAGAACCTGACACACATCAAGGCGGGCTGCATCCTGTGCGGCTACTTGAAGCTGATGCCCATGTTCCTCATGGTCATGCCGGGCATGATCAGCCGCATTCTTTACCCGGGTAATGTCTGCCTCTTCGCGGCCCGAGAGCCCAGCGCCCTCCCAGCCCCTTTCTTTTTCTTTTTTTAAAGATGTATTTATTTATGCATACAAGCACTGGGGTACAGACCAGAGGTGGGGGCGGTGAGAGGATCCACCAGACACAGAGTGGGGAGCAGAACAGGCAGATCAACTGAAACACACTGCTGGGGGGAGCAGCGGGGCGAGGCAGGAGGGGTCTGCCGTGCCACGTGGGTCCCCTCCCCAGCCGGCAGCAGGGCCCGAACTCGTGCTGCAGTGGCTGTGGTTTGCTACACAGTGCGTAGCTTAACCCACTTAGCCACCAGGGAGGCCCCTCCCAGCCCCTTTCTAACTGCCCTATGGGAACCCAGTCTCGGCTGCCGCCAGGGGTCCCATCTCTTCCCCACTAGATCCCCAGGCCCCACTTCAGGGATGTGAGTTCCCAGACCACGTCCCGTCCTACGGTGTCCTTCCTTCCCACAGACGAGGTGGCGTGCGTGGTGCCCGAGGTGTGCAAGCGCGTGTGTGGCACTGAGGTGGGCTGCTCCAACATCGCCTACCCTCGGCTGGTCGTCAAGCTCATGCCCAATGGTGAGGGCGGATACCCAGATTGCCCTGTCCATTGGAGTGGGCACACTGTGGAGACTGCGGGGGGACGGGACGCGCCTGCACCTCCCCCCCACCACGCCCCGGAGGCCCCGCACTCAGGACTCCCGTCGACCCGCAGGTCTGCGCGGGCTCATGCTGGCGGTCATGCTGGCCGCACTCATGTCCTCGCTGGCGTCCATCTTCAACAGCAGCAGCACACTTTTCACCATGGACATCTACACGCGCCTGCGACCCCGCGCGGGCGACCGGGAGCTGCTGCTTGTGGGACGGTGCGCCAGGATTTCCCGCCTCTCCAGCCCGGGTGGGGCAGGCGGCGCTGTAGGGTCAGGGGGAGCCGGGACCCCCGGTGAAACCTCCTGATGGCCACCCACCGCAGGCTCTGGGTGGTGTTCATCGTGGCTGTGTCCGTGGCCTGGCTCCCCGTGGTGCAGGCGGCGCAGGGCGGGCAGCTCTTTGATTATATCCAGGCGGTCTCCAGCTACTTGGCGCCGCCGGTGTCCGCCGTCTTCGTGCTAGCGCTTTTCGTGCCCCGCGTCAACGAGAAGGTGGGCTGGCGTGAGCGCACAGGAGCACCTGGGGCAGGGCTCGGACAATGGACGCTCTCTCACCCCACCCCTCCACACAGGGTGCCTTCTGGGGACTGATTGGGGGCCTGCTGATGGGTCTGGCCCGCCTTATTCCTGAGTTCTCCTTTGGCTCGGGCAGCTGCGTGCGGCCCTCGTCCTGCCCGGCCCTCCTCTGCGGCGTGCACTACCTCTACTTTGCCATCGTGCTCTTCGTCTGCTCTGGCCTCCTCATCCTCCTAATCTCACTGTGCACGGAGCCCATCCCCCGCAAGCACGTAAGTGTGGCTGCAGATGGGCACCAAGGAAGCTCCTAGGGATCCAGGCCCAGGGATGCCTGCTGGCAGTGCCCAGGCTGCTTCCAGGAATGTCAGGTGGGAAGGACCTGAATTTCTTTACTGAGGATTGGTGAGGCCAGTCTGGGAGTCCAATTTGAAGTTGCATTTGCGAGGCAAGCACAATATTTTTATTGAAATGCCATTTATTTGGGTTGGTCTGGCCAGAAGATCGCTTGATGAAGATTGGAGGGAGGTAATTAAGGCCCCGTCAATCACCGATCTGGACAATGGGACTCAAAGCACAGGATATGACTGGCAACTGAGAGCGGCAGGGCACTACTGACTTGGAAGCACGAAAGGGCTTGTGCTGTGCTGCAGCAGGGCCTTGGGGTCAAGTGGGGTCAGGACAAAAGAGCTGCATCTAGAAGGATGGGCACAGACCACCGTGGGGAAAGGCAGCAGGAGAAAAGCAGCAGACACCCACAGGAAGGACTGACAGAAGTACGACAGTGTAGACGGGTGCTTGCGTGGAAAAGCAGGGGGGTGAGCAGGGCCACCAGTTTGAAAACACCCAGCTGGGGAGTTTGGCTTTGGCCTGAGGGCCAAGGGCACCCCGAGTGGGAGGGTTTGTGTGAGCTGAGCCTGGTCTGGGCGTGCAGACCACTGGACAAAGTGAATTCAGGGAGAGCCAGTGTGGACTGACACCTCGGCATCTGCGCTTGGGGGACGGAACTCCCACTTGGCCCCTGCTCCCACCCCTCCCCAGCTCCACCGCCTGGTTTTCAGTCTCCGGCACAGCAAGGAGGAGCGGGAGGACCTGGATGCTGATGAGCTGAGTAGTCCAACCTCCCTCCCAGCACAGAATGGGCGCCCGGAGCAAGCAGTGGAGATCGAGGGTAAGGCTCTGCCCTAGGAGGTGGGCTAGGGAGCCGGGGAAGACAAGTTCCCTCAAACTAACTATAGGGCCTCAATTTTTTCTAGAGCCCCAGCCCCCAACACCAGGCCCGTTGCGCCAGTGCCTGCTCTGGTTCTGTGGAATGAGCAAGGGTGGGGCGGGGAGCCCCCCACCCCCTAGCCAGGAGGAGGTAGCTGAAGCAACCAGGCAGCTGGAGGACATCAGTGAGGACCCAAGATGGGCCCGTGTGGTCAACCTCAATGCCTTGCTCATGATGGCCGTGGCCATGTTCCTCTGGGGCTTCTATGCTTGAGGCCAACTTTGTTGGACTCCATAGGCCAGTCAGGGCTAGGCTGAGCCACAGTGAGTGGGGTGCAGAGCCTGCAGTGGTGAGAAGGGAGTGGGCAGCAGAGAAGGGAAGGCCCTAGTTCCCCTCTTTCCCGCTTGTCCCTGTCTGGGGCTCAGTTCGTCTGACTGCCGGTCACTTCCCAAAATGCCATGGTCAGGCTGCCGCCGCAGTGCTCCTAAACAAAAATAAAGCTGCCTTTCCCACGTCCTGCCGAGGTCAGAGTGTCTTTGCTCTGGTCTCCGGTCCTGGGACCTGGCTGCTCATAAGACCTTCTTTTCTGGAGTCAGGAGCCATGTGGCCCTCCACTCGTCCACCTCCAGCTGGTGCTTCTCTGTCTTCCAGCCTGCATCCTGCAGTCCTGGGGAGAAGGCAGAGGGGTGCTCCAGGACTGCTAGGGAGGAGGCTCTGGATGGACCCTGGCAGGGAGTGAGGAGCAGCATGGCCGGGAGCAGGCTCTGGCACGCTTTGGCTGCCCTGGCCTCTGCTGGGAGATCTCTGGCATGAAATAAGGCTGAGACCTTACCTGGCTGTGGCAAGAATTCACGGACACAGCATACGGGGAAGGGCTGGCACAGAACAGCTGCTAAACCCAAGACCACCACCAGTAATTTGTGAGCCTTCTGTCCCACACCCCCAGTTCTTCAGTGCCGACTGGGACTACAGACTGCCAACAATGACACAGCCTCAGAGACCACCCTGACCTGCCCACCCTACAGAGAGGGAAATAGGGCCCAGACTGAAGATCACAGAGAATTCAGGCCTTTCACCTCCCAGGTGGCAAGGTGGGGCGGAGGGGTAGGTAGGCAGGGCCTCTGGGGAAAACTCATAGGCCAAGGCACCTGAAGGACTTTACCTTTCAAGAATTTGGGGAACAGCTTATCCAGCACTTGGTGCATCTCCCTTGCGATGAGCCAGCCGTCTTTCTCAGGACCTGGGGGTGGGCACAAAATCAGCAGCTCTCCAGTTCCCTAGCCCACACAGTCCTTCCTCTCTCTACTCCGCCCTCCCCCAACCCTTTAGCTCATCAGTAGTCCAGACTGTGAGGCGCTCACCTGCCCGCACGTACCTGCCCGCACGTGCTTCCTCAGTTCTTCCAGCTCTCCGGGGAGAGGCCCATCTTCCTGCAGGGCTCTGAGCACCAGCCCATGGGTAGCAGCCCTCAGGACGGCCTCAGGGCCTGCCATTTGGCTCAGAACTACCTGGACCTGGTCTGGAGAGACCCAGGGACAGACTGGTACCCCGGAAGGATCACTTCCCCAATACCCTCAAGCCTACCACCTTACTTCCACCCTGGTGGCTTCCTATCTGCCCCCAGAGGCAAGGTCTGGCACAGAGGGCCACCTCCCACGCTTTCCTTTCCAACTTCATCTCCTGTTGCTCTCCAAAGCTCTTGGCTAAACTGAAATTCGCAGTTTCTAAATACAACTCCACAGCCGCTTTATTTTGCAGTCTTAAGTGGCTAGTGAGAATAAGCACCTTTTAACACATGACCAGAAGACCGGTAACCTCTAGTTCTTGTTTCCTCGAGAGGTTTATCTCTGATGGAGAGAAACGTGGTCCCCCAGGGTAACCAAAGGTCACAATCTTATGCGAGTGTGTTCCAACACACAAAGTGCTTCCGCATAATCACCCTATTTGACCCTCATAAAAACACTGCATGTAACAAGCCAAGTTGTGAGCTCCATTTTACAGAGGGGTGATGTGAATTTCATCAGGGCGCACAGCTCTAACTTGCATGCTTCAGGTCTTAGTCTAGCGCTCCCTCTAGGACACGAGGCAGCCTCCAAGGATCAGGGCTTGGGCCCCTGGAGCTGGAAAAGCAAGTCTGACCCCAGGAGGGGTTGGAGGCTGGGCGAACACGGACACTTACTTCGTGACAGGTCCCATCGAAGGAGATAGGGTTCTTGGTGCCCCTTAACCAGCTGCTGCAGCTCAAAGGCACTGAAGGAAAGAGCAGAGAAGAGATGGGGAGGAAGCAAAGGCAGGAATAACCATCCAGGCAACTGAACAGACACCTGTAACCACAACTACCCATACCTCACTGGTCCTTCACCAATTTCCCATACCTCCCTCAGCCATTACCCATGTACCTCGTATCCACTCCATATTCTCCCTGCACCCAGTCTCCACTGTTCTCATCCATCCTTCCTCCAGCCAACAAATTCCTTCTATCTACTCTATGTTACACACTCTGTTGCCTTCGAGCTGACCCCCAAGTCCGTTAGCAGAACTAAAGAACCTAGACCAGAGAGGTGGGGCTGAGGAAGGGGAGGCCAGTATGTAGCCAGAGTAAGAGCACATATTGAGATTGGGGGTGGCAGCAGTGATGGGCAGGAGACTGGGCCACTCACCTGGACACTATGCGGTGTAGGGGGACCCCCAGGGAGAGAGACAGAGAGGGCCAGAAACCTGTGGGAAGCTAAAGTCAGGATGTGCAGGCAGGGAGAGATGGAGAGATCTACAACTTGGCCAGGGGATTGCGTCACCTGTCCACAGCGGTTCCATCTGATTGGCTGATGTGGGGTCAAGCACTTCTCCGGTCTGAAGGAAGTGCTTCAGGACCAGCCTGAGCCGCCTTTCGTTCAGGGTCTCCATGACGAGGGCTCGGACCGCCCGGTAGTTGGCATAGATGTGGAGGGCAGTGAGAAGGAAGAAACAGCCGAGGCTGAAACTGAGGAGAGGTAGCCATGGGGGCAGAGCCCAGCCGGCCTGTCCCCACCCTTGACCCTGTCTTACCTAGGGCTATCTGACACCAGGGGAAGCATCAAGAGACTGACCAGGAGCCCAGCCAGGTTAACCAGCGTCTCCTAGAAAACGGCAGAGGGTGTGGGAGGTGAGGGCTCCCCTCCTGGCCAGACTGAATCATCCTAGAGTGCTTTTCATCACCTTCCTCCCTGTGCCCGAACCTTCCAGGGCTCCCTCTACTAGTGAGGGTGCCTAGTACATTTTTAACCTTTTGGTTAGTGAGGGAAGGCCTGAAGGCCTGTGAAAGGGCTGAGTGGAGGCCTCTGGCCAGCGGCCAGCAGCCAGTGACCCAGCCACCTCAGCTGCTGAGCACTTTTAGATTTGCCAAGCGCTTTCAGATGTGGGGCCTCGCGTGCTCAGAACATCCACTTTCAGGGTGGGACCGAGGTCCAGAGAAGGAGAGGGCTGGGGCCAGCTACACTGGCAGCAGGCAGGGGCGCAGGCGGTCAGCTGGGACTTCGTGCCAGCGGGGTCCCTGCCCTTACACCACACTAGCTATGCTGGGAGTCCGAGCAGGCAGTATCTACCTTTCTTCCTGCGCATCTCCCTCCCTCCCCGCCCCAAGGAGTACCAGGGGTGTACCCGGGCTTCTCTATACTCCCACCCTATGTCCTGGGCCCCGGGCCCTTCGATACCGGCTGCTTACCTGGCTGCTATCCTTGGCGGACACATCGGCCATGTTGTTTCTCCGGGCCTGATGCATGGTCAGCGCAGCCCGAGTCGCCCCTCCAGCCACGCTCACAGTGCACTGGGCGAAAGGCGGGGTGAAGGTGAGAGTGGCTTCCTGCTGTGGCGACACAGTGCTTCCGGGGAGAGCCACGCTCTGAACACCTGTGGCCTCAGGCAACCACACAGCAAAGCCCCGAATGCTGCTCTTGGTGTCTGGCTCTCACCCGCATTCCCCCTAAATCACCTCCTGTGTCTTCTTCTGGGAAGGAGCCAACATGCCGCCTGCCATACCAACCTGTGGACCTGGCCCTAAGGAAACTTAATTTCTTTCCCTGAGGTGGAGGCCCAAAGACCATTCTCAGGCCAGAACATCCCTCCTTCCAACTTCTACTTTGGCTATACCCTCCCATGGCTCAGCTACCAGGCCCGGTCTGGTTTCCAACTTTACGCCCATGTTCTGCCTGCCCGCAGCTAACTCCACTCTTCCCCAGGCAAGGCCCTGCCAGCCCGCACTGGTGACCTGATGCTTCAGGGCATCTGCATGTCTTTCAGAAGCCAGACGCAGATTTAGGTGCTGTGGTGTAACTCATGAAACTTCTAAGTCAGTGCAGGTAAACGAACGAAGGGGTTCTGACACAGGCAGAGGAAACCGCCTGTTCAAAGAAGAGGGACAATATGAGAGGGTGATCAACTGGTGGGGACCTGAACCCCAGGAACCCCTGGAACCCCACAGGCCTCATTACGGTTTTTATCCCAATAGCAACGAGGGCAGGGAAGCGGCCCGATTTGATTTCTACTCTTGAGAGGATGACCTTGCAGCTGAGAAGGGCTGGAGAGGGGGAGAAAGCAGGCAGGAAGATGACTGGGAAGTGACCAGCAACACGGAAGCCCAGGTGACACGGAGACAGGAGTGAGTGGGTTGGAGAGGTTAGGAGGGAAATAATAGGGAGGTTTAGCTGAGGTGACAGGTGAGGGGGAGAAGGCAGGGATGACAGCCTTGATGTACCTGAGGGACAGAGGTGCTGGTCGTTGAGTACAAGGAGGTACCTGTTCTATGCCCTTATTTGATAGGTGAAGGGACTAAACCCCAAAGGTGGTTTAGAGCAGAATTTGAAATAGATGGCAGGGGTCACAGTGCTTTTACATGACCACTAAGTCTGGGGTTTTCTGTCCTGGCAAGGGACGGGAGAGAAGGGGAGAAGTCAGGGAGCTCACACCATGAATGCCTGAGCCAGGGGAGCTGAAGGTCCTCCACCTTCTATAGTGCATTCAATATAGTGAGGCCTGTGCATGGAGACACACGGCTCTGAAGTGATTCTGAACATACAGGTGGGCCTGTGAGGTGTATCTTACATGCCTTCTGGAGAGTCTTTCCTCTGTCCAAGTGAAGGCAGGCTAAGCTCTGCTAAGTTTCCTCCTCTGGACAAGGCCAACCTGGAGGAGCCATGAGGGAGGGCGGGGGCCAGCCTCACTGTGCGGTCTATACTTTCTTGCTCCCAGGCCCTGCCTTGCCTTGCACTGTCACTCCTGCCCAGAACACCCATCTTGTACTTAAACTCACCCTTCAGGACCCAACCCCTGACCAGGACAGATTCCCAGCAGAATCCTCCTGCAGTCCTCGATACTGCTCATCTGGGGTACCTGGAGCTCTAATTCTATACAGATTTTTAAATTATGGGTGGCTTACTGTCAAAGATGGGAAGGCCCGTTTCTGGGCCCGACATGCAGCAGGCACTCAATAAATGTTTTTTATTGAGAATGAAAGGCAACCCGCCAGGGAGTTGGCTCCAAGACACTGACACTGGACCACCCCCTTCTCTCTCAGCTCAGGGCTCCCCCACCAGTCTTGTGACTCCACACACTGTTTTAGATTATCTGAGGCACTAGAGACTGACTGGAGATGCACCAGGAAATATGGTTGGGTGTGAAGAGAAACATCTGAACTTCTTTCCCTCTTGTAAAAGGGCCTGGAATACAGGGTCAGACTGGGCTCACCTGTGGGCCCCAAGAGTGCCCATACACAGCACCACCAAAGCAGGTGGAGGGATGTAGGGGTGCCCCAGAGGTGGGTACCTTGGCCAGGTTGCTGGCGCAGACAGTCATGGTGAAACAGATCGGGGATATGGGAGCTATAATCTCCAGGAACATGGCCACATCGTTGAGGATGTCAGCAAAAAGCCTGGGGGGAGGAATCAGAGGTTAGAGGTCAGAGGTGAGCAACCTCCATAACAGAGGACTCACCTCCCCTCTGTGCCAGTTCTCCTCACCTCCACTGCTTGGCATTGCAGTCCAGTTTGCTCCTGTTGGGGAGGAGAAATTGGTTTGCAATTTGGATTTAAGGAGAAAACGCATCTTGTGGGCAGGGCACGGCATCTGGGCTCCTGGTAAATCTCAAGGGCTCGACAAAACCCAGCCCAGCCGGGTTAGGACAGGTGCCTGTCCTAGCACCTGTCACTGCTGCCTGAAATGCCACCATTTGCTGGGAGGACCTTCTGGGGTCACTTAGTGTTTCCCCTGATGAACTCGCAAATCAAGCGGCCTCCTGTCGGAGCAGCTGCCTTGGTCCCTCTGCCACTACCCCTCCTCTTGCTCCTGCTTCACTGAGGGAACCCAGCAGAAGTCCGCCCTTTGGACTGGAATATGCCACCTTCAGTGTAACCCTGTGCTACACAGACCACGAGCTCAGAGAAGGGGTAGGGTACCCCTCAATTACGTGGAGAACAGGTCAAGAGGAGGAGTCAGGTTCTGAAATCCAGGCCTAGGATATTTCTACAACACCTCTGGCCCACCACAAACACCTAAGACTTCTCTGATATCCTCGTTGTAGCCCATAGCCCAGCTCAGAATTTGCAGCGCTAGCCCTGAAGTTTCCTGGAGGGAAAGGGAACATTCCTGCATGGGGTACGGGACACACATGGGGAGCACCTAAGGGAATCTATGGCATAGGCATGTGGTCTAGGGCTCTGCCGAGTAAGCTTGCCCGATACCATAAAGGAGACTTCAAGTTCAAATCCCATCTCACTAGTTACAAGGTGTAACTTGGGAGAGGGTGAGACACTCCCGTTAGGTCTGCTTCACATCTGTAAAATGAGCTCATCCTGTCCTCCTCTACAAAGTCGTTCTTAAACTAGAGATGAAGCAGAGAGAATGTGAGTCACTGTTAGAACTGTTAATAGCGGCCACTGTTCACTGAGCACTTACTATGTGCCATGCAATGCACTTTGTAGAAACCATCTTATTGGACCTCACAGCCACAATCAACAGTAGGTGCTAAGCCACCCTACATCAATGGCAGGTTGCCCAATACTGACATGAGGAGGAGACAGGCAGCACAATCCCAGTTCCTCCTAGATCAATGGTAACGGTGATTCCACATGGCACATGGACCCGGATGCCTGAGGACAAGCCCAAGCCCCCTCCGCACTCACGCAGCAAAGTCCACCCGAATGTTTGAGCCATAGCAGCGGCCTAGGAAGTACAGTCTTTCTTTGTGGGGTTGAGCATTACTTTCAAAAAGCAAACAGAGGGCACCGAGAGCCTGAGAACTCTCTGGGTTTTTCTGTGATGGGCAGCAGAGTGTATGTTCTTGAACACACATCCAGGCAGAGCCATGGCTGTGATTTCCCCACGAGGTGACGCTGGGCAGGCTATCTGGACGTGGTACTCACTAAAGACTGAAATCTCCCTTCCTCTGGAAACTAGCAGGAAGGGGAACTGAAAGTGCAGCCAGTCTAGGAAGAGTGGCCAGAAGTCTGTTAAACAGAAAGACAAACTCACCCCTTCCACCAGGCAAAGACGATGCGGCCCAGCATGCCGGTTGAATCTAGGGGAGAGAGGCACTGGTAAGGAACGAGGAGGGGGCCGGGAGCGATGGGAGCTGGTCTTAAATACGGCCTTCACCTTGGCCCCTGCCTTTGGGAGCTCAGGCAGGTCAGTTCTGGGTAGGAGCAGCTGGGTAAGAGGGCCAGAAGGGCCCACCTTAGCAATTCTTCAGAAAGAGCCGTGTACACATGTACATCAGGGTACACGGGCCAAAAGTATCCTTTGCAGCACTGTTCATAACAAACACAAAATAAAGCAAAAATCTGGGAATCATGCAAAAGTTCATCACCAGGGAAATGCATACATAAATATGGGTACGTCCACGCAGTAGCTACTGGACAGCAGTGCCAATCCAGTGCCGCAGACGTCTGCATTCGACACGGATGAGCCCTGAGGTCTCGCATGAGAAGTCAGTCACGAAGCTACATATAGCACAATAAACTTTTCATACAGCTCTGGAACTACTTAAACTAAACACAGCAAATGTGTGTGTGTGTAAAATACAAAAATCACATATATATAAACATCATATATATAAAATATATAAAGGATGTATTATAGTGTACTACATATATTGACTTGTCAGAAAGGTCATGGTGTATTTTTTTCATGACTTCTGATAACCCAATATATAATGGCAAATGTAAAAACTATTTTAAAATCCTTGGGGGCCTCCCCACGGGGCAGTGGGTTAAACAACACACTATGAAGCATTCCGCAGCCACTGCAGCACGAGTTTGATCCCTGCCGCCGGCCAGGGAGGGGACCCACATGGTGCAGGAGACCTCTCCTGCCTCACCCACTGCTCCCCTCAGCAGTGTGTTTCAGTCTGTCTGCTTGTTCTGCTCCCCACTCTGTCTCTGGTGACTCCTCTCACCTCCCACGACTCTGGCCTGTGCCCCAGCCCTTGTATGCATAAATAAATAAATCTTAAAAAAAATTGAAAAATAAGAAACCTTGGTAGCTGATATTCTAGCTTTTAGGTCGGTGGTGGGTTCACAGGTGGTCGTGAGAATATAAATAAGAAAGATGTGACCTGCATGTTGGGGACAGAGAGCTGGGCGGCGCATGGCCGAGGGAACTCAGAGCCTCTCCTGCTGCTCGTGCTAACGGGCCAGCTACTGTGTGCCTGGCACTGTGTGGAGCATGGGGCTGTCACAGGTCAACAGCCAGAGTAAAAGCAGACAGTAACCAGAGTGAAAAATACCACTTTAGACCAAGGGCCTGTGGTCTGCGGACTGCACCGGTTTTTGCAAAGTTTCATCAGGACAGTGCTGCATCCACTCATTTAGACTGTGACTGCTGTCCTGACAAAGTGGCAGAATCCAGTGGCTGTGACTGAAACTGTACAGCCTACAAAGTGCAAAATATTTACCTTGACCAATTTATCAGACTATACCTCGTAAATTGAGAGTAGTTCTCTCTAGGCCTAGCAGGGGCTTACCAAGGTCTGTCTGAGAACCAAGCAACTTGGAATGCCTAATCCAGTGGGCAGAGGCTCCACAACTTGTTTGAGCTTGAGGGCTTGGACACTCAAGTGGAGAGGCAAGAAGGGAAATAGATTGTGGGGAGGCAGATGCAGATTGGGGTTTCCCATGATACAAAGAGGCAGTGACAGCGACCAGCTTTCCCCATTCTCCACTGGAAGCAGAGGCACTCACCCTATGCCACAAGCTCCATCCTTGGGCACTGTGATCTTCCAATGAGACATCTTTCCCTGACCTTGAACTTGACCAAGACTGCTAAGACTGGTGGAACCTGAACCGTCTATGTCGCTATACTCCTGAGGATAGAAAGGGACCATTCCCTTTCACAGAAGCAACTGAAGCTGAATTTGGTGATCAAAAATGGGGGCATTTTATAAGAAAATTTGGATTCCCTGCTTTTCTGGAAGAACCATGGCAACCTGTGCCTGCTGTCCCTTATGCCACAGTCAGCAGGGCCTAGCAGCTGCTCTTCACTCAGAGGAGGCCTGGTACATGTTTCCCTTTTGGTCTGCTCCGCATCTCCATTTCTGTCCCCTGATGTCCCTGGAAGGAATACCAACCAAGGTGGCTTTATAGGCCTCCTTCCTTTGAGTACATTTATTCTACATAAAATTTTCCCTGTTCCATTGAAGGTTCTTGTATTGGATCAACTTAGTGACGCTGGACATGACACTATTTTTGCACCCCCTCCCAACCCACAGCACATTCACATCCAATCAGGTGTTTGTCCTGCAACACTGAACACTTGGCAGAAAGGGGGCCTGCTGTCTGTCATCAGAGGGTGCTTGTCGGAGCCTAGGGTTGGCCCTAAGATGCAATAATGACACCGACCCTCTCTACCATCTGAAAGTCACACAGTTCACCAGATGTGGAAACTTAACTCTGGCCTGCTCTTCCTTGTCTCACCTACAGTGAGATGAGCTATAAGATCTAGAAACGTTTTTGAGTCCTAATAAGGAATCAGCTGTCTACAAATTGTATTTGGTTCCATTCAAAAATTCTAACTGGCAAGAATGTGGCAGTTAAGAATGGGTCATGAGTCAGCTTGAATGCAAATACTGGCCCTAAATACGTGGCCTTAGCAAGGAACTAAACCTCTCTAGTTTCCAGTTTCCCTTCTGAAAAGTGCTTTAATAATGCTCACGACCTAATATGACTGCCAGAGATTAGGATATGTATTACATGTTAGTGTGTAAAATGCCTGGGTATAGAGTAGACTGTAAATATCAGCTGCATAGTTCTATCAGTTATGATGATTAATACCATGTTCCATGAAGAGAGCTGAAGCTGAAAACAGCCATATTAAAAAGTTCCAAGGGAACGTTTTATATAAAGCACTACAACAAAATCCCTCTTTTGATGGAAAAGAGTTTGTAAAATCCTTTCTAATTATAAGGACTTCTTTAGTATCAACAGGCTCTAAAGTAGTGGGGGTTTTTCCCCCCATATTTTAAAATAGTCTTATTTTTTACTTACAACCTGCTTGAACTGAAGACATACCTAGGCAACATAAGATTAGGGGTGCTTAGAAATGACAAGAAAACATCAACCGCTGACCTAAGCTCCTAGTGCATTCCAAACATTTAGCCAATAAGAGAGCAACAGAGGGCCTCCCTGGTGGCGCAGCAGGTTAAGCAACATACGATGAGGCAAACCGCAGCCACTACAGCATGAGTTCGATCCCTGCCTCCGGTCAGGGAGGGGACCCACACGGCTTGGAGGACCTCTCCTGCCTCACCCGCTGCTCCCCTCAGCAGTGTGTTTCGGTCCGTCTGTCTGTTCTGCTCCCCGCTCTGTCTGGTGAATCCTCTCGCCTCCCGCGACTCTAGCCTGTGCCCCAGCTCTTGTATGCATAAATAAATAAATCTTAAAAAAAAAAAAGAGAGAGCAACAGAAAAGACCCAAATTAAGCACAGTATGGTGTTATGAAGATGTACTCCAGAACTACACCTCCTAGGTAGGTTCAAATCTATGTGCTACCACTTCCTGTGACTTTGGGCAAGTTACTTTAAGTGTCTCAGTTTCCTTATCTATGGAACCGGAGCAATGACAATACCTATCTCTGCTCCTATGAAGAGTGACTCACTGGATTTAAAGACTGGCATATAATAAGCACATTAGTGTGAGTTACTATCATCGAGAGATAACATGCGCCACAGATCTCCACCACTTCCCCACTGACAGACTATCAGAGAAAGGCCAGGAAGGGGACCCACATGGCACAGGCAGACCTCTCCTGCCTAGCCCGCTGCTCCCCTCAGCAGTGTGTTTCGGTTGATCTACCTGTTCTGCTCCCTGCTGTCTCTGGTGAATCCTCTCACCCCCACATCCCTGGCCTGTACCCCAGTTCTTGTATGCATAAATAAATATAAAAAAAAATCCCCACTGGGAACACTAGAGAAAGACAATGGAAGGTGGAGAGCTACAGACCCTCCCGATGTGGGACAAGGGGCCGTTTCCCTTTTCTACTTCACTCTCCAGGTGGCATGCTACCAAACTGTATCTGTATGCTTGTTTGGCAGCTGACAGTTTTCTTCAGTAACTGCACTCTTTTTTTTTTTTTTTTTAAGATTTATTTATTTATGCATACAAGCACTGGGGTACAGGCCAGAGGTGTGGGGGGTGAGAGGATTCACCACAGACAGAGCRGGGAGCAGAACAGGCAGATCAACGGAAGTACACTGCTGAGGGGAGCAGCGGGCACAGCAGGAGAGGTCTGCCGCGCCATGTGGGTCCCTCCCTGGCCGGCAGCAGGGACCGAACTCGTGCTGCAGTGGCTGCGGTTTGCTTCCTAGTGCGTTGCTTAACCCACTGCGCCACCAGGGAGGCCCAGTAACTGCACTCTTAATGAAGTCCTTTGCTAAGAGAGGGGAGGAGACAGTTAACTCAGGGACCTGAGTTCCTGGTGATAGGCTCTGTGAGTATGTACAACAAACAGTGCTGCTGCGAGGTGCACAGGACAAAGGGATCCGGCCGTGGGTGATATGACCTGAGTTGTTAAAAAGAAGGCAACAGACCCAAAAGAGTTGCTCGTGCTAAGTCCCACACCACCAAAGGGAGACTAACTCAGGAATCCCTGGTCAGCCCTATTTAGCTCATCTGCTTGATAAGACTCCTACCATCCTTTAGAGGAAAATAACTTTGCAATAACCAATCCACTTTTGGGCCTATTTTCTGCCTATAAGTCATGTTTTGTACAGTTCCTCAGAGTTCTGTTTGACCTGTTGAACTGAATATTGCTGAATCATGAATCACTGTATAATGCTCATAAGATCATTAAAATCTATATGGTTGGATTTTTTAAAAACAGGGTGCAAGGCACTATTCTAGGTTCCGGGGAGACTTGGCAATCACATCGATAAACACATGCGTCCCAGTACTGAGCTGGAGACCAGAAGGCGATGGGCTTCACAGTAGGAGGGAAAAGAGGCCAGAGGAACAGCGGGGATGAGAGCAGATAGGTGAGGCTCCAGGGCCCAGCTCACCTTTTACAAGCCAGGTGGCTGTGGCAGCTGAAACGGAGGCTTTTGCATTCCCCACCCCTATGCCCAGCAAGACTGCATGGGTGGCCAGGGAGCCCGACAGGCTGGAAGCAAAAGCCTGGAGAAGAAAAGAAATGGGGTAAGGGGGGGGCACGGAGAGCTACGTCCTACTATCAGTTCTTGTGTACGACCTGTGACGTGTCCCAGTGCCACCCTGGACCAGTCTCCAGCCTCTAATTGGGGACGGAGAGATGTGGCCCGTATGATCTCCCTTACACCGACCTACAGCCGCCCTCTACCCCGTGGCAGAGCTGACCTGCACGGAATCCCATAGCTGGTAGGGCAGATAGTCCGGGCTGACGCTATCGGGGAAGCCCTGCGGCAAGAACAGGGCCAGGAGCCCCGAGAGGGGTGGAGAGGCGGTCCCCAGAGCGCTCCCCCCGCACCCCTGTCGCCTATCGGGTTTCACTGTGAAGGCCCCGCAGAACCCCCACCAACGCCTTCCCCAGGCCTCCCACTGCAGGCTCCCGTCGGCGGCGGCGCGGCAGCCCCGAGCCGCCCCGGAGCCGAACTGCTCGGAGCACAGTTGGGCCTCGGGACTCGGATCGTCAGCCATCGCGGATTCCGCCTTCCAGTGCCGTGGCACCAAACAGGTGGCCAGACGACGTTTCCGGCTCGGCTACGGCGGCTGCAGGGGGGCAATCTTCCTTCGCGAAAGGACAGCTGGCCTCCGCGACCCCCTCGGTTCAACTAGGAACTGGTGTTCTCCCGCGACCTCCCGACCCCACTCAGCCCCCCAGGGCTAGTCCTGGCCCTTGTTCTTTGTAACATTCTGTAACAGGGTCTCAGCTTTCAGTCAGGGGAAGGAATAAAGAGGACGTCCCTCGGATGTGCTCCACAATGGGTACAGTCGCAAGTTTTAGCTGTGTGACTTTGGGCGAGTTAGTGTCCCTCTCTGGGCCGTGGTGCCTTATTAGTTGTGAGGCCAGGGTCATATGTTACTCCTTACCGATGCCTCTTTACCTAACACACAGTGGGAGAAAATGCTAAAGACAAAAAATCAAATCAACCAACTTCTGAGTGTATGTGAGTGAATGTTGCTTTCTGACTAAACACATCTTTAAGGCTGGTTTACTTTGTGGGAGGATGGAATAAAAAGAATCCACTTTTTCAGTACACATTTTTTATTGCTTCACTTATTTCAACTAATATGTAGTGACTGAGAAATTTGAAAAACATTAGGAAAATATTTCTTTATAAATAAAAATTTGTTGGCTTGCTGTTGAATTACAATACTATATAACTTCTAGGAGCACAGCTTTTACACCTGCACCAAAGCTCTTGCACCCTTCCCACTATCAGACTGACTCCCCTACCCTCTCTCCCACCTCCCCCCTGGCAACCACCATCTTTTTCAGAATCTAAGTTATTTTTGTTGTGATTTTGTTAGTTCCTTTGCTTTGGTTATTTATATTCCACATGAGAGACACCATCTGGTTTCATTGTATTTCACTTTAGCAAACTATTGTATGGACATTGAAGGAAAGGGGTGTTCCTGCCTTGGTGAGTGCTGGATGATGGTAGAGAACAAAGCCATTATGGCTCCATTTTTTTAAAAGATTTATTTATTTATGCATACAAGAGCTGGGGTACAGGCCAGAGTTGCGGGAGGTGGAGGTTTCACCAGAGACAGAGTGGGGAACAGAACAGGCAAATCAACTGAAACACACTGCTGAGGGGACCAGCGGAAGAGACAGGAGAGGTCTGCTGCGCCATGTGGGTCCCCTTCCTGGCTGGGGATTGAACTTGCGCTGCTGGGGAGCAAGTGGATGCTTCACAGTGTGGTGTTCAACCTGCTGTGCCACCAGGGAGACCCTATGTCTCCATTCTTGAGCACAGAGTGCAGTCCTCAACCTGGTTCATCTGCAGATTGTGACCATTATTGTTACCTGCCTAATAGGATTTTTAAAATAATGACAAATACCCTAATACATATTTGAAATAGTGTCTGACAGGAAAAAGTAAACTATTGATATCTGTCTATGAATTGGGAGAATAATTGCCCTCACAATGTTGTGATGACTTAAAGGTGCCTGTCATATCACAGGGCTCAGTTACTGTGAGTTTTGTTAGCATTTGGAGGCTGGATGCTGGAATGTGGGGCAGAAAGCCATGCTCTGTCCCTGGCATGGTTTTCTGCATCTCCCCACTTATCTGTTATTCTTGGCCTTGGTATCTCTCTAACTTCAGGGAAGCCTCTCCCTCCTTCTCCTCCCCTGATTGACCTATCACCCTCCCTCAGGACCTGGATACAGGGCGTTTCCCTCTTAGGCTGAAGACACTTGACTCCTTGCCTACATCTAGCTTAGCAGAGGGGCACACACACTGTGAAGGTGCCTGTGAGACGAGACGTACATAGCACTGTTGGACTTGAAGGTGAGCCAGCCTGGGAGAAATGTAATCTCAGAGTAAGGCAGGATTTTAAAAGTGTTGGAGAGAAGGTGTCCCCGAGAATACCAGGAATCCTTAAGGGAAGGGAGGGTACTGGGGGCGAATACCCACTGATTAGGAAAAAGAATACTTACATTCTGTCTTTCTGATCAGGCCATGGCTCTTCTTCAGGACAATAAGGATACTATTTCTAAAGCAATGAAGGAATTTAATGTTCTGCTGGAACAGCAGGTAAGCTCAGGAACTCTTTTCCAAAGGATAGACCTGGAGTGTTGGTGGGTGGGTGAGAGGGGATAGGGAGAATAATTTGGAACTGGGAGAGAGATGGTGGAATGGATGGAAACAACTAGAGACAAGGAGTCCAGATCAGAGAAAAGAGGATGTGAGAGTTTATGAGTTCTTCCTGAATCATGGTGCTGACCACCAAATTCTCTCTGCCAAATCCCCTGTCTCCCTCAGATCTTTCCTAATCCTCCTATCCCTGAAGAAGCCATGGTGACCATAGTGGAGGACTGGGTGAACTTCTATGTCAACTACTACAGGCAGCAGGTGATGGGGGAGCAGCAAGAGCAGGACATGACTCTGCAGGAACTTCGAAAACAGCTGGATATTCTGTCTGCCCCCTTTGTGGCCAAATATAGGGCCTACCTGAAGACCTTGTGAACACCTGCATCCCCTCCTGCCTTTCTTCTCGCCAAAGACCTGCATCTCTGAGAAAGTCTTCCATTGGTCCCTGCGTTCAGGTCCTCAGGTTCTGCTCCTTGGTGGAACCTGAAGGTCACTCTACCTGACACCTCAATAAAGACCAGTGATGGTTCTCAGGTTCTTGGTTTCTTCTTCATTATCAGTCCCTGACTGGTGGAGACTGTTAGTACCTGTCCTTCCATTCTGCTTCCTAGACATCCTCTTAGAGACTTAATTCCTTAAAGGTTAGCAACCTTAAATAAGCACTGGGTATAGGGGACAGGCAGGCAAAGACTAAAGAGAAAAAGTGTTGGGGGAAGGAGAGGAAAGTCATGGAAAAAGAGGACACTGAAGCTCTCCAGAAAGTGTGGTCCTGTGAATGTGTCTAGAAGAAAGTTGTTCAAAGTCTCCCAGATTTGGTCATCCTAACTAGCAGAATCAAGAGTCCACCCATGCCTCTATCGTTTGGTCTCCTGCTCTGCCCTTAGTTCTAACTTTAAAAAAGTTTCAGGATCTTCTGACTCTGAAGATCTGTAGATCTGTCAGTACTGACGTATTTAGACTTGGAAAGGATTTTGGGAACCATTCCTCACATCCCTTATATTTCAGACTGGAAAACCTTTGTCTCCATCATCTTCTGGACCCCAAATCCCAGTATTAGGAAGCTGTGAGCTACTCGGAAGCTGTGAGCTAATCATTTCTCAATAGTCAGACAAACGAAGATGACCAATTAGCATGTATGTTTTAGCTACGACTTTACAGTGTAGATTCTTGTCTACATTCTCTGACGTCCAAACCCTATGTCTCCCTTTCAGGTCCTGGGGTGGAACCAGGGCAAGGCCAGACTCACAAACTTTTTAAAATAAAATAAAATGAAGGTGTATGAAGGAAGTATTCCCTGACTGTGCAATCTCTGTGGAATGTCTCGGGGTTTAGGGAGGGAAAGGCCTAGAAGGTAGAGCATTCCTCTGGTATTTTTCTGTTTTCTCATTAGTGGGACAGCTTTGGGGCTGAGAGGGGTGGTTTCTTATTCTAACCTTCATTTAAGATCTATATGTCCCGATCTCTGACTTTGGGTTTTTGGATCTTTTGTAATCTGACTTAAGGTCCAAAGGGAACAAACTCACTCCCACTTCTCTCTCATCTCATCTTTTCAACCTTAGTTTGAGGGGAGGACGCAGACCCAGCAACAGAGTGGCAGCCTCCAAGAGAAACAGGCAATGAGCACCTCTGAGGTATGGGTGGTGGCCCAAGTGGAGGTCAAGACCTTTCAGTCGTGCCTCTTGGGTGTTCTCAGGCCAGTAGGGAGGAATCAGGGCCTGCTCAGCTGCGACAGTAGTCAGCAACATTTCCTTAGTAAAAAGACCTGCATCACTGTGCTTGGGTGGAGGAGGGTGACTTTGGAACCACATGAAAATAAGTATTAGGTTGCTCCTGGTGGTGCAAGGGGTTGAGCACCGCACTGTGGGGTTTCCGCGCCACTGCAGCGCTAGTTCGATTCCTGGCCAGGGAGGGGACCCACATGGCGCAACAGGCCTCTCCTGCCTAACCTGCTGCTCCCCTCAGCAGTGTGTTTCAGTAGATCTGCCTGTTCCGCTCCCCACTCTGTCTCTGGTGAATCCTTTCACACACACCCCACCGCACCTCTAGCCTGTACCCCAGCTCTTGTACGCATAAATAAAATCTTTAAAAGAAGTGTCTGATTTGCCCTGTTGCTGGAAACTAACTGAAAGAGAATGGTCAGGAGGCACTTTGGCTCAATTAATAAAGATGAACTTACCATAAATTTGGAACTCGGGAGCTGTGAGCTAATCATTTCTCAATAGTCAGACAAACGAAGATGACCAATTAGCAGGTATGTTTTAGCTACGACTCTACAGTGCATGGGAAGTGCAACACGTAAACCCCATCCCACACCCCGGCGCGCTGACAGCCCCCGCCCCGCGCCAGTCACGACCTGCTTCCCGTGAGCCTCTGCTTCCCGGGCGGGGGGCGTCACTCCCTACCCAGCAGCCCTTGCGCGGCCCGGCCAGCGGACACCCAGGACTCCAAGATGGCGTCGGCCGGTGAGTGCCAGGGTCCGGTGAGGCCCGGGGGGTGGAGGTTGGGGCCGAGATCCTGGGTCCGGGACCCGGGTGGCACTGGGATGGGGGGCAGCTGCGGGGCCTTTTGTCCGTCACTCGGGGCTTTGGCCGCGGCCTCCCCTCAGGCGCACCCAACACTCTTCCCGGGGGCCTGCGACGACTGACCCTTCTCCACTCGCTCGCCCTGCGCCCTGCAGCCGCGGCGTGGAGCGTGAAGGCAGCCGGCGACGCTCCTCCGGGCTCGGGGATGCGCCTTCTCGGGCCACCCTCACGTTCCCCGCCCTTATCCCCGGCGCCACACGGATGCTGCGCATTCGAACCCTTCGCGCAGTCTGCCCTTCCCAAAGCTGAAGCTCAGATGGAGGTCCAAGAGGAGCTGATACCTAGGGCCATGCCTGACGCCCCCCGAGGGTCTTGGATATGCGCTGAACAGGCTTAGAAAGATGACGTGATCTAGTCAAGGTCACAGCGAGTGAGCGCCACGCTGGGCGTCGGGCCTCCTCGCGAGCGAAACTAATCGCTGCAGGGATGACCTTTTGACCAGCAGGCTCTTCGGCGACCTACGGGCACAAATCTGCGCTGACTGGACTGCGCACCCTGATTTCTTTGTTGTTGCGTTAATTATGGAAAGCGTGTTTTCATAAATAATTCCATTGTAAATTGAAAGAAATCATGGCGGAGATGCGGTGTGACCTATCTGAGGTCACACAGGCATGATGGTAGCCGGATTTTGATGCGTTTACCCCAGTCTATATATTCTTAATCTCAATATGGAGAACTGAAGAGAGGAACAGAAAAGATGAGTTACACTTTCCTTTCTGGGGATGAGCCCGAGACTATCCACAGTGGGTGTGTCCTTTAAACAAGACAAGGTGAAAAGGGACAGTGGAGACTTGACATCCTTTTTAAGCTGAGTGTTGTAGTGGAGTGTTGGGGACTAAGGATGAAACAGTTTAGTACGAGTGAGGTGCCTGCCCCACAATTGAGTGCCAGTCCTCCCCAGTTAACTGATCTTTGCACAAGGTCATGCTTCCCATCTGGGTCACTCAGCCTCACCCCAAGATAGTGTCTGTTACTAGAGCATAAAGGCACTAGTTTATTAGCGAACAAAGTGATGACTGACATCCCTGATTTATCTTGGGGTTACATTCTAAAAAACCCATTGTGAATTGAAAATACGAGTTGAGGGCCTCCCTGGTGGCACAGTGGGTTAGGCAACGCACTATGAAACAAACCGCAGTCACTGCAGCATGAGTTCGCCCATGCCAGGGCGGGGACCCACATGGCGTGGCAGACCTCTCCTGCTGTGCCCGCTGCTCCCCTCAGCAGTGTACTTCCATTGATCTGCCTGTTCTGCTCCCTGCTCTCTGTGGTGAATCCTCTCACCCCCCACAACTCTGGCCTGTACCCCAGTGCTTGTATGCATAAATAAATAAATCTTTAAAAAAAAAAAAAAGAAAATACGAGTTGAAAATGCTACCTGGGAGCTGAGGCTAGCTGTCTGCCTAGCGCTGCAGGAGAATGGGATGTGGTGGTTTCTACTGTGTATCACTTTCACATGTTCCTAAAATAAAAAAATCCTGAATTGAACCATTTTAAATTGGGCTTATGTTTGTTGTGGTTAAGGAAGTACTTTCATCTTCATGATGCACAGATAGAAATATGTAGGAAAGCAATCTTAAATTGTTGGTTTTTTTCTCCTGTGTTGTGCCAAGGCACTGTGTCAGCCCCAGAATATGGTCACGATAATGCAGAATCTGTTCTCATGGTTTGTGTAAACATGGGGGAAAAAAATACAGAAATGGGACCTGGTGTTTTTTTTTTTTTTTAAAGATTTTATTTATTTATGCATACAAGCACTGGGGTACAGGCCAGAGGTGTGGGGGGGGGTGAGAGGATTCACCACAGAGAGT
>JAGFMF010011768.1:14856780-14918892 GCA_019455555.1 Galemys pyrenaicus
CCCCCTGGCCGGCAGCAGGGATCGAACTCGTGCTGCAGTGGTTGTGGTCTGCTTCATAGTGCGTTGCTTAACCCACTGCGCCACCAGGGAGGCCCGGGACCTGGTGTTTTTTAAACCACTGGCCTTATGCCAGTCAAAAATACTTTGATTTAAAATAGTGTTTTTCTTCTGTTCATCTCCCCCAACATAGTTTGATTTTTAAGGTCATTGTAAAACTGTTTTATAAACTATTTTAAATAAAAGGAAACAGGATAATGTAACAAATGCTTAGCAATTATTACCTGGTGTCAACAGCAGCATTCTGCCATTCTAGTTCTATGATTTTATCACCCACTCCCCAGCATGTTGTCCTACTTAAAGCTGCTTTTATTTAAAGTACTGTTTCTTCTTTTTTTTTTTTTATTTTTATTTTTATTTTTTATTTTTTTTTAAAAGATTTATTTATGCATACAAGCACTGGGGTACAGGCCAGAGGTGTGGAGGGTGAGAGGATTCACCACAGACAGAGCAGGGAGCAGAACAGGCAAATCAACGGAAGTATGCTGCTGAGGGGAGCAGCGGGCACAGCAGGAGAGGTCTGCTGCACCATGTGGGTCCCCTCCCTGGCCAGCATCAGGGATCGAACTGGTGCTGTAGTGGCTGAGGTTTGCGTCAAAGTATGGTACTTAACCCATTGCGCCACCAGGGAGGCCCCAGAACTCAATTATTTTTTTTTTTAAAGATTTATTTATTTATATACACAAGAGCTGGGATACAGGCCAGAGTAGCGGGGGGTGAGAGGATTCACCAGAGACAGTGGGGAGCATGACAGGCAGATCGACTGAAATACACTGCTGAGGGGGGCAGCGGGCAAGGCAGGAGAGGTCTGCTGCGCCATGTGGGTCCCTTCCCTGGCGGGGAATCGAACTCTGCTGTGCTGCGGATGCTTCACAGAGCAAAGCTCAGCCCGCTGCGCCACCAGGGAGGCCCCAAAGCTGGCTGGTTTTAGAATGACACATTTGTACTCACTGCATGTAAGGGGGCTTTGAGAGTGTAGAAAAATGTTGAGTTCTTATTCAAGAAAAAGTAGGGCATAGTGTTCCTGAACTGAAAGATCAGGTGAAGACAAAACTGGAATGTGAAATGTGCACTTGTCAAACTTTTAAGGAACTACCTCCAGCAAGGTGACAGAAAGGAGTAGGTTATTCTCAGATGACATTATTGTTTGTTGTGCTTATTAATATTGACACTGCACTCCTGAACCTCATTCGTGATGATGTCACGTTTTGGAAATATTACCAGATTAATCACAGTTTTCTGTTTGTAAAGGGATGTGACTAATTCTTGAAGTCCTCTATGCTTAAAATGTTCTAAAAAATAATTTATATGCCATTTCTTTCTCTACCCTGCTTTTTGGGGAGATACTTCATGTAGACCTTAATAAGGTTGAGTAATGGTAACAGTTTACAGTGTTCTGGGTACTGTTCCAAATGCTTTTTTTTTTTTTTAAAGATTTATTTATTTATGCATACAAGAACTGGGGTACAGGCCAGAGGTGTAGGGCGTGCAGAGACTCACCGTAGACAGAACGGGGCACAGAACACACTGATCAACTGAAACACACTGCTGAGGGGAGCAGCCGGCAAGGCAGGAGAGGTCTGCTGCACCTTGTGGTTTACCTTTTGGGCAAGCTGCACCATGTGGTTCACCTCCTGGGAAGGGACAGGGATCGAACTTGTAGTGCAGCGGCTGTAGTTTGCTTCATAGTGCGTTGTTTAACCCACTGCACCACCAGGGAGGACACCCAAATGCTTTTATATAAATTCTTGTTCAGCCCTTGGAATAAGCCATTTTCACAGACAAGGAAATTGAAATTTATATTTTATGTAGGAAGAAAGTGATAGCGGAGAAGAAGGCCTTTGACAAGATGGCATTTAATCTATATGGTGATTATATATACTATGGATAGCATATCTAGTCCTATATATAATATATATAGTTCCTTCATATATATGATGCTTATATATAATACACACACACACACACATACTATATGTGTATAGTCCTGTGAGGATCCTGGATTATTGCAAATGCTAAATCCCTCAGGTGAAAAGAATACTGTTGCAGATAAGAAACAGAAGGGAGTTTGGCTGTAGTGTGAGGTGAGCCCTGGGAATATAGCCAGTATGAGGTGGTTGTCTTCCCAGCTAGGACGTTAGTACCTGAGAGCAAGGCTTTCAACTGTGGACAGTGCTGTATCCTGGTAATGTTTAGTTTGCTCCCTGGCATACAGTAGGTACTCCATATTTGTTGGATAAGTTAGTTGCAAGGTTGGGCCAGTTTGGGTTAAGTTTCCTTAAAGTCATGTATGCAAATCATAGGCTTATACCTTCAGCTATTGCTTCTTGACTCTTGACAAGCACAGTGATCTGGTTCATCGAGGCTAAGTGTCTGGTTCTCTGGACTCTGTCTGGGCAGATGAGAAACTGTCATTAAACCTTGTATTTCTGTTTATGGCCTACTAGTCCTTTGCCCTTGTTAAGAACTGGGAGATGGGCCTCCCTGGTGGCGCAGTGGGTTAAGCAACGCACTATGAAGCAAACCTCAGCCACTATAGCACAAGTTCGATCCCTGCTGCCGGCCAGGAAGGGGGAGCCACATGGTGCAGCAGACCTTTCCTGCTGTGCCCGCTGCTCCCCTCAGCAGTGTACTTCCGTTGATCTGCCTGTTCTGCTCCCTGCTCTGTCTGTGGTGAATCCTCTCACTCCCCACACCTCTGGCCTGTACCCCAGTGCTTGTATGCATAAATCAATAAATCTTTAAAAAAAAAAAAGAACTGGGAGATGTCAGGAGACTTTGGGGGTCCCCCTATGAATTCTTGAGGCCGTTCCTTAAGCAGCGTTAGTCTTTTTTTGGATCCCCTAGATGGAGGAGAAAGCTTAGAGTGATTGAGTCTAGCTCATTCTGTGGTTGGTCATCTTTAAAGAGGGACGGTAGTCCTTGATTCCTTGCCCTGAAGAGGACACCTGGTAAGAAATTTTTAAGTTAATTTTTGGGAGGAAGACAGGGGAAGGGAAACCTCTCCATCCCCGATCCCTTCCTGTTTTACTCTTAAGCCCAGAGATGAGTACAGCGTGACCTCAACCAGGAGCTCTTCCTGTCCTCAGTCTGCCGACTCTTATTGGAATATGATCTTGGACCTATTGCGTCATTTGAAGGCTTTTTAAGTCTTTGGACATCTATATCCCCCGGTAGGATGCATGAGGTGGACATTCTTCTAGTCCTTTTTATTGAACCTACTCAGTCTGGTATATCTGAGGAGATTGGCAGCCTTTTGAACCCTTGAAGCAGCTTCTATTAAATGGTCAGAGACATTTCTGAGCACATCACATCCTTCCACATCCCCCTTATATTTTCTTCACAGTAGAGCCCCAGGGCTTGGCTGCACTTACCCTCTGATTGGTTTCAGAAGCATGGGGGTCAGAACCTAAGATTGAGTCCTGCCTCCACTGCCTGCAGTCTGTGTGACCTTGGCCAAGTCACCTATCTTCTCTGAGTCTTTGCCCCCAACCCTGATAAAATAGGGATATCATGGGCCTCCCTGGTGGTGCAAGGGTTTAAGTCTCAGCACTATGAAGCATCCTCAACCACAGCAGCATGAATTCAGCTCCCAGCCAGGGAGGGGACCCACATGGCGCAGCAGACCTCTCCTGCCTCACCCGCTGCTCCCCTCAGCAGTGTGTTTCAGTCAGTCTGCCTGTTCTGCTCCCCACTCTGTCTCTGGTGAGTCCTCTCACTCCCTTGCACATCTGGACTGTACCCCAGTTCTTGTATGTATAAATAAATAAATCTTTAAAAAAAAAATAGGGGCATTATCTACTCACTGTGATGGTTAAATGAACTAATACATGCAACTATTAGTTTTGCAGTAAGCTTTCTTTTCTCTCCCCCACTTTATTTTTACCCTCATCACCCTCAGTTCTCTTTACATTTATTCCCAGCAAGCTGTGACTCAAAATTCTATTCGTTAATAAAGTCACTGTAGCCATTCTGTCATTATATAGATTCTGGCTTAAACTTGTGGATTTGGTTTAACATTTACTGCTACTACTACTCTGTGTGGCAATGGTCCTGCGTGTCCTTTACTGGATGATTGAAGTGAGTGGACACGAAAGGATGCCATCTGTATTACTGGACGGTTTTTCAGACATGTGTTTGTTCTTCCTTTTCAGTACCATTGAAGGAGAGGAGACTCTTGGATGTCAAGCTAGGGGAGTTGCCAAGCTGGATATTTATGCGGGATTTCACGCCGAAAGGCATTGCTGGAGCATTTCAGAGAGGTCAGAGCCTTATGGATGTGTAAACAAAAACGGGCCTCTGAACGTGAGAGTCTCCTGTATTAATTTGGGCAGTGAAGAATTTGTCGCAGACAGCTGTAAGCTGTGTGAAGAATGACGGGGGAGATTGTGAGCCCTTCGATTCCCATGCTTGATTCTTCCTGTCAAGGACTGGCTCTGAGATGTTGTAGCCAAGATGTTTCTGTTGCTTGGAATCAGCACCATTGTCTCCATCATAAACGTTTTAGCATTTTTACAGCGTGAGACTTGAAGAAAAAAATGAGTTTGAAGCATAGTAGACATCAGTCTATAATACTCATCTCCCTGTCAGGAAAAACACGCAAAAAATTCTGCATTTCTGTATTTAAAAATGCCATCTTTCCATAAGCCACATCAGCCAAGGGGTCTGTGCAGTATCCACTTTTCTCAGGCTCCTTCCGTTTTTCTTCCTAATTCTGGCTACCTGTGGCTCTTATGTGCCTTGTTTCCTACTGTCCCACGGCCCTTCCTCATTTTTACCATTGGGTAAACTACACTAGAATACTCTGACACTAGAATACACTAGAATATTCTGACACTCTACACTAGAATAGTCCCTGACTCCAGCAGCAGTGAACGAGGCCTATTCATCCTCATAGTCGATGCGTTGTGCCTTTACGGCATCCCTCGCTGTTGCAGTGATGGCCTCCTTTTAGCATTTCTCTTAGTTATTATGCTGTGAGCCCTAAGAGGGCGGAGACCATTCCCTCCCTGATGGGGGTATCATTGAAGAGATGAACACGTGGAAGCCTGCCTTTTTCCTCAGGCCCAGGCTGACCTCACTGGTCATGGCCAAATGGCCCTAACTGGGGATTGACTTCTCAGTCAGATTTTGATCCCACATGAGGGTGAGGTGAGATCAAAAACTGACAAGTTGAGCCAAATTTATAGGATTAAGGCTGAACGGTGATGGCAGAGTCCAGGTGGGTCCAGCTGGGCTTGTCCAGTGCCCATGTGGTGTAGGGCATCTGCACTTCCCCCTTATCAAATGGTGAACAGAGGGTGAGTAGCTTAAAGGGCCAGAGCAGGACTGGGTTCTGGAACTTACATTCTGCTTTGCATTTGCATGAAGTGTTCACAGGAAAGCAGGAATGACCCCTCTCTGTTGTAGGTTACTACCGGTATTACAACAAGTACATCAACGTGAAGAAAGGGAGTGTGGCGGGGGTTTCTATGGTCCTGGCAGCTTACGTGCTTTTCAACTACTGCCGTTCGTACAAGGAGCTCAGTGAGTACTCGTGAATTGCCTTACCTTCAGGGGGCTGCTGTGAGAAGGGGGATTGGTGCATTTTGTCTATCCTTCTGCTGACAGCTGAAGAACTAGAGGGATTGAACAGAATGTATTGGGTGGTTGTTAGTCATGACATACTTTTTTCTATGCAAAAATGAGTCTTGGCTTTTCCAACAACCCAGTAACAGTGTATAGGATATTACACACAAAATTTTGGCAAAGGAAAAATAAAGATGGGAAAAATAAAATGACACTGGAATAAAAGTAATACTTAGGAAGCAGTCTGTAAAATACTGCAGGTTCTCCAAAGGCTGGTGGGAAATTCCATTCTCTTCTGAGCAGCCAGTGCGAAGAGAATATGTATTATCATATGTGTGTATGGCTCTCGGGAACCACAGATGCTGGTCCCCTCGCCGGACCAGAGGGTCTGAGGGGAGGGGCCGGGATCACTGTCAGTGGTGGGTGCTCTGACTGGGTTTCACTGGCTGTTGGATAGTGTCTAGCCCTCTGCCTGTCTACTGCCTGGGGGGGGCCTCTGTCTCTGAAGGACAGGATCTCGGGGCCGTTTGAACCGATGTTCCTTATGGGAAGAAGCTGGCCAGGTGGCACATAGCTCCTGCCTTCATGTCCCCAGATTCTGCCAAGACACTGGCAGGTTCTGAGTCATCTTCTGAAGTGACTCTTAGGATGGCTTTACGTGGTTGTAGCCTGCTGTCCTGCCCAACAGCTTATGATCTGATACCTCTGAGTGACCCACTCTTTTGCCTTTCTAACTCCAGAGCACGAGCGACTACGCAAGTACCACTGAAGAGGGCTTCTGCATCCCTGACCGTGACCTATGCCTGGCACTTTTTTCCCATCTTAACTGAGAAATAACTCAATAAAAGGTGACTGGTTTGAGGACTGCTGCACTGGCTTCCCTGCTGCACTGGGAGCCCTGCTGCGCAAGGTCGGGCGAGATGGTCCCACTGCTCCCTGAGGGGGCAGCTCAGTCCAGGGTTTGAACCATGGGGCCTTGGTGGGATCTCATCCCAGCTCATGAGCGGGTGGTCTCCCGGACAGCAGTGCTGTCAGCCGTGCCGAGGCACCTCCCTGCCCGCTACCTTGGGTGTCCTGAGTACTTGTCAGCTTGCACTGCACAAAGCACTGTGTTCCTGAGTGTCTCCCTTACCCCGTTTCCCTGTATTGCTGTGGGCACCATCTCAGAGTATGGGTCTGCCTGGTCTGGAAGCTGCATCTGCAGGGAGCATGTCAGTGTGATGACCTGGGGGGTGAGCAAAGCATAGGCCCTGGTGGCTCATGGCTGCCCCTGGATCCAGCACCATTTCCTTACCCTTCCTCAAAGGTCTTGGGTACAGTACAGACCTCCCTCAACTCAGGTCTCGATAAACCTATCCTGAGTTAAAAATGCATTTACCACAGCTAGTAACCCACTAACATCAGCCTTTTACTGTGTCTGTGTCTCTTTTCACACTGTAATTTGATGGACCATCTGTAACTGACAAGGCCAGACTAGCTTCTCAGGGATGTATGGTGAACTCGTGTACCTTAGAAGACCCAAATTTAAACACACAGGGATCAGCCAACATCTGACACGCAGTAACACCTGTGAGGCTCCAGGAATACATGGCCGCCAGCACAAAGCCTTTCTTTCCCTGGCAGTGTCTGTTCCCTCTGAAATTCACATTCGTTGAATGGATACAAGTGACTCCTGTTTAGTCCAGGGTTTGAACCACATGGCCTTGGTGAGAGCTTGTCCCCGCTCACAAGGGGGTGGTGTTATCTGGACAGCAGTGCCCAGAGGCATCTCTCTGCTCTCTGCCTTGCCAGGTGGCTCCTAGATATGGGTCTTTAAGTAATGAGACACAGTTTAAAAAACAAGCTTTAATCAACCTCATAAAAATTGTTCTTGTAATTGAACTTGAATAGGCCACTTGCCCAGTGGTTGCAGGTGACAGCTTCACATTTCCAGGCTTGGGCAGGGTGGTCTCCATAGGCCAAAGGTGTCTGAGTGACAGTACAGACTCTTGCTGGGGCAGGAGGTAGGTGCACAGAAGGACCGGGTCACTATTTAAAGGGTGGCCTGCAGCTCCAGCTTAAGGCATACCTTAAACAACATTAAGCAGGTGCCCCAAGAACATAAGCCCAGAAGAAAGCCCCTACACACGAGAATCCTGCACACCTCTCAACCACTGCCACCTTGGAGCAGGTCTGGACCAGGCTGAGACAACAAGCGCACTTGAGTTTGCCCTGGAGGGCTACCTCGTTCAAATCACATTGATAGGCACAGCTTCTGAATTCAGCAGGACATGGAGGAAGTGAGCCTGAGATGGTTGCAGCTTTAAATGACCCACCAGCCCCTGGGGTCACCAAGAACTGGAGTTTAATGAAGCCCTGAGGGGAAGGACCATCTTCCTTACAGAACTGCTGAGCACAAGCCCCTTCCCCAGCACTTCTCCTCCCCAGAGGGCAGATGTGTGGGGAGTCCAAACTGGAGGCTTTGATGCCTAGACAAACATGATGCGACTCGAGGGACCAAACTGGAGCGCATGTCCCTTAAAAAAAAAAAAAAAAAAACAAAACAAAAAAAAACANGGAGGCTTTGATGCCTAGACAAACATGATGCGACTCGAGGGACCAAACTGGAGCGCATGTCCCTTAAAAAAAAAAAAAAAAAAACAAAACAAAAAAAACACAGCAAAATGGTAGGGAAACTGACAGAAATAGCCCCTCGAATGCTAAACCCCAGTGTGCCTGCCTGCCAGCTCTAGCTGGGGTCGTACCAATGCTGGCGCTGAACAGTTCAACGCATGCTCCCGAGGACGGCCCAGAGTTGTTCCCAACAACAGGCCTCTCAGGCTGCTCTGAGCTGGCTCCAGCTGCTGTCACTGTCCGCTGAGAAAGGCCAAGTGCCCTTTGGTGCATCTGTTGGCGTAGTGTCCTTTTTCACCACACTGGAAACAGCAGGAGACAAAAAAAAAAAAAGTTTTCAAATGCAATTTTCAATGTAGCTCCCACCAAATACCAGGTTGGGGATGGGAACTCTGAAATTCTCAGTGGCAGGTTTTCCGCAAACATGAGGGGAAGTGGTGCAGTAACTGCAGCAGCATCTTCATAGACGGAAAAGAACACCTCAGCCACAGGACAAAATAAGAGAACATGGCAGGGAGCTCCTCTGGACAGGGCCCCACTTCTTTTTCCAATAAGTAGGGACCCTCATGGTGGGTGACAGGATGAGGAGAAGCCCCTGGCACCAGAGATCCCCCATCTGCCCAGAGCCAAGCCCCTCACTTACCTCTGAGGCAACTTCTGAGAATCCCTGGCGTCAGGGGAGGGAACAACTTGAGAAGCCACCAGGCTCCTCCCTCAGCTTGGGGGTTCACTGCTGTGGCCACTGGGGTGGGATGCACCCAGTTTTCCCTCCTGGCTCTTGTACACCTGCCTAAGCTACCCTTGGGGTATAGGTTTTGTTCACAAGGTTAGAGGGCCAAATCAGGCTTTAGTGAACAGGCTCTCAAAAATAGCACCAACCCTGACTTGTCCCAACTGCCTATTCAGGCCATTCCTCAGCTTCTTGTGCATTCTTGTTACCCCTCGAAAAGCAGAAGGGAATCCTAAGAAAGGAAGCAAATGGAAGCCTTAAGTGCTGAACCAGGATCCAGGAGGTGGGTGGTAGCAGCTACTCGTGCCAACACACCTAGTGGCCCTCCCGGCCCAACTCTCTAGGCCTGGAAGGTGAGGTTCTACAGGGTTCCTGCCCACACCCTGGCTGGAGAATCCTTTCTTCTCACCCTGTCATCTCCATGTTTCCAAATCTGCTTGATCTGCAGGTATGGCTTGTGGGTGGAGTAGGAGCTGTGTAGATGCCAGTCAGCTCTTCACCTGATGTGGTGACTAGAGGCAAGGACTACGAGGCCCATTCGCAGCACTTGGCGAGTCCATCAGCCCCTGCAGTTGACCCTTGGGAATCCACTATGCCCACAGCCATCTTTAAGATGAACTGTGAAGTGCCCGCGTTATGATGTCAGGTCCCCCAGCCACCTCCTGAAGTTTCCTAACTCAGGAGAACTGACTCCAAGGTCCTGGAGGGGGCGAGATGATACTGTGCTGCCTCGGGACAGTTTCCTTGCTGTACTTGGGAGGGGACTGGGCAGAAGCTGTCCGCTCTGCAGGAAGGAAACCTCCCACCACCCCCACTCCCCTTTGCTCAACTCCATTCCTCTTCAGCTTTCAGGGCTCAGGCTCAGAAAGCTCTAGGAACCCTCCCCTGAACCCACGTGCACAGTCACCCCCAACGTCTGTGGCATCTGACTTCCTCTCCCCTCAGGTGACAAATCCCTCTGGGGCAAGAGCAGCAGGTCTCATTTCTCCATCGGGCTGCCCAACGGCTGTAGAAAGTGACCAGCCTTCCTGAGGGCAAGTTCTCTGAGCACTTGAAATAGAATCCTTTGACTCAGACCTCCGACTTGGAGGCTCGGGTGCCACCGGTGTCACGGGGGCAAGAGCGCACTGCTCCTAGCAGTGAAATCTGTAAATAAATACCAACCGAGAACTGGAAAACTCTGGTGGTGGTTATATAGTTGCTGAACTAGATCGGATTAACATGCTGATGGAAAACCACAATATATTGGAAAGAAAAGTACAGATTGTTACACGGAGTAAGTGGGGTCTCCTGAAGTTTTGGAGAAGTTTGTTTTGGTACTGAAACCAGACGTGAGAGAGTGAACATACTGGATAAAGCAGCTGTTCCAGGAGAGGAGGAATAAGGGACAATGTCCAGTTTGTGCCCTAAATACGTCTACGTTTTCACACAAAGCACGTGCTAACTTCATCTGTTAATTCCCAAATCTGAAGCACATGAGTCTGGTTTTCCTTCTAGCAGCTCCTGCTGACTCAGTCAGCCTGTTTCGACCACATCCCGTGACTTTCACGGAACTCTAGCTGTGGGAATTCTGTGTGACCGGGGTTGAGAATAAATTCCTGAACGCCCACCTCCTAGCCGCCCGTGTAGGGCTGTTGTAGATTTGGGAACCTGGTCTGTGCCTTTCCCGCCCATTAGGTAAGAACACAGGCTCATGCCCAGGGACGGGCCCGCCAGTCACAACACTCAGGGCCTTTTTTCCCTTTTCTGTCCAGAGCCAAGAATGAGATTCTCCATGCATCTCATTTGTGTGTGCATGGTGGACAGGTGGGTATCGGGAGGCACGCTGTAGAGGGCGTCCTAATCCACTTTCTTCTGCTTTGCGCCCAAAGCTTTGTCCCCTTCCCTTAGGTATGCCCATTCAGGATCTGAGGGCACCCAGATGCTTCAGGGCTCCCTGGATTAGTGTGGTGCCAAGCTTCTGGGAGACTGCCCTCACTTTCCTGCCAGTGCAATCCATTCATTAACCAGCGTGCTTCAACGAGCACCTTGCTTCAGTGTGCCAAGGGCGGAAGCAGAAAGGTCTCTAGCCCACCGGAGCAGCCCACTTTTACTATCAGCAAAAGCAAAGACGTTTTCATGTCTCACAATTCCCTACCTATCTGGGAGTGAGGAATGGCCACTGACTATGGAGGCCCCACCCTGTCCCCCGGTCCCAAGACTCACCTTGTAACAGGTGACCTGCTCCAGCGGCCTGGGTCCCCGGTTTCCTGCACTGCTGTTTTGACTCTGCATGACCCCGATGACCTGCGGGGCTCTCTGCTGATTGGGAGAAGAGTTCTGACTCGTTAACTGGATCAAGGAGGACGACCTTTGTAATGGCGGATTGTTACTTTGCTGGAAAGAGTTACACAACACGGTTTTACTTCGGAAAACACGTGCACGCAAACTACCAATGGGAACAGGAAAAAAGAGAGCGGGACTTCTCCCGCATGGCCAGCAGGAAGAAGGGCTCCCGCGGTGGCCCAGCTCAGGAGAGCAGGCAGAAAAGAGACATCTGGTGATGATGGCAGGAGCCGCTGCCCGAAAAACACCATGCAGACACACAAAAACGAGAAATAAAAGTAGAAAACAAAACACCAAAGAGACGAGGAGGTCTCTGGGGCAGCGGGGCGAGGGCATGAGCAGGCCTTACTTTTGTTTCTGAGGTTCTAGCTTCAGGTCAGGATGAACGCTTGGTTCAGCCAGATGTTTAGCAGCCTACACGGCGAGCAGCAGTCACAGAAAAACAGTTGGAGGCTGACATGCTGACCTGCGGTCTGGGGGCTGAGCGGGCCCTCCACTAGGGAGTCACGTGAGGAAAGGGGACCTGAGAGGTTCCTGGGGCCTGGAGAGTGAGGCCACCTTCCCAGCCAAGTGGGTTCCTGGCTCCGACGCCCATCAACACAGGAACCTTGAGCTAGAAACCGCAGGTTGTCAGCAGCACCCACGTTCAGGAGCTCTGACTGTGCTGACAAGTTCTGCCTGATTTGCCCACAACCTCCTGAGGATCGGGGTCAGTGGAGCATGTGTGGCTGCACCCCCTCCTGAGCACTCGGCCTCTGGCGCTGAGGAGCCCTGGGCAGGGCTCGAGTCCCACCAGCAGAGAGAAGGCTTCAAGCTCGGTTCACGCATTTACTCAGCCTGTTGCACACCTTGCCTAGCACACCTGGTTGGCCCTTCCTCTGGGCCCCCAGGCCCCCATTCCCCAAACCAACCTAGGGTATCCTAGGTTCTGGGGTGACTGCTTCAAATTTCCACTTAAATATGATAGCTCTCTCTCGTGCTTGAGGAGATCAGTTCACTACCGGCTGTGGAACCCCTTTGTCTGGCAAACTGGTGCCAGCTGGCCCCACAGCCGTCCATGCAGCGGGCAGGCTCCACAGTGATGACGGCAGTGGCAGAGAAGCGATCACCCGGCCCTGCTCCCGCCTCTGCACCTGACCAGCAGTGGCACCTCGGGCCAGGTCTTCCCTCCTGGAGTCCCAGCTTTCCCAGTTGTAAGGAGGGTCTGAACCAGAAGCAAGAGCAGCAGAGACACGGGGCCCGTGCTGCCCTCCGCCCCAGCTCCCCAGGTGGGCACCGCTGAGCTGCTGGGGCACTTGTCAGGCAAGAAGGAAGAGTGCCAAGTGGGCGTTCAACTCCGGGAGACTTTCACGTTTGGGGAGACGCAAACTGCTCTGCGCCCGGAGCTGTCGGCGGTGACTCCCCACCTCCCTCCCTTTCTTCCTCTCCTCTCACAAGGTCTCCAGCTGGGTCTCCGGGAGACTGTGCACTGAGGCGGACACCGAGTACTCCGCTCGAGAGCACTGTCAGGACTACAGGGCCGAGCAGGGGCCAGGGCACGGTACCTTTGTTGGAGGCTGCGTCTGCTGTGGCAGTGGGGGCTGCTCGGTGGTTCCCATGGGCAGTTCAAATCGAGGGCTGATCGGCCAGCAGCCAGAGGAGATGAAAAAGAGAAGAGGAAGAGATGAGAGCGGGAGGAGCAGGGCTCTCAAATTCCCACCTAAGAAAACCACTGCCGGCCTCTGCCCAAGCACAGAATCCAAACTCATGGGGCTGGGAGGTGGCGCTGGTCCTCAGCTCTGGCCCTGAGACTGTGGGATGATGGGAGGACAAATGTGACACTCCTGGGCACAGACCCAGCTCTGCTCATACCTAGCTGGAGACCCAGCGCAGCTGTGCAGAGAAATGAACAGTCCATTGGTCCACCAGGAGCACAAGCCTGCTCCCTTGTGGGGAGGGGGGACCCTCCTAACACATACCCAGCCCTGCAGGTCTACGGGTGCCAGCACTTCCTCTGACAACACACGCGAGGAACTCATCCACCCCACAGTAGACACGCCTATGCCGCCTTCTAGGGCGTGGGATCAAGTCAGCGGCAAGGCCACCTGCCCAGAGCAGCAGTGACCAGGACACTGCTGTGTAACTGCTGGCAGTGCAAAGGCAGCGGGCAGATGGGGACACAGAGGCACACAGGCAATGCACCCCAGGAAGCCTGATCCCACATCAGATATTTGGATTAGATACTCGCTGAAGCCCAGGAAAGGAGTCAGAGGCCCCAGACCCGCCTCTGACTAGGTGGCACCATCTGCCACGCCCCTGGACATGGCAGACAGTCTCTCTTTCACACCTGTCAGTGGCATGAACTAGTGCATGTGGAAGCCCAAGTGCAGGGCCTCCACACAGGAGACCCTGACTGCAGCTCTTTTCCTTCAGGGCTGAGGTCCTGAAGTGAGGCCAAGGCCATGCGGAGTCCTGCACCTCAAGGCTTTGGCTGCCCTCAGATCCCCAGACAGGCCTGACCTGATGAGGGTTAAGTGCTCGTCTAGGCAGAGCCAGCTCTGGCCCAGGAAGAGCCAGTGGGTCCTCTCCCACCCCCCATGCTAACAGAACCCAGTCACCAAAGTCTGAGCTGAGCTGAACAGAGAGAGAGAGAGGGCAGTAGCAGGGTGCACGAGGGCTGTCTACTCACTGCATGAATTTACACGAGGGCCCCTCCGGGCAGAATCCCACGAGGTAATTCACACAGATGACTCTCCGCGTGTGCCGGTGCCTGCACAGGGGACCTGCAGAGCCAAGCATCGGGGGACACCACCCCTCAGAACTCTGTCCAGACTGCGCGCTCATTCACAGGACAGTGGGCAGGGCACGGGACTCTCAAAATGCTAGTTTCCCTGGCAAAAACGCAGGCGAGAAAGCAGCCCACAAGGGAGCCTTGAGAGGCTCAAGCAAAGGACGTGACAAAGCCTCAGGAGCCCCAAGTCGCACAGCACCAGGTTCTACTGGAACAGGAGGGACAGGCCTGTGGGCAGGGGAGGGCCGGCCGCTCACCGGGAGGCCCAGCCACCTACCATGCTTGCAGAAGCCGCGGTCGTACCAGGGGCAGTCCTTGATCTTGGACTCGGGGTCAATGTGCAGGAAGGGGCACTCCTTGTTACTGCACTCCCCTGCAGGGAACAGACGTGTGTTACCTGGACAGCTGAAGAGAGCTGACGCAGCCCACCTGCATGTCCCCTGCGGCGAGCCCGCTGAGCAGAGAGAGGGGTGCCTGGTGAGTCCTCAGACCAGCGCAGAGCCTCAGCGTCTCCTGACCGGTACGTGGGCCGTGACGGTCCTCCTCTCACATGTCTGGGCAGTCTTTGAGGACCAATGACACCGACAGCCGGACACGGGACATTCCACCTTCATTGCTCTGCCCTCGCCTGAGGGTGATGCTGGGCACTGTCGGGGGGCCCGGATGTGCAAATGAACCGGTTCAGTCCAGGAAATTTCTATTCTACCCACCAGCACTTAACATCGAGCTGAGCTGGGGAAAGGTCTGAGGCTGCTCCCTTCTGAACAAAAGTCAGGGAGATCCGGGAACTCGACGCTGGGTCCCTGCCTGCCCTTCAGTTCCTGTGCGGAGCAACTGCCCATCGGTCACCAGCATTGCACACCCCACTACCGGAGCTGTGCACCAGGAGGAGGCGCCACCTCTGGGTCCCCTCCAGTCCTTGTCAAACATGAAAGGCCCATCTGATCACCGCTGTTCAGGAAAGATGCAAATGCAAGTCCCCCCATGTCGCCCCAGCCCTTCCAAGATCAGCCCGCGCTGACTTCAGACCCCAGCTCAGATGTCACCACGTACGGCAGCCTCGCCTGACCATTCTGTCTAAAGGCGCTCTACCCCACGGCCCATCACTGTTTATTTCCCTCAAAGCACGTATCTACTGTGCCTGAGTCTTAATTTGCCTCAGTGGTGCATCAGCTGCCTCTTCCCTGGGCCCCCACAGCAAAGGGACTGGGTCTGTCCTCTTCACCACTGTCTCTCCAGTGTCCACACGGGGCGCCCTCGCCTATGTCATCAGTGCACAGGTGACGGGAGCTGCAGAGTATATCTGCATGAGAGCTGGCTCTGCAGGGGAAGGGCAGGCAGGGGCCGTCAGAGGCATGAGAGGCAGCAGCGTCCAGGACCACCAGGGAAGGTAGGAACCCAGGCCAGGCACCCGAGTGCCTACCCAGGCGGGCAGCACCTGCCTGGGGCCAGGTGGGAGATGGCGCTAATGGAGAAGCAGCTGCCCCTCTAGGGCTGGCTCCAGGGCTGGACCACTGGGGAACAGGGGACGGGGTGGCAAGCTGGGAAGCCTTGGTTGTCTTCCTGTTATCTACGCTTTGACTTCCCAGCTATGCTGCCTCTCCAAACAAAGCCACAGCTCTGAATACTAAGCCAGCTGGCCAAGCCTCCCGGGCAGCTGGAACGACAACAGTGCGGCCTGGCACTCCGCAGTCCACCACAAGGTGTACCAGGCTTCTAGCATCCCGCCAAGCCCTGCCCAGGACTGGGGCTGGCAGTCCTGGGACCAGAGCGTGCCCTTATCCCAACAGACAGGGCTTCTGCTGGGCAACCTCACCCAGAGCAGAGAGCCTGGGGATTCTAGTCCCATCAGGGAATAAACAGCTCTGCTGAGCTCCACTCCAGCCCTACCGAGCCAGCCCCACCACCCCCAGCCAGCTCCTCCTCTCCATGCAGTCCTCTTCAGGCAAGCTCAGTTTCAAGGTGAAGAGTGGGGCTCTGCCACCAGAAGAAAGCCCCCCGTTTACACTAGTCAAACCAGTAGTCAGGATCACACTCCCAGACAGAGGGACCAACTCAGGTCTGACAGGTCAATCCTTGCAACGCAGGAGGAGGCCGATTTAGGGGAGAAAGCCTCCAGCCACTGCCCTGCTCACTCATCCACTGTGAGACCCCCACTTGTCTCAGCTTCCCCAAGCACTTGGAACTGAGGGGCCAGCTGAGGGTGGCAGGCGCTGCCCCCATTTCCCAAGTGGGGCTAGTATGACGGGAAGATGGAAGAAGGCCCCAGAAGGCCCCGAGTAGCTACTTATCCCCCAGGTCCTGATTCTAGGTGGCGCCTTCCCAGGGAGGGTCTCGGGGGCACGGGGAGAGGGGCACCTTACCAAATTTGGAGTAGAAGTAGCACTCGGGCATCTTGGTCATGTCGTACTCATGCAGGAACTCGCACTGGTCCCCCTTCTTGCACAGCCCCCGCAGCCAGTGTTTGCACACAACTGTCTTCTCACCGCTGATGTGGCGAAATGGGCACATGCCCCCTGCCGAGGAAGACAGTGGGGTGTATGCGCTGGGCCTGTAGGAGCCAGGGTGCCTTTACCCCACACCTTCCTGAAGCACCGGGAAGCAGCACGTTCCAGAGAGTGCTGGCCGCCCCCGGGAGAAGGCAGTGTGCTTGCAGGTGTATGAGGTGCACGTTTTAATAGTTATATCTGAAGTCATTCAGATATAACTTAAGACAGAGGCTTAACAAGTCAGGGTGGGGAAAATTTATCTCCTAATTAAAGATTAGTCCCAGTGCTACACAGACATGGCAAAAATTGTAGGAGTAGGGGCCTCCCTGGTGGTGCAGTGGGTTGAGCAACACACTGTGAAGCAAACCGCAGCCACTGCAGCATGAGTTCGATCCCTGCCCCTGGCCAGGGAGGGGACCCACATGGTGTAACAGACCTCTCCTGCCTCGCCCGCTGTTCCCCTCAGCAGTGTATTTCAATCAGTCTGCCTGTTCTGCTCCCCACTCTGTCTCTGGTGAATCCTCTCACCTCCTGCGACTCTGGCCTATACCCCAGCTCTTGTATGCATAAATAAATAAATCTTAAAAAAAAAAATAATTGTAGGAGTAGGGCAACATAGCCTGAAAAGACAGAAAGTGGGAAAGCCAACAGCAGTAGCCAACGCTCCAGGCAGGCTCCATCAGCAGTCTTTAAGAATTAAGAAAGATCAACTCCAAGGGCCTCCCTGGTGGTGCAAAGGGTTGAGCACTGCACTGTGAAGCATCCACAGCCACTGCAGCACGAGTTCAATCCTCAGCCATGGAGGTGACCACATGGCACAGCAGACCTCTCCTGTCTCACTGACTGCTCCCCTCAGCAGTGTATTTCAGTCGATCTCCCTGTTCTGCTCCCCACTCTGTCTCTGGTGAATCCTTTTATCCCCCACACCTCTGGCCTGTACCCGAGTTCTTGTACACAAAAATAAATCTTTAAGACCAAAAAAAAAGACAGATCAACTCCAGACTTGAAGATACACATTGTATACAAACAGGTGGGTTTGGGGGGGGGCCTACCTTCTGTAGCAGGACTTGAGTAATCATCCACCCAAGGTGACAAGAGTCATACTCTGGCAAGTCAGAGGGAAGAACCGACCAAATTGGGGTGGTCACCATCTAGACCAGGTCTGTCCAACAAGCCATTCCACATCCATGTTGACTAAGATGGCACCTCTTATAGCTACTTATTACCCCTGTGGCTATATATTAAGCACTGGAAATGTGACTAGTGTGCTTAAGGAACTGCATTTCTAATTTTTTTTAAGATTTATTTATGCACACAAGAACTGGAGTACAGGCCAGAGGTGCAGGGGGTGAGAGGATTCACTAGAGACAGAGAGTGGGAAGCAGAAGAGGCGGATCTACTGAAACACACTGCTGAGGGGAGCAGCAGCTGAGGCAGGACAGGTCTGCTGTGCCATGTGGGTCCCCTCCCTGGCCAAGGATCGAACTCATGCTGCAGTGGCTGCTGATAGCTTAATAGTGCTGCAACTTAACCCCTTGCGCCACCAGGGAGGGCCTGCATTTTCTATTTTATTTAACTTTAATTTAAATCTGAATAGTCACTTGTGGTTAGTGACTACCCTATCAACTAACGCTCAACAGTAGTTGAGCATGTTAAGGACAGCTATGTTAACAAAAGGTGGCTGCTCAGAAGGGCAGAATCACTGAGCTAAGTGAGACTAAGATGGCTAAGGGGGATAGCCTGAGGCCCAGCTGGTTGATCTCCTGGCAGGTAGGTAGCTTGGGTGGTAAACTGTTAGAGGACCAATATTCGACAAAATCATCAACCCTAACCTACTTTCATGCTTCTTACTCAAGCTTCTAGTCAAAACTTAGTTTCCAAATAAATCTGTCTATAGGAAGAAAAATGCCCAGACCTATATATGTGGCAAATAAGGTCCTAACCAGAGATATTTCTCCTTACAAATGATCGGGGAGTCTAGCTCACAGGGCAGGCTTAATGTGAACAAGACCATGAGACAGACTATCTCATGGTTCGGTTTGTTTTGAGAGGCCACAGATGACAGGGAGCCTATACCAACTGTGGAGAGCCACAAAGGCCTGGCTTCACCCACTGTGACTGCCACAAAGCTCTGGAGTGCCTCAGTGCTAGCGACCTGTTTGTGTCGCGGGTCAGCTCACAGCCACAGGGCAAGCGAGGTGAGAAGCCAGACCCAGAGGCAATTTCAGTCCTGTCTGAGGTCTCACGCAGAACACCTGCTCATGCTCCGAGTCTATCCAAGCCATGTTTCATCCGGGGACAACGCTAGTGTGCAGCAAACACTGCAAACCCGAGAGCCTAGAAGTCTGCTAGAGGACAGCGTGGTGGGAAGGCAGCCCAGGAGGAATTTCAGGGAGCCAGAGGTCTCTTACCTTTGCCACAGGCGGCCTTCAAGAAGAATTCACAGACAGCAGCCCCTGACTCTGCAGGAAGGAGAGAAAAGGGGAGGCATCAGACAAAACTAGGTGCAAACGCAACTCGACGGGCGATGTCTGAAAACAGGAGGAGGGAACTATTCTGGCTTTTACCTCATGAACAGTTTAGGGCACAAAAAACCCTAAAGACCACAGAGCTGGCCAAGGGAAAAACTACTTATCAGTCATTCCCTGCAAAATGAGGCATAAACATTGAGGCCAGTCATTACTCAGCACTTTCTCAGAGCCTCCCATAAGCAAGATGCTGATGAGCACCCTATAAGCAAGGAGTTAAAAGCAGGCAAGGAAGGAAGCTGGAGCACAGGATCTCAGAAGTTAATTACCCCCAGCTCAGAACCTGCAGAGAGCTAAGTCACAGACGCTTGAGGCAGAGGGAGGGGGTGACTTTATAGGAAGCACACATAAGGAACGGGGACCCTGAAGAGGGGCTGGCTCCAGAGAAGAGGCGGGTGTATCAGTGGTGCTATTCCAGAGGGAAGAGCATAGCAAAGACACAGAAGCAAAACTTGTGTATATACAAGCAGCCACACAACTATCAAAGGAGCACAGGCTCTCCCTTCCGCAGATGCTGCCAGTTTGGGTGATGGGGGCATGGGGAGAAAGGCTGAGTGCAGCGGAAGACACAGGCTCTGTGGGGAACAAGCTATTCTAATGAGCCCAGGAATCTGCCTGCCATTGCTACTAGAATCAGCCGTCAGTGGTTTTATAAAGTTTTATCTACCAGCAGACATTTTATAATTGCTTAAAAGCCACCTACAGCAGCTCTGAAGCCCACTTATGTGCCTCTTCTCAATAACACAAGAGAGACCCCCTGGCTTCTTGGAAGCAGGCAGGTTTTGCTAAGACAGACTTAAGATTGTATAACTGGGAGTCACAGGGGTGTCACTCATTTGCATTTCAAAAAGTCTGAAGCCTTACACTAAAAGTTGTACCAGTGAAGAGTATTTCTGCACATTTATTCTTTTCAGAGGTTAAGACTGCTTCTTTCCTTACAGTGAGAAGTCCACAGTCTTTGGACTGGGTTTCAGGGTGGAATCTACAGTTCTTCCCCAAACTAAGACAGGAACAAAGTGCAGTAACGAGGGAGGGTTGTGGCCTCATTGGATTTTCACATACTGAAAACAATCAAGGGCAGCAGTGAGTTCTAAGAGCACTTACCAAGTCTGAGGTCTGGGGCTGCACCCATGGCCAGGCACGTCCCTCGCCCACCCCTAAAAGATCTGTGGGCCCTCACCACTGCACCTGCCTCATTGGCTCAAGGATCTGGGCTGGAGTAAGGTGGGAGGTAAAGAGTTGCCTTTAGGATGGTTTCATGAATTCAAGCTAGTGCCATCCACACAGGAAAAGGCCCGTGTGTGAGATGAATATGGTGGCAGGCTAAGTAAAGGAGACTTTATATGAACTAGAGCAGCTGCTTATAAGTAGGGTATGGCCACCTACAACACCTACAGACGCTTGAGGCAGAGGGAGGGGGTGACTTTATAGGAAGCACACATAGGAGCTTGTGCATGTGTAAAACAGTTGTTTGAAGTTATGGCTCTCAGGTACAAGCCCTATTTTGCACAGCCATGTCATCAGAAAAGGGATAACTTAGAGGTCATGTGTGCATGAGAAGCACAGTAACCTGAGGGGAATGAGGCTCTACCAGCCCAGTTACTAGTGGGAGACCACAGGCCAGTTCTAGGCAGTTCTGGGAGAAGCACAGGAACTACAGACAAATCCACCATGCAATAACTTCCCTTGCCCAGCTGCCTCACGGATGCCATGAACTCAGCCCTTTGCGTTTTCACGTTATAGCATTAGATTTCAAGTGTGTCCAGAAAGAAAACTTCTAGTTCCCTTAGTGTTAGACATCCCATAAGAATTGGCGGGGGCTAGGAGTCACCATGTGAGGGGAGCTCAGGCAGCTGACGGGGTGTGATGAATGATTTGGAGCTGGGGTCCACCCAGCTTTGAAAAATAAGAAGAGGGGGTTCAAAATGGGGAGCGGCGGTGGTACGGAGGGGGCCAAGATGGGGATTTCTAGTCCAGGATGCGGAACACCGGATATGGTCCTGCACTCCCTAAGTTACTTTCGAGAAGTCCCAGAGAATGGAAGACCCGAAGGAAGAACGGAGGTGGAGGGAGAAGCGTTCCGGGACGGCGCGGGAGGGAGTTCGTCCCGGGCCCGGAGGAGGGAGTTTTGAGTTCAAGCAGGAGGGGTCCCGGGTTCTAGGGGCAAGGGTCCCGGGATGGTGCCCGAGTCCGGGTTGTCCGCGCCCCCGCCCCGGCCCTTGCCATCGCCCACGCTCACTGTCCATGCCCGGGAAGGGCAGCGGCTGCGCCCCGAGCTGCTGCTCCACCGCGATCTCCAAGTCGAACTTGATGTGGTCCACGCTGGCGATGATTTCCTGCATGGCGGCGGCGGCGGCCCCACCGGCCCGACTCCTACTCAAGTCCCTGGTCGCCTTCACACCTCCACCCGCCGCGGGCCCAGCCGCACACGGTCCTCTCCCCCACGGCCTCCAGCCGCCACCACCGCCGCCGCCGCCGCCGCCGCCGCCACCCGAGGGATGCCGGGAGCGCCCGCAGCCCGCGCCGGCTCGTGGCCTGTCCAGACTGCGCCAATCGAGCGCGGAAGAAGGCTAGGCCTGACTATCCGCCAGCCGAAAGCGCGCCGAGCCCTGCGGCCGCAAGTAACCTAAAATCTCGCGGGTAAGGCGTTCGCGACGCGACTGCGCTTGCGCGACCGGAGAGGGTGGTGGGGAAGGAGACGCTAGTGTGCGGCGCGGGGAGGCGGGCCTCAGGCAAGGGACGGCGTGGGGTCCGATCCACTGGGGACGTTCTCTGCGTCGGGCTCCAGGCGCGAGTTCTTGTTTGACCCGCACTGGGGCCCGGGGGCGGGACTGGGCGCACTGGCCAGAGGGGCAGCGAGTGTCCGGTGAGGAAACTGTCCCCGGAGGCGAGCGGGGGGCTCAGCTTCGGCCCGAGAGTCCCCGGGAGCGTCTGCGGGGCCCCAATTCGGAGGTTAACGAACTCGGGTAGGAAGAAAATCTCACCTTTATTCTCTGTGAAAGTCATCTTTTCCTTCGGAGACCTGGAAGTAGCGTTAAGTCCAAAATCAAGTGGTAGCGTCAGGTAGGGATGAGTGTAAACGAGACCGGAGAGAACCTGCGACAGCAGCAGGTCACTTGAGTCATTCATCAACGCTTTGACATGACAGAATTGTCATTTTGTGCGTTAATACATGTCTAGACTAGCCTGGTACGTTTCGTTAAAATTTTTTATCCCTGTTTTGATATCATTGGGTTAGTTTTTCTTTTCGGTAATTGTGTATCTGAGACCTCATTCATTATTTGCTACAGGGAGGCAGTGTTATAATAACCCCAGTTTATAGGTGAGACTGAGGCCAGAGTAGGGAGTACTCAGGAAGACATGGTTATTTAGCAGAGCTGAAATCGGAACCTCATCTTTCTAATCAGAACTCAGGCTTATTATCAGAGCTCTTTCTACTTTTTGTTGCCAACCCAAGTGACTTACTGTCCTTCTGATCTCCACCAGGTTCTGGAGAGAAAAACCAGAGATGGACCTTATGAGACTCACCCGGCTCTTCGGTGGTCCTCAGCGCATGGGTCAGTCTGCCCTGCGATACCTTGACCCTTGCAGAGCCAAGTGGGCAGGAGGCAGTGAGGGGCCTCCATGGCTGAGGGCCACAGGGCTGACTCGGCTGGTGCCAGCAGCCTTCAGCAGCTCCCTTTCTCAGCTGCCCCTTGGTCAGGGGAGCCAGAAGAACATTAGTGGTCTCAGCTCTGACCCCAGCCAGCCCACTCCCAAGGCCCTCCTGGAGGAGGAGGAGGAGCAGGAGGAGAACTTTGGAACTCTGTCTGACAAATACTCCTCTCGGAGAATGTTTCGCAAATCAACAGCCCAGTTATATAACCTACGGCTCAAGGAACAGAGTGGTGAAGATGAACAAAGGGAACTAGAACCCAAATCTTGGCAGGGTCACAGAAACACTCCTTACTGGTACTTCTTTCAGTGCAAGCGCCTCATCAGGGAAGGAAAGGTAAGGAGTCTGTCTGCTCCTGCTCCCGGCTCCTATTTGTCCAGTGGCTCCGTGTTGTGAGTGGTTGCCCTGCCCTTCCTGTCTCCCAAGGTCGAGATGCTCAGGACCCTTCTCTGTCTTCTTTCACTGGGTGCTGTGCTGGGTGACCTGCCAGCCTCCTGGCTTCAGGACAGCTCCTCGCTGTGGTTCCCTCATTCACATCTGCAGCCCTGCCTTCCTGTGAACTCCCAATCTGTCTTTCCAGCTTCCTCCTCACCAGCTCTCTTATACTTACCCACATTTGCCTGACATTTTGTTCCCAACCTTGTTTTCCCTACATTTTATTTTTTTAAAGATTTATTTATGCATACAAGAGCTGGGATACAGGCCAGAGGTGTGTGTGTTTGGGGCGAGGGGTGAGAGGATTCACCAGAGACAGAGCCGGGAACAGAACAGGCAGATCAACAGAAATACACTGCTGAGGGCAGCAGCAGGCAAGGCAGGAGAGGTATGCGCGCCATGTGGGTCACTTCTTTGGCCTGCAGCAGGGATTGAACTCGTGCTGCAGTGGCTGCGGTTTGCTTCATAGTGCGTTGCTTAACCCACTGCGCAACCAGGAAGGTCCCCTACATTTTCTTCATCTCACTAAATGGCAGCCCCATTATTTTCTCCACTGAGGCCCAGTGGTGATCAGGTCATTCCTAACTTGTCTCACCAGTTCTAGCTTCAAAATACTGTGAACCCTAACACTTCTCATGACCCTATTTCTGAACTCCAGGCCTAGCAACTCCTTGCTCCGCTCAGCTTTTCTGAGACTTGTCTCTAGATTCTCCACCTCTCTTGCCCACACCTCTGCACCTGGTAAAACAGAAAACAGGTCATGTTCCTCCTCTTTCCAGAACTCCCAGTGTAGTCAGTGACACTGATCACTTTCTCAGGAATCGATAATGACATTCCACTTATCTTTAAAAGTCTCACAGAGGTATTGAGTTCTTTATGAATGAGATGATGGGGAATTTGGTAGTTGCTTTAAAGAACTTAGTTTGGAGGGAGAAGGAGAGGTATGGATGAAATAAGGTTGACCAAATGTTAATAACCATAGTTATATTTTCTTCACTTATGTATATATTTGAAATAGTGAAAAGTTGAAAATCAAAGAGAAGCCAAAGTCCTTCCAATGCTTAAGGAAGCCTGAAATACCTGCCCCCTCTCCACTTCCATTTGCCTCTCTCCCCTCATCTCCCTGTCCCTCATTTACTCTGCTTCAGCTCCCCCACTGCTGTGTGCTGCTCCAACTCCCTCACTTTCAGATCTTTATTCATCTGCCACCTTCTGGGTGAGGCCCTACCTGGCTGTCATCAAAGAGTGAGTCTCCCACACCTTCCTGGCTCTTCCTGCTTTATTTTTACTCACAGCACTTGTCCCATCTGGCATAGGATATGCTATTCTTAGTTATCTCATTTGGTGTCTGTCTTTCCATGCACTTCTCTGTTCACGGTTGGCTACTCAAGCCAGACTTGGCCTGCCTCTTAGTAGGACTCAATTATTATTATTTTTAAAAAAGATTTATTTATTTATGCATACAAGAACTGGGGTGCATGGCAGAGGTGCAGGGGTAATTGGGGAGAGGAGTCACCAGAGACAGAGTGGGGAGCAGAACAGGCAGACTGACTGAAATACACTGCTGAGGGGAGCAGCGGGCGAGGCAGGAGAGGTCTGCTGTGCCATGTGGGTCCCCTCCCTGGCCGGTGGCAAGGATCAAACTCATGGCTGCAGTGGCTGTGTTTTGCGTCAAAGTATGGTACTTAACCCATTGCGCCACCAGGGAGGCCCCAGAACTCAATTATTTTTTTTTTTTAAAGATTTATTTATTTATGCACACAAGAGCTGGGGTACAGGCCAGAGTAGCGGGAGGTGAGAGGATTCACCAGATAGAGTGGGGAGCAGAACAGGCAGACTAACTGAAACACACTGCTGAGGGCAGCAGTGGGCGAGGCAGGAGAGGTCTGCTGCGCCATGTGGGTCCCCTCCCTGGCCAGCAGCGGGGATCGAACTCGTGCTGCAGTAGCTGTGGTTTGCTTCACAGTGCGTTGCTTAACCCACTGCGCCACCAGGGAGGCCCCAGAACTCAATTATTATTGAATGAATGAATAAAATAATTTTAAGGTGTGAGGGAGTAAATCGGAGATTTAAAAGGGAGATGGTTAGGGGTAGGGATGGGCCAAAGGCAGCTGTGGGCTAGAGGCTTTGCAGCCAGGGGCGCTAGTCACGGGGGCTGCTTGCAGCATCCCAGGAGTGTCCCTGTGAGTGGCCCCTGCACTCGTAGTACAGTGGCTCTAAGATGTGTATCAAACTGGTCAGCGCCCGGTCTCCACACTGGCTCAGCCCCAGTAGCTGGCACTGTAGATGGGGTCACACAGGAAGCAAGAGCAAGGTGGATCCTGGCATTCATAGGGTTAAGGTTTCTAGGGATTTGATGAGTGCCAGGCCTTGACTCCAGTCTAGGCCCACAGAGATACAGACATCCCTGCCCCCAAGGTCACCCTCTGGCCAGAGCAAGGCAGGCCTGGCAGTGGGGCCCAGAGCGCCCATTGTGGCGTCCGGTTGGCTTTCCTTTGTCACCAGCATGCTCTCCCTTGCTGCGGAGTCAGGGACCAAGAAGCTGGTGACGTAGTCCAGGGTGAGTGTTTGGCTTCTGCGAAGGCCTTGTGTCGCACTCAGGGAGGGTCCCTCAGCCTCAGTCTCCCTCCAGTGGGGCTGTCCTAAGCCCATTTCCTTATTACCCTCTCTCCTCCCCGCCTCCAGCTTGCTGAGGCCCTGGACCTGTTTGAGAGGCAGATGCTGAAGGAGGAGCGGCTGCAGCCCCTGGAGTGCAACTACACAGTGCTGATTGGGGGCTGTGGGCGGGCCGGCTACCTGAAGAAGGCCTTCCGGCTCTATAACGACGTGAGTGTGGGCATTGGCAGCCCAGGTGAGGCTCCAGAGACTTTGCGACCAAGGAGTTGGGTGCAGATCCTGAATGTGTCACGCGCCAGTACATTACTCTGGGCAGATGATCTGACGTCTCTGGCTGCAGTCGTATCTCTACTTCTTTCCCTATTTGGCTTCCTTGTATGTCTTTTTTTCATCTCATTGCTCTGGTTAGGACCTCCAGTGTTATACTGAAAAGCAGTGGTGAGCGTGGACGTCCTCATAATCTGTCAAACGAGGTGATCTTGGAGAATTACACGAGCTGATGTGGAAAGGTCCAGCAGGTGCCTGGACCACAGCAGGTTCCACCTGTTCCTTCCCTTTCTACTACTACTCCCATTGTCATGTTCCCTTTCTCTCCTCCCATCCTCACACCAAACACACGTGCTGCTGGGGCCACTGTCCTACCTCACCCTGGAAACAGCCTTTCATGGTGACGGTATTGTCTCCTTTTTCCCAAGGGGATGCACTGGAGCTCGGGTATGATTGCCTCCTCATGCCCTTCCGAGACCAGATCTGCCGCACGGCCCCTTTGCAGTCAGGGCGGCCCCATGGGCTGCAGGTTGGGGGCTGTGGCAGGACCTTGCTGCAGGCACCCCATGGGACTGATGAGCGCTGTGGGGAGAATGGTCTCTTGTCTGGTGCATCAAGGTCAGCTTTCAGGGTGCCTCTGGCTGAGGGATGGGTTTGGAGAACCGGACCCTGCCATCCAGCTCTGCCTGAGCACACGCCCCGTGCTCGGTCCTGTTCTTGCAGTGACGCGTCCTCTCGGGCTTCCCCGGGGATGCTGTCAGCTGTGTTGGTCCTGCAGCCACTCCCGTTGTCTCCTCATCTCCACAGATGAAGAAGCGGGACCTGGAGCCCTCAGACGCTACGTACACAGCCCTGTTCAATGTCTGTGCCGAGTCCCCCTGGAAGGACTCTGCTCTGCAGAGTGCCCTGAAGCTACGGCGGCAGCTCCAGGAGAGAAACTTCCAGTTCAACTTGAAAACATACCATGCCCTGCTGAAGATGGCTGCCATGTGCGCAGACCTCAGGATGTGCCTCGATATCTTCAAGGTCGGGACATCCCTTCTTTCCAGTCCTCTACATGGGGCCAGTTGTGTGAGGCAGGTGTGAGGCTGTAGCGGTCTGTGCCCCTTATGCAAGAAACCCCGAGGGCCAGTGAGACACCCCTCTGCTGGACTCTGGGGTTCGCAGATGAATCTGCTGAAACCCTGTTCTCAGAGGCCTAGGTCTGACAGAATGGGTGATGGGTTGTGCTGGGTGCTGTGAGAAACTCCGTGGTACCAGGGAGGAGGGTGGGCTTCATAGCCTTGACGCATTTTTGAAAGCTGCTCGCTGGGGAGGACCTTCTGCTCTTAAGAGCAGGGAACCACAAGCCTGGTGTCCAGGGAGCGGTAGAATATGCAGGTCAGTGTGTCAGGTTTAAGGGAAAAGGTGAGGGGAGGCATGGGAGTGCTGGTGGGGGCACTCTCTGCTAGGGCTTTGGCCTGTGTCCTCTTGTCCTCTTCTACCCCCACTGCCCTGTGGGAAGGGTGTTTATTTCCATTTCACAGAGGAGCCCTTGAACAAGAAGGAGCACAAGCTGGGTGGTGATTCTGCCGTCTCAGGTTGCAGAGAGGAATACAGACTCATATTAACACCTAAACGAAGGCCCTGGCCCCCACACACACCTCAGGAGAAGCTGGGCAACATCAGGCCAACATGCGCTTGCCAGTCTCATCAGCGTGCTTTTCTCACAGAAGTGTCTCATTCTGCTCCCGTGCTCTGGCCATAGCGACCTGCCTGCTTTCTGTCCCACTCTTTCCGGCTAGTGCTTTTCCTCACTACACATAGCGAGGTCCCTCCTGCCCGGACCCAGGAGAGGACCTGATGGGCTGTCCAGGCACTGCATGATGCAGGGCAATATCGGCCAGTCCTGCTGAGGAGGCATAGACATGGGGTCTCATGCCTTAAGACCCCACTGTGAGTGACCCACCCTCTCAGAAGGTTTGAGGGGTGCAGTGTTCCAAGCAAGTACTGAAGTCGCCAGAAGAGGGCAGTGTGGCCTACCCTGGCTTGTGGGGAGAGGAATCAATTAAGACAGCTTAATTGTCCAGGAAAAGAGGCTTGACAAAACTTCTGAGGGGGAGCTGGGAGAGGGGCAGTGTTGGGGTGAGGAGCACCCATGCTGGCAAGAGGATTGGGAACCCAGGCTCAAGGAGACCCTGTGGCATCGAGGGGAAGCAGCATTTCAGTGGCAGCACCAGCCTGCCAGCACTACCTCCTGGAAGGGGCCCCAGTTAACCACTGCCACGAGCACTTGCTCCGTGGTTATTCCAAAGACCCTGTAAGGTAAGTCCTGCCTGTGACCCCTCCACTGAAGAGGCAGCTGGGAACTGAGAAGCTTATTGCCTTGTCCACACTCCCAGTGCAGGTGAACAATGAAACTGGGCCTTGAAACCAGCTCCTCTGCAGTGCCATAAAGCGGCTGTCTGCTTGTCTCTGCAGGGGCTGCGCAGCAGTACAGAAGCAGAACCAGGAAGAGGGACCTGGGAGGTAGAGGAGAAGAGCAGTAGCAGTCAGACCGCTCTGCTTAGGGGCTGGTTCTGAGCCAGCCCAGTGCCAGATTTGAGCACCACCTCCTCAAGATGCAGACATGGGCCTGTCCAGAAGTGTCTTCCCTGAGTTAGCACCTAGGACAGGCCAGCTTGCTGCAGCTGCTCAACCAGATCTTGTTTCTCCCCCAGGAAATAGTCCATAAGGGGCACGCAGTTACCGAGGAGACCTTCAGCTTCTTGCTCATGGGCTGCATCCAGGACAAGCAGACGGGTTTCCGGTACGCCTTGCAGGTCTGTTCCTCCCGCCTTTGCCTTCCAGGCACCAGAGCTGCTGTGTGTAGCATGTACTAGACTGCACTGTGGGCAGGAGAATGACCTCGCTTCTTGAGGAAATGGGGCCACAAGGCCCACAACCAGTGAGGTACTCTGCCTGCCTGAGTGTGTTCAACCCATGTCTGCTCCTCAGTTAAGGCAATCTGGGAAGGCTGCAGGGTGTGGGGCGCAAGTAGGCACTCAGGAAGTGCAGCTGAACCAAATCCTTAAGATGACCTAGATTCTTCCAAACCTGGCCTTTCTGGCTGTCCCTCGGGAATACAGAGAAGGTGGGCCAAGAGCCATCACATTGCCTGGGACAGACCCTGGGAGAGGCCAGATGGAGAAAACAGCAAGAACAGTTTTGGGGTGAGCCAGCCTCTTTAAAGTCTCCCAGAATTGCCATGTTTTTAAGATCTTGGTTGTCCAGAACCTGGTAGTGGGCTAGATGCTTTCTCTACCCTTTTATTGATTGGTCACTGACTCTCGGTGCGTCCTTCCCCAACGCTTCTCTGAGGGAGCACAGGCTGAGCCTTGTCTCTCCTGGGCAGGTGTGGAGGGAGATGCTGAGTCTCGGTCTCAAGCCGAGCCGGTATGGCTACAACCTGCTCTTGGGAGCAGCTCGGGACTGCGGCCTGGGGGACCCGGAGGCGGCGTCAGCGTTGCTGCTGAGGCCCAAGGAGGAGACGGTCCTGCCCCGGCCCCCAGCAGGCGTGCAGCGGGCCAGAAGGAGGGCCCCAGCTGGGGCAGGCAGCAGTCTGGCAGCCAGATGGCATGCGGAGGCCCTGGAGAGGCAGCTGTTTCTGGAACCTTCTCAGGAAGTTGAGGAGCCTGCAGAGTCTCAGGAGCCCAGAGGCTCCTGCCATGCCCACCCTGTGGCAGAATTCAGGGTGGAGCCTGATCACAGAGGGGCCCTCACCTCTGTGGCGTCTCCCTGGGGTCTGAAGACCAACCTCCTGACCCTCGAGGCAGTCTCCCCAGCTGTAGTTTCCTTTGGGACTGTGACCACACCCGCTGACAGACTGGCCTTAATGGGGGGCCTGGAGGGCTTTCTGAGCAAGATGGCAGAGGATGGGTTGCAGCCCGACATCAAAACCCTCACTCTGCTGGCTGAAGTTGTGGCGCCCGGGAGCCCAGCAGAATCTTCACTGCTGACCATCCTGGACACGCACCAGGTGGAGGCCGACGTGACATTTTTCAACACGCTGATGAGGAAGAAGAGCAAGCTGGGTGATCTGGAGGGGGCAAAGGTAAAGGGCTTCCCTGCTCTGGCTCTGCACTATGGGACTGGCTCTCTGGGCCTGGGATCCCCTGGCCAATACTCTTCACACTGCTGGGGTATCCCCTGCCCTGGACACAAACCCTTTGGGCCCTTAGTGCTGACTGACATTGAAGGCCCGAGTGGGGATGACTGGCTGAGTTGTGGAGAAGGGCCTGGACGGAGGGGCATTCAAGGAGAAGGAGCATATGTTGGAGACAGGCAGGCTGGAAGTCAGGATGCAGTTGCAGAGCTTCTGAATTCTGGGGAGCTGTGCCCTGAGAGGTAGGCTGGCTAGGACAGGGCCCTTGAATGCCAAACGAGGCCAGCTCCCAGTGTGTCCAGCAGAGGGAGCCATGAAGCCTAAGACATAACTACGCCCCCGGGTTCTCTAGCCTCCATCCTGCTGCTGGCGTCTACACCAGTAAAGACTTTCATTGAGGACTGGTGGGCTGCAGCTAACTGATGCCACATGTGTCTGTCCCAACAGGCGCTGCTGCCAGTTTTGGCGAGGAGGGGGCTCATCCCCAATCTGCAGACATTCTGTAACCTGGCCATTGGGTGCCATAGGCCAGGCGATGGTCTGCAGCTGCTTGCAGACATGAAGGTAAGCAGGCCCAAGCCTGGGCAGAGCGCCGATGGTGCTGAGGAGCACTTGATGTGCTTGGGAAGAAGCCGGTTAGGCAGAGTGGGGACACTCCCAAATCTCCGTTTTTATACCTAGACAGGATAAACCGTGTTCACAGGGGCAAGGAGAGTGGGGTCACTCTAGCTTCAGTGGTCATCGGCCTAGTGCAGGCCCTAGTCAGCTGCCGTAGAAGTGGGCATTGAGGGGTATGTGATCTTGAAGGTGGCAGCAATGGGGTGAGATTTAGGGATGGGGACCAGTTTTAGCACCAACTTGCTGGAGGGCTGGAGGGTGTCAGAGTTCTTGGTGGGCAAGGGGTGGGGCACCAAGAGCCAAGAATCAGGAACAGTGGTCTCCTGCTTACCTACTGCCCGGGTCAGCGCATATCCACGCACGGCACTCTCCCAGTTTTTCAGGATTGATAGGGCAGGGTCCCTAGCTTGGTGGGGTAGACTCAGTGTGGGAGCACCAGTGCTTTACTTTTGAGGGGGGTACAGCCATTGTTGGTGCAGGGTTTGGTCTTACCTGTCCCAGGCTGCTGACCTGCGGTGCTCTGGCTGCAACTTTACTGCCCAAGCTCGACATGCCGCTGTCATCACTGTCACCTCTGATTGTGTCCATGTTCTTCCAGAAGTCTCACATGACCCCCAATACCCACATCTACAGCACCCTCATCAACGCAGCCCTCAAGAAGCTTGACTATGCCTATCTCATCAACATCCTGAAGGACATGAGGCAAAACCGAGTCCCGGTGAACGAAGTGATCATACGCCAGCTGGAATTTGCAGCCCAGTACCCCCCCACCTTTGACCGGGTGCGTGCACCAAGCTCCGCATGCCCGTCTTCTCCATGCACCAACCATCCCTGCCTCTTGCTTCTGGTCTTGGGGATGGCATTTCTTGCTTTAAACTGGCCAGTGGCTTCCCTTAGAGGAAGTCAGACTCCTTAGAGCCAGGAGCCCACCAAACCCACCCTTCCGTCAGCTTTTGTAGTCCCACGGCCTTCCATCACACTGCCTCTTTCTTACCTCGGGGTGTGTTCCCTCTGACTGAATAGGCTCCCTCTGCTTTTCGCAAAACTAGCTCCTCATCCTGTAGGCCTCAACTTAAATGGCATCTTAGAGATCCCTGCTGTCTGTTCCTTCCTGTCACATGGAAAGCAGTTCCTTTCTCGTTTCCCACATGCAACTGTGTGCAGCGCCCCTCTTGCACTCATGCCTTTAGAGGCTGAATCTGCCTTCCTTGCTCCCTTGGATTCCCTGTGCCTGCTCATTTGCCTGGGGGCAGAGGGGGAACGTCTCTGCTATTTTGTTATGGGGCTCTCAGAGTGTGGGTTTTGGGTCTGTTGATTCTGGCCTGTGCTAAACAGCTCCATAGCAGCTGTGGCCTGGAGCACAACCCCAGAGACACAAAGTGAGGTGGGGGACAGGTGTTACATGGGGTCATGGTCGGCTGTGTAGGTGCAATGCTCAAGTGTCATTTAGAAAGTGAAGAGAGACAGCAAGAGGACCCCAAGCAGAAGGCAGAGGCAGCGTGCCTTTGTGTCAGTCTTACGTTCAGTTCTTGATGTATCGCAGACGCTAGTCTTTGCAGGAGTCTCTTCCAGGCACAATCAGTAGTTGCTACACACCATGGGCCTAGAACCTGTGTTCAGCCCTTGTGTTCCTACTTCATTGTGACAGTGGACTTCCATTTGTGACTGTCAAATTTTGCTTTCTGTATTTTTAGCTACTTTAGATACATACAAATTTAGAATGTTAAACATCTTTTGGAGCAAAGCCCTTCGTTGTCTGATAAATGTCTCTATTAAGTCTTACCTTTTTTCCTATGTATTCTACCTACTTTCTTTTGCTATCTGCCTGGTTATCTGCTTTTCTTCTTCTCACCTCTTCATGGAGCCCATACTGCAGCCCTGTTGAGATGGTGGTCAGTGGGGAGATGGCTGTGCTGAGGGGGAGCCACTCAGTAGGCTATGGAGGCAGTTGTGGAACCCAGTGATTCTAGCTTAGGGAGCTGGGGTGACCTGGGTATGGGAGCACAGCTGCATGTATTTGGAAAAAGCAGCAGATAGAAATCTGGGCCTGCCCCATGGTATAGCAACTTTATCTACTGTACACTAAAGAGCTTTTCTGCCCCATAATCACTGCTCCCAAGGCTGGAGACAGCTGCCATGTTTGGGATTAGCTGTAGGCAGTATGCAGTGATTCTAACCATTGCTCCTCCGAAACCCTCAACCCCATACTTTTCCTTTTATAGTACAAAGGAAAAAACACCTACTTGGAGAAGATTGATGGCTTCCGTGCTTACTATAAGCAGTGGCTGAAAGTGATGCCAGCAGAGGAAACCCCCCACCCGTGGCAGAAATTCCAGACCAAACCCAAGGAGAACCAAGACACCGTCACTGAGGCTGATATGGATGGAGGCGTTGGGGGCAGGTGATAAGGCAGCCCCAGGGACCTCCAGCAGAGGTGGAATATAATGTGCATGGCCTTCAGCATGCCCTGGAACCCCAGGAGTCCCTTTCATGTTAAGGACAGATGTACTGTTGTAGCCTCAAGCCTGAGGGAAAGTTCTAGCAGGGTAAGAGCTGCAGGGTAAGAGCTACAGCCGTTTTGCCGGCCTTGGTATGAAGACAAATGCTGGGTCAGGGTGCCTGACAAGTTCACAGCAGACCCAAGGCAGCTCAAAGCTCAAGCTCTGGCCCATCACCTCAGGCCATCCTTGCCTGACAGGTTGTCATCCTCACGGCCTATGAAGTGAACTTGGCTCATGGTTGCACAGCACCTATGAGGTAGCATCTGGATCCAGTTCCAAGGCACCTGGTCTCCAGCACCTGCTGCTCTCCCACAGACTGCTGCTCTGTGAAAGAACAAACGCAGGGCCCAAGAGATTTCAAAGTTTTATTTCTACAAATCACAGATGAAGAACACCAAAGCCTTCACATGGAGAGGCCATTCTCCAGTGTGGGTGTGGGGCACTACTCCGCAAGAAAAGCTGCTTTCTCTGGGGGCGGCAGAGTCCTGTGAGGTTCAAAGTCCAGGGCAGAGAAGGGACAGAGCCTGAGGACCTCAACCAGAGCAGCCCCGGCAGCCACAGTGTGTGCACTCGATAATCCGGCCCTGCAAGAGAGGACAGCTGAGATCTGCACCCCTGCCAGCCAACACATCTCACATTCATTCTCTACAGGACATACTCAGAAATCCCTCCTTGCCAGTTCTAGGTTGGGGAATATCAGGTTCCTTTGTGAAGATGAAACAGCTATATAACACCAACATGTATTTATGCAGCTTCAACATGCACGCTTGTCCCACAAAAGGGGAAGAAATCTGAGAATGACTGTTCTCTGCTTTGTCAACATGACGTGTCCTGCAGTGAACTAGAGGTGGATCTGCTACTGCTCAGGGGCTCTGTGCCAGGGGCCTCAGGGCCACCTCTGGCTGGGATCTTGGGGGTACAGAGGAGAGAAAATAAGATGTGTACTTTAGTCTCTGCTGGAATAATCTTGTCCCCAAAACAAGGTGTGGTCCAGTGTCTGGCTGGGGGTTCTGCCCAGGAGATAGGCCCAGTACATTGGTTTGCATTTATTTTACTTTTTCAATTTTGGGGGAAGAGCAAGACCACTGAGTAAGCATACAATATGGTAAAACTCAAACCTGAAGCCAACTTTGTTCTGGCCACAAGGCTGGGGCAGCACCCAGACAGATGCTGCCACAGAATCCTGAGGACTTCTATCACTCTGCTACCCTTCTTTTCCCACCAGAAAACCAGCACCCAGGGCCTTCTTGGGGAATTAGCCCATCCATGCTTACTCTCCACTGTTCTGCATGCCTGTCCTCCAGCTTCTGGGTAATTCAGGGAGACAGCTGCCTGTGAAGTTAAAGCCCTTGACCCAGAATTGAAGCTCTATAAATTGTAACTAGCACCACGTCGAGGTACCTATGTGAAGTTGGGGAAAAGGCAGCCAAGCTGGGAGATGGGTGGCTTGCCCTGATTTCTCAGCTGAGCCGAGGCTACTACACTCACTCAAAGGCTACCTAACAACCAATATCCTAGTAACTTCTCTGCCTCCTACAGCTCCATCTCAGAGGAGCCAGTGCCCCTAGCCACTACACACCCAACTCCATTTTTGAAGCTGGTCAGCCTAGTATGAGAGTAGAAAATTCTGACAGAAGGAATGCACTAATAGTAGCGAAGTCACTGGGGAGAAAAGGAGGCCAGGGAAAAAGACCCACCTAAGGGTAAGCACTGCTGACTGGTCCATCCTCAGTAGTCTTCCTAGCTGCCTTCAATACCTTGTCCAAAGTTGGAGCTGAGAATGGCCCCAGACTGCAGAAATGTGATTACTGCCAAATTGCTTCAAAGATTTCCCTACCCACAGGGCTCACTACCAGGAAGGAAGGCCAACCCAATGACAAAATTCTTCTACCCCAACAGAATAACCTGTGATCCTTTCACATCAACCGGGGCAGAATGCTGAACAAAGTAATGTCAACCTCAATCACACACCACAGGGATGGAGATATTACCACTTCCAGCTTGCTTTTGGGGACTCGGCAAATGCAGTTTGTTCCAAAATTGGTGTCCCGTGTCTGAATGCACCGCAGGCAGCATAAATTCTCATACCCTTGCTTTTTCCATTTTGCGATTAGGTTTTTATCTGCATAGCCTTCTTTAATACAATATTCATATAATTCTGTCAAAAATATGGAGAAAGGACATCAAACCACAGTGTACTGAAGCTTCCTTCACCCCAGCCTATCACTGTCCATCATTAAAAAGTACATTCAGCTAATATTTTGCCCACCCAACCCCCCCTTACAGTAAGAAAAATCACGACACTGAGGTTGCTAGAATAAGAGCCATTAAGCACATATGAAAAGTACTCAAATTGGAAAACCAAGAGAAACTGGCTAATTACCTCTGCTTATAGCTTTCCGCTTGTAGAATAGGTCAAAAATATAACGGGTTTTCTGGTGGTGGATCCTGAAGATAGGCCACAGAGATTCCACTTTCCTTTTCCCCTCATGAGGTTCTGTTTCAGCTGAGGAGAAAAGTGGGTAGGGTTAGTCTGCAGGATTGCATTTCTTCATAAGTAGGGATGAAGACCAAATCATACTTTCTACCCACTAGGGTGACTAACATGAGAATGATGTCAAATACTAAGGATGCAGAGAAATTAGAAGAGTCAGGAGTTTAACAGTGCTACCACTGTAACGTCGTGGACCCAGCATTCCACTCCTAGGTGTGTACCCAAGAGAACGGATACAAAGGCACACAAAAACTTGTACATGCTGCTTCATTCATAACAGCCTATAAGTAGAAACACCAGTGTCCACCAATTAGTTGGATAAACAAAATGTAATCTACCCACACCACGGAATATTATTCAGTCATAAACATGACATACTGAAACATGGGGTAACACTGATGAATACTGAAAACACGCTCAATGAAAGTCCCGAAGACCCCATATTGTATGCCTCTAATTATGTCTATAGAATTTAAATGCACACTAGTGGTTGCTTAGAACTGGGAGGCATGGATGGGCAGATAACTTCTAAAGGTTATAGAGGTTTCTTTGAGACCTAATAATTTCTCAAGAAATTCTATATCCATGGAAGAACAGCCTCCTCATCTTTAAGGTACCTCTAATTTCATTTCCCAGCAAAAGTTCTTTAGTAATAAGAGCCAGGAAAAGAATTTAATTGGATGCGTCTGAGAGTTTTAAAAAGACAGCTGGCTTGTAGAAAGTAAATGCTCCCTCAGTCCATGCAGGACCAGCTCAACTGCTACAAGGCAAGCCTTTAGTCATTCTGAGTTCATCTTTATCTACCACCTTAGTTTTTAAGGCAGAAGAGAAAAGCGAGGAATACTATGCCTCCTTGTCTCCAACTTGGAGGACGTTCTATTGGGATTTAGAATTCAGCTCAATAAACGGGATCCAAACGATCCAATGAAAGACATGTTGAGGACCCAGACTGCTCTATCTAGCAAGGCCCTGTTCTGGGTACCTCAAGCAAAGTTAAGTAGGGAAATGAGGGGCTGCCATTTTATTTTTTTTAAATTTTCTTTTTAAAAGATTTATTTATGCATACTAGCACTGGGGTACAGGCCAGAGGTGTGTGGGGGGGTGATTCACCACAGACAGAGCAGGGAGCAGAACAGGCAGATCAACAGAAGTACACTGCTGAGGGGAGCAGCGGGCACAGCAGGAGAGGTCTGCCACACTACGTGGGTCCCCTCCCTGGCTGGCAGCAGGGATCGAACTTGTGCTGCAGTGGCCGCAGTCTGCTTCACAGTGTGTTGCTTAACCCACTGCGCCACCAGGGAGGCCCGGGGCTGCCATTTTATATGGATAATCAATGAAGACACAAAGGAGACACCTGGCTAGACATTTTAAGCAAAGTGGGGTGAATCTGCTTATGACACAGCAAACAGCAATAAAAATATCCTGAGACAAGTACCCCAAGGCAAGACTGTCCCAAGGGGTCAAGGAATGTGTGACAGGTGTGGAGAGAAGTAGGGGACAGAACTCAAGAAAGGGCCAGGGTGAAAGCATGTTGGACCTGGCAAGCCTTGGAAGGACCTTGGGTTTTGCTCTGATGAGGGAAGCCACTGGATGGTTCTGAGGAGACAATGATGTGATCTCACTTATGTTATTTTCTGGTTGTCCATTAGAAAAGCTGACATAGAACAGGAAGATTTCTGACTTCTCCTGGGGTGGAGGAGGAAAGCGGCAATACTGAGACTACATCCCACATGGTATAATGGGCTCCAATAAATGGCAAATTCTACCCTCTCCATTCTGCCACATGCCAAGAGTTCCCTATATTATTCCCAACACTGAAACTAACTCTGCCACCTGCCATGTGCTTTATTTGAAACCCACTCTTAAACCTGTGTATTTATCAAACTGGGAAAGCAAAGAAATGCTGAAAGGATATGTGCTTAAATTTAAAAATGGAAAAACAATACTTCTTTAGGAGTTAAAGAATATTACTCATGACTAAATACAAGATAAAAGTCCTCTTTACCCTCAAAAATCATCCCCTAAATGGAATAGATTTATTTATGTATTTTCAAAAGACTTATTTTATGCATAGAAGAGCTGGGGCATAGGACAGAGGTGTGGAGGGCTAGGGGGGTGGTTTGTGAAAGGTTTCACCAGAGACAGAGCGGGGAGCAGAACAGGTGGACTGACTGAAATACACTGCAGAGGGGTGCAGCAGGCGAGGCAGGAGAAGTCTGCTGTGCCATGCGCGTTAGCTCCCTGGCCGGGCATCAAACTCGTGCTATAGTGGCTGATAGCTTGACAGTGCTGCGACTTAACCCTGCGCTACCAAGGAGGCCCAAGGAATAGATTTTTAAAGACTCACAAAATCACTTCTATGACAGTATTCTCCCAAGTTCCTATATTTTGAATAAAGAACTATTCAACTCTCTCTGCCCAAAATGACCTTGATTACCACAAGTTCTGAGTACTTAATAGAGGTTACCAGACATAATCAGTTTTGAGAAAAGGAAAGCAAAGAGCCTATTTCCTAACATTAATTTAATAATTAATGCTGGAAGTATGACTTCATAATAACAAGATATAAACTGGTTATATAAGTTGTTTTTAATTTTAAATAGTGCAACGCAGTATGTGATTACACTGTGATTATATAAGGCCAAAAGATATTTGTGGATTCAGATAAATTTCCCAAAGATTAAGACTGATACTACACTTGATCCACAAAGTGCAGGGCCACACAACACTTAAAGGGACATGAACATTGTACATTCTGGAAAATGGTAGATGGTGCAAAAACTAATTGATGATGAAAACATTGTCAGAGATACACAAGAAAAATGTAAATGAAATATCAACACTTTCCAAGTAAATGTGTTTTGTGTGTGAAATACACAAATAACCAAAATGGAAATAATTACAAGTAAATTATTTAATCTACATTTCTTAAAGTTTTTATATAAAAGGCCAAAAAAAAGTTTTTGAATATACTTTCTGGCACTTATAGCATTCCCAGTTAATAGCAAACAATACATGCTGGTGTCAGGAGCCACAGTGATGGAACTTGCCTCTCTTCGTCCACGCCTGGCTGCTGGAGGCATCGAATACCACACCTCTGGAGGTGCCTTGGATACACACAGGTCCACTAGGATAGGAACTCCCCGACTCACCTTCTCTCATCTTTTGATCTAATTCATCCAATGTTGGTTCGATCAACTCCCAACCATCTGGTGGAGCTTTCCGGCTTCTTTTAACTTTAGGCATTTTTCCCCACAAGATAATTTACAAAGATCTAAGAGAGAAAAAAAAAATGAGCTGGTGTCCAAACATCCGATCCCCAAAGGGACAACAATTTGATGCATATTCATTTCCCTAAAACTGCTTTCCAATTCATAAAATGGGCACAGATAATAGAACTTGCCTAAAAGGATCACTGAAACTTAATTACATGCAATGTGCCTGGCATATAATGTGTACTTAACAGGCATTTGCTATTATCATTAACTTAAACTGCGATCTTAGCCCTGTATGAGCCAGGATGGATATTGGTAACACAGGATAAAGAATAGGATACAAACTGTCAGCAAGAGGACATTGTAGCTGTAACACAGACAAGTGATAGGCAATCACAGGAGCTCCCTGGTGGCGCAGTGGGTTAAGCGACAAGCAAACCACAGCCACTGCAGCACGAGTTTGATCCCTGCTGCCAGCTGGGGAGGTGACCCACATGGTGCAGGCAGACCTCTCCTGCCTGGCCCGATGCTCCCCTCAGCAGTGTGTTTCAGTCCATCTGCCTGTTCTGCTCCCTGCTCTGTCTGGTGGATTCTCTCACCACCTCGCACCTCTGGCCTATACCCCAGTGCTTATATGCATTAATAAATAAATCTTAAAAAAAAAAAGGCAATCACAATACAGTTTGAGGGAATTATGATGGGGAGGCAATCATGTTTAAAACGGGAAAAGGCCATGCAACCAAATACCTTAGGATGTTTCCAGAGAATGTACCAGAAAGATCGCTAGTCTTTTCAGTCACAAACTTGTGTTCCTATCCAACTTTACAAATTACTCTGTGACTGTGGGTAGGTCACGTCCTCAGTTTCCCCTGTAAGTAGAGAGCAGTGGGTTAGCCAGATTGCCAAGGTCTCTTTTATACTAAACATACATGCCGCTCTTAAAGGCCTATCATGTAAAGCCCTAAATAGGCCAACTCTAAACAACAGCATTTTTTTTTTTTTTCAAACCACATAGCACTTCTCAGCTAGGGAAGAGAAATCAGGTTCTCTTTAAGCACAGCAATCTCACCTCTCCTAAATTCCTTCAGTCCCTCCTTTCTGTAAGGAGCCTGACTTTACAAAGCACGCGTGTATAAAGTACACAAAAACACTTGAGTTTCCTTCATGAATTCTCCCAACAGACATGAGTCTCTAACTCCAAGAGGTAAAATCAGGGTCGCGCACAGGTCTACCTGTAATTGGGGATTCCTGATATACTCAAATCGGTGGTCTTTACACTGATCTCCCCTGAACTGGAGCTAGTGATGAATGGATCTGGTCCTGACCCCCTCACTCCAGCCCACCCCCGAGCGGACAGGCAGGGAGCACAGAGAGGACGATCACTTTCCTATGACCCAGGGAAATTCGAGGGTCCTGGCCCCTCATGGCGTCAAGAGAGGCTTCTCGGCGAAGAGTAGAAGGTAACTAAATCCACCACAAGTGTCGGGTGATCTAAGAAAGGTTGTAGCGCTCGGGAGAGGCGGCGAGCTGCCAAGGCGTTTGGAATAAAGACGTTAGGCGGCATTGTAGGAAAGGCTCATAGACAGGGCTGTATCAGAACTGGGCTTATAAGAACAAACAGTACTTAAAAAATGTTCTCGGCAGGAAAAAGAAAAAATGGCGTTTAAAAAATATGCCTAAAAGCAAATGAACCCCCCCCCAACCTCTCATTTCTCCTCCCATCCCCCACAACAGCAGGAACGAGAAGCCGCCTCTTCCCAAGCACTCACTTCGGCCTCTGGGTCCAGAGGCCCGATAGCTCCCAGTTCAGCCACTCAGACAGTTATCAGGGCTGGTGCAGACCGGCTGAGTCTGGGTCTCAGTCGTTCCCAAACTACTGGAGAACGGAGGAAAAACACTTACCGGAAATACCGTCGACGACGGCCGCCGCCTCTCCACCTACGGCTTCCGCTTCCCAGGTGAACGCTTCAGGATGAGGTCCTCGCGGAGCCCCGCCCCATCTCGCAGGGAGATTGCGTCATCGTAGGTGTCTGCGGCTCTGCCTGTATAGAATCCCAGAGCCACAGTCGTCTTTTGCCCTCACTTCCCGGGAAAGTGGCCAGTAGAATCACTCGTCTCTCGGGGTATGGAGTCTGGGGTCGCTGTTGCCCGGCAGCACGCGGTGAGCCTGGGCTCAGGCGGCGTGTGGGACAGCCCTACTCCGTGCGCCAGCCCCCTGAGTCTCCTCCTCGCGGCAACAGCGGCGGCGGCGGCGGTGGCGGCGCGCGAAGGTACTAAGCCGGGCGGAAGAAGTCGAGCCCGAAGTATTTCCGGTTCCTGTGTCAGTTCGAGGCGCCGCCGCCGCAGCCGCCGGAGCCGCGATGCCTAAAGGAGGTGAGAGGCTGGCGCGCGTGGCCCGCGGGCCTCGAGGGGCGGCTTGAGTCCGGCCCTCGCTGTCCACTCAGCCCGCGGACGTCTCGGAGAGCAGCGCAGAGCGAGGACGTCTGCGCCGGCTGAGGACCAGGCCTGGGCCTCGACGCCCAATTGTCCCAATGGAGAAACTGAGGACCGGAGTGGTCTCAAACCACTCCCTCCGGGGTCTCAGACGATGCGGAGTCTCTGGGTTCTTACCGACTTGGGAGGCCGGATCTGGGACGCGCTTCCCCGCACCTGGGGGGTCTGGAGTTGCCTCCCACTTCTAGGCTCCCTGGGCACTGAGTCACCGTGTTTCGCATCTGTTCGGGGCTGGCCTGCCTCACGCGTACAACGTGGGCCCTCTCGGGCCCTGGGCGAGCCAGGCCTGCCTAATGAAGCTTAACGTGATGCTCTTGAGCCTGGTAGGCCGAGGACTGATGCATTCGGCAGCGGCTCCCTGGTGTGCCTTTGAGCCAGCCGCTTAATCTCCTTCGTCTGTTTTCTGATTTGCGTGGGATTTGTGATTGTATTTACCTCATAGTACTGATGCCAGGCTCGAACTAGGTAATCCACGTGGGGTGCGCAGTACTGTGTCCGGCAGTCGTGAAGTGCCCAGTCAGCATTAACTCATTTGTATGATTGCCAGGATCCTTGTCTTCCAGTGCATCGTAGACGATCTTCCATCCTCTTTCCCCTGAGAGTCAGTAGTCACCAGTTTGAAACCCAGCGGTACCTCTATCTAAGCCTGTAGCCTTGAACAAGTTGTTTAACCTCTTCCAGTCTGTTTTTATCATCTGGAACACCTGGTTAATAACCCTTAGCTTGGAGAGTTGGGGTCATAAAATGATGGAGCATTGGGAAGTGCTTCACAGAACAGGTGTTTGTTTAATATTGGTATTAGGTTATACCTGTTGGTTATACTGTGTGCGTTAATACCTGTATTGTGTCTGTTGGTTAAGAACCATCAGTCTGCCTGCAGAAAGATCTGTTGGAGCTTTTCCAAACCTTAACGACTTCATGACGACTTTCAGAGATCCTGGGATTTACAGAGTTGATTTCATTTAACCTAGCTCTCCACTCATTTATCCTGTGGTGAGAAGAACCAGTGTTCATCCGTCTTCTGTTCTGCTAAAAGAGTTTTCTGACTCCCAAATTCTGGCTCTCTAGAACTCTCCTTCATAGATACTTTGAGTCAACACTGAGGTTACAGTATTAAAGTTCTAAATGTGAATTCTTGGTTAAATTACTTGGCCCTTTGGCTTTGGAAAAGGTTTGTGCTTTGTGGGCAGACAGGTTTGCACTTCTTGTGTTAATAATGTACATGAAGAGCAAAAGAAAACGATTTAAAAAAAGAAAAAAATTCCAAAAGCAAAGGGCCAGCTCTTGTTTTCAATATGCAACTGTGAAGCATCTTTAAAGGCAGGAAGGACTTCTGGAAAAAGTTACTATAGGCCAAGCTAAGGTCAGTATCCCATAGCCAAGTGTGCAGGATGGGCACCTGAAGTAGCCAGTTTTGAGTTGTTGCTATTGTCTGGAATATTAAGAGGGCAAGAAAGGGTGTTTTATAAAATAGATTTTTATTTAGATTATATTGGTTTATAACATGTAGATTTCAGGATACATCATTATAATTCAACACTGAGTTCTGGAAATCACTGAGTTCAGTCACCACCAGATTTAGTTTCTGTCTCTCACCATACAGTTGACCCCCTTCACCCATTTTAGCCTGCTTCACACCCCATCCCCTCCAGCAACCTTCAGTTTGTTCTCTGCATGTAAGAGGGATGTTGGTTTTCTTTAATGGGTAGCTCGATCTCTCACAATAGGACTTTCATGAGCATAGACTGATATGCCCCTGGGATCCCAGGTAGTCATTAAATATGGGAGGTGTGGTATATAGCAGCCCAATTATGGCTGTGCAGCTGCTGTCTAAGAAGTCAGAGGAGGCCAGTATCTCTGCTACTGTCTCTGGAGATGGGACCGCTGTGGCTCTCTAGTTGCAGATTCTCTGCTTATGAGAAACTGGGAATCAAGTGGGCTGTGATTTCCAGCAGTGGGGTGCCAGCCATCTATAAAATTGGCTAATGGTTTCAGTAAGAGTCAGTCTAGTGTCTTGACTCAAGAGGGTTGGACTGTAAAACTGATAGTCTTAGGTGAGCTTTAATTGCATTTTGAACTCTTTGATGGTAGCTTGATTTTCAACTTTGTTTGCCACGCATGTTTCTTCATGCACAAGAAAGTTTTCTCCTGTAGTTTTAAGATTTCCCTTTTTACTATACCACATAGGTGAACACAGTATTTTATGATATCCTCTAATAATCTGTAGTAAGTCGCTGATGTGGCCAGTAGTTTTAACCCTCTCCCCCCACCAAATGCCATATTGAGAAGTAACCACAGCAAACAATCTTGTATTATGCAGTTTGCGGTGCTATTCCAACAGCTTTTGTACGTGTTAAATCCATCTTTATGACAGCCCTATGCAGTGGGGACACATGAAGAAACTGAGATGCTGAGGTTATTAAGTATCTGCCCAGAGTTATAAAGCTAGTAAATGGTAGGGCTGCAACTTAAAACTAATTGTTTCTTAAGTCTTCCTGTCATTAGAATGGGACCAGCAGTGGCTCCTGTACCATAAATTTGTTCTAAGGATCAGATGCACTTACGGTGTGACAGCATTGCAAGTCAGAGCACTGTGGGGACAGCAGAGGCAGAAGAGTTACATGTTCTGGGGCTTTCGTCTCAGTCCACTTGGATTCTCAGGGACCACGGCGGTTAGCCAGTTCCACCATGCAGTGTGCCTTCTTCCATCTCCCTCCTCACCCAGCAATAGTTTGTATCAGATTGCCTCTTGTGTCCCTTTGAACAGAGTGGGGGGGGCCATAGGTGTGTGTGGTGAAGGGAAGATGAGGTCCCTAAGGTCTCTGATGAGAGCCCCCCAAGTAGTACAGCCCATTGGGCCATCTGGGCAGTCAAGAAAGCTGCTGCTTGCCTGCCTTCCTAAAGTACCCATCCTTGCGCAGGGAGAAAAGGAGGCCACAAAGGCCGGGCAAGGCAGTACACGAGTCCTGAGGAGATCGACGCACAGCTCCAGGCTGAAAAGCAGAAGGCCAGGGTGAGTATGTGCCTGTCCAGGCCACTCCAGTGGTCCAGGGTAGTGTCCTGCCTCTTTGGCAACCAGAGACCACCCAAACCAGGACCACCATTTCCAGGAAGAAGCCAGCACCTGGGGTTTGTTTTCAGGGTTGGTGGTACGGGGGAGGCAGCCCGGCAGGTAGCAGGTGGGAATCCCAGAACAACCAGTGGGTGTGGAGGGTGGGAGGCAGGGGCACAGCTTCTGATGAGATCAGTTAGAACTTTGTTCACTCAGCAGCAATTGTCTTAGTAGGTCTCTGTTCTTGATTCTGGGTTCCTGCCTTCTGGGGGCTCTTCTTTGCCAGGCTCTGCCCATTGGCGCTCAGCGTCAGCATCCCTCACTTGTCTGGTCCAGCCAGGTGGGACTGCTTGCCAAACCCAGCACGTGATGCCTTGTCTGCCCACACCCTCAGCAGGCAGAATACCACGTGTTCCTCCAGGCCTTGCTCAGCATCACCGCCTTCATGACTCTCACTGTTGCAACCGCCCTGCCCTGTCTCGTCCATGCTGCTCTACTCTTCCCACACTGCTTTTTTCCAGTCCACTCTTAGGGAACATTATTTCCATCATTGTGGGTAACTTTGGGTCCTCACCTAGATAAGGGCCAAAAGGAACACAGACTGGATATATGGCACAGATGTGAGGACCCTTAAAAAGGGAGAGGTCACATCCAAGGGGGGGGGGGGGGGACTGGTGGAGGGGCTGCCAGGTAAGAGGATCTTGAAGAATATGGGCAAATGCTAACGGGAAGGACAGCAAGTGTTTATAAGGGGTCTTTTGGGCAAGAGGCAGAAGGGAGGAGGAAAGTGGCATTATGGAAGTTGGCTTGGGGAGCTGGTACAGCCAGGCATCTCTGAGCATGTTGGAGTGGCCAGCCATGGGAGTGGAAAGTGGGGGAAGACTTGCCCAGTAAAAGTGGGGGAGGACTTGGCAACTGCATGTGGCAGCTGGAGGGAGTAGGAAGAGAACTGAGTAGGACTATGGTTTCCAACCCCAAAACTGAGTTCTGACCTGGGAGCCGAGCTGCTATCCGGGCTGTCCAAGGTGCCTGGGCTGAGAAGGGATATAGGACTTTTATGACTGTGTGAGGAGCTTGCTGGACTGCAGAGGTGGCTGCTAGGCTGTGGGGCCAAGGAGAGAGGCTGCCTGGGTCCCAGGTCCCTAAGGAGGGGCCAGGCTTGCAGAGTGGGACCCTTCTTATAGTCCCAGCCTTAAATTCTCAAGGCCCACAGTCTGGAGTTGGTGGGGGCGGGGGTCACAGTCTTGGGGGCTTGTTTTGCATTTTTGATTCTGCAGGTTGTCCATTTATGAAACAGGAAGAAGAGGAACAAGAGGAAGGTGGAGATGGGGCTGCAGGGGACCCGAAAAAGGAGAAGAAATCCCTAGACTCAGATGAGAGTGAGGATGAAGATGATGATTACCAGGTACTGAGTCTGCTGGGGACTTTGAGTCATTCATTCAACAGACTTTTATCAAGGACTCATTACCAGTTTCAAGGCAGATACACACTCTTAAGAATTTATATTTTAATAGGGATACAGAGACAATAGGGAAGTAATAAACATGAAATTTCAAATAGCAGGAAGTAAATGTGATGGTATTTGGAGCAGTGTGTAGTGAGGTGACATTTAAACTGAGATCTTAAAAACAAAGAGCCAGCAGTGTGAAAATCATGGTGCAGAGAGCATTGGAGACAGCCAGATACACAAGTGCAAAGGCCCTGGGGTAGGAGTTGCCTGGATGGCATGTTCAAGAAACAGAAAGTGGGGCCTCCCTGGTGGCGCAGTGGGTTGAGCAGCGCACCGTGAAGCAAACCGCAGCCACTGCAGCACGAGTTCGATCCCTGCTGCCGGCCAGGGGACCCACATGGCGGAGCAGACCTCTCCTGCCCTCAGCAGTGTGTTTCAGTCAGTCTGCCTCTTCTGCTCCCCACTCTGGTTAATCCTCTTGCCCTCCCGCGACTCTGGCCTGTACCCCTTGTGTGCATAAATGGATAAATCTTAAAAAAAAAAAAAAAGAAAGTACCAACGCCTTTGTGACTTAGTCAATAAGGTATAGAGTGGTCTGGGGCTGGGGGAGAGGTTGCAAGGGCAGCTCCAGTTTGGCTGTTGAAGGGGCTTGGGTTTTACTGTAGTAGGCAGTGGGCAGCTGGTGGAAGCACTGAAGAGTGGGGAGACGGACACCCATACATACTTTTAAAAGATTGTGTTGGCTTCTGTGTAGAGAATGAATTGTAGGATGTCGAGGGTAGAAGCAGAGAGATGGCAACAGGTATCCAGATGAGAAACTGTGGCTTGAATTCAGGTAGTGGTGATAACTGGCAAGAGCGGGCAGATTCAAACCGTATATATCCGACATAGGCTCAGTGCGGTTTGCTGAGGGTGGGTAAGGGACTGAGGGGAAGAGGAGGAAGACCACGCTTGGGGATTGTGAATCTCAGGTTTTGCGTTAGACAAGTGTGTGGTTTGGAGAGCCCAGTGGAGAGGTATATGTAGTAGATTAGATCGAGCTCTCTGGAACTCGGTACAGCAGTCAGGTTGATTGGCATTTGGAAGCTGTCTCCCTGGTTGGGTTGACGAGGCCTTGAGTTTTGACCAAAGCTGCTGTGTTGGGAACTTATGCTTTCATTCCTTCCTGTCCTTCCTTAGTGGAGGGCACAGACCAGGCTCTTGGGCCAGCTCCCCAGCCCTCTACTGTGATCTGATGGCTGGGGGTTGGAGTGGGTCCTGGGAACACATGCCTTGGCCCACCCAACCCTGGAGCTTGACGTGAGGGAGTAGAGCTCTGTGCTGAGAGCTTGGGTGCTTGACTTGGGGTCACGTCTCCTGGTTGATCTTTAGGCAAGTTTTTGTACCCTCTGCCTCTGTTCTGTTGCCTGAACTGGGGTCGTAATGCGTGGTCGCTAGAACTTGGCATGGGCTGGACTCCTCACTTTCCTGAGAGCCCCTGCAGCCCCCAGACTGGCGTAGATACTCTTTTGAGTGCTGTCCCTGCTGTGAGGCTGGGCTGGGGGTGGAGCAGAAGTTTGTCCCCATCCAGATGAACTGTCGAGGGGTGGCAGAAGTGGCTTCAGGGGCTTGGTAGGACCCCACTTCTCCAGTGGTCTGCTACTTGTCCTTTCATAGCAAAAGCGCAAAGGCGTGGAAGGGCTCATCGACATCGAGAACCCCAACCGGGTGGCACAGACAACCAAAAAGGTCACACAGCTGGACCTGGACGGACCCAAGGAACTTTCCAGGAGAGAACGGTAACCTTAGCAGCTGGGGCTCATGATGGGCACACAGGCTTTCTGGGGCAGGGGTGACAGGTAAGAGGGCACTCCCTGGTGTCGGGAGGTCCCCCCGACTGCCCCAGCACTCCCTGCATCCCCAGTGGGAAGGGAGCTGCCGGTACCTCCCTCGAGGTGGTGTGAGGTGCAGTGGAGTGCTCGGGGCCTGGCACAGTCAGTATTCTACAAGCAGTGCCCTGACTTCCGATGACTGCAGGTGATCTCAAGGACCATACAAGAGGTTGAAGGTCACCAGGGAAAGCTGCCTGGCTTCTTTTCTGACTGGGCTCCTGTATTTAAATCTCCTTTTTGTGCTGACCCCAAGACTGTTGAGGGGTCTTTAAAAACCACCATGAGAAGACCCAAAAGCCTGGGTGTGATTACAGGGTGTTAAGGACTTATTTGTCCAGTGGCTTCATCCTCAGGACTGAGTCCCCAGAATCCCAACCTCCTGACCTGCTGCTAGCCCCACAGAGTGGAAGCACCTCGGTGCTCCCAAGGCTCTGCCTCACTGCCAGTAAAAAGGGGGACCCACTTGCTGCTCCCACCCTTTGGGATTGCAGCGATGAAAGCCCTAGAGGCCAGCAGCCTGCCTGGCACTTAGCCTTCTCGGACGGTCCTGCTGAGCCGTCTGGCAGCCTTGTTCATTTGCAATCTCTCCCTGGTCCCACGGGTGCAGAGCTCTAGGGCTTGGCTAGGAGGCTCCTCACTCAAGGACCTCCGTCTAGGGCAGGATCTGTTGGGCTGATGGGTGATGAGTGTTATCTCTTCATCTCAGCAAATGTCTTTCCCAGAGTGTCCTGCAAGAGACACCTGCTCATCCACTTGCCGTGGCTGGGTTTCTCTCCCTCCCTTCTGGCCAGGCCCCATGCCTGCATTCCCTTTGCTCCCCAGCCACGAGTGGTGAAAAGCAAGTTCTTCCCTCAGCCTCCTGCCACAGGACTTTCCTAGCCCCTTCTGTAGAAGTTGGCAGTTCAGGAACCTGGCACAAATAGGTCCCCTTTGGTCTCAGTACAAGGGATCCAGTTGCTATCCCTGCTCTTTGGGATGAGATTGTACCCACTCCTTCAGAGCCTCAAAACAGGAGGGTCCTCAGAAAGAGACTAAGGCTTCTCCCCGCTCTTTACCTACCGTTTGGTGGCTGACACCCTGTCCCACCAATGGAGATATTCCCCTCCCTCTGGGGCAGCCTCCGCACCTCTGAGCTGCTCTGAAAATGCGCTGTCACGTCAGCCTGAACTCGGGAGTGTCTGGCCATGGCTTCTTGGTTCACTCCTTTCTCCCCTTTTATAGAATGTAGGTTCCATCGTTTTCTTCCCCGGCCTTCTAGACACACAGGTCACTTGGCTTTTGTCTTTTTGTTCAGCATGGACACCAGATTCTACTCAGCCTTCCCCATCATAAGCCACACTACCTCTGTACACTTTGACATTGTCCACTCCATGCTAAGGCTTTTCAGAGGTCATAGCTGAGCACACCCCACTTCTGCGCCGACCACTTGAGCGCCCCCTGGCCCCTTCAGCCCAGATCGGGCCTGTGTCTGCATGCATGCTTAGTATCCATCAAGGAGGGGGCCTTTATCTTGGCACCCATGTCCCGCTCAGCTGACAATAGGGAGGATATCTTCTGTGACACCATTTCGTCCAAACAGAGAAGAAATTGAGAAGCAGAAAGCAAAAGAACGTTACATGAAAATGCATTTAGCTGGGAAGACAGAGCAAGCCAAGGCCGACCTGGCCCGACTGGCCATCATCCGGAAACAGCGGGAGGAAGCAGCCAGGAAGAAAGAAGAAGAAAGGAAAGGTAAGAGTTGAGCACTTGTGCTTTCATTTCTTCCTGGGACGACTGCCTGACTGGGTCTGAGCTAGCTGGCTACCCTGTACTCACCATCCTTGTGAAATGAGGTAGTCAGGTTGTTTGGTGGGGGCTCCTCCCCCACCCCTCCCAGGCGGAGCAGCAGGCTTGGATTTAGGTGGAGCCTCGGCACACACTGTCCTTCGGAGGGAGGTGCCTAGTGCAGACCTTTGAGCCTTGGAGCTTTCACTGAGGTACTGCTACCTCCTTGTGTACTGGCAGAGCTTCTGGGGACCACTACTATTTCTCAGGGGGGCTTGGGCAGATGGGGTAGGGGTGAGTTGAATTTCCAGTGCGGATGGCCCAGCTAGTTTCGCATACTCCCTCCAATGGGGCAGAGGTAGGGGTTTTCGCTAGGCCAGCTTGGCAGTGGGAGTTGGTCTGTGTACGGGAGCATTCAGGCCGACCTGTCTTCTGGCCTCACGAACTCTCCACTTGTCGGGGGCTGAGAGAGACCTTAGAGTCTGCCGTCCCGCTTTCTCACCAAATCACAGAACGGGACTGGCTGCCTCCTCCCGGGTTGTTGCTACACTGGAGATGGCTGGTTATGCTGAGTCTCTTGTACCTCTTGCTTCCCAAACAGGAAGGGACTGAACATGTAACTGAATGTTGATTTCAGGGTTCAGAACCCAAAGGGAGGGGTTAGAACGTAGGTGGGGGAATGCTTCCATTCACCCAGTGTGTGTGTTGGTGGGCCTTGATGAAGCAGGCAGCCTTCCAAACGTGTGGGGATATCTAGACACGGGTCTCTTCCTTACCGAGCCAGTCAGTTTGCAAGGCCTTTCAGACCCACAGTTCTAGAACTTTGTGTTTTTTACATGTACGGTATGGTTCTGTTTTAACTCTTACCCTTCCTTTCATACCCTCAGCAAAAGACGATGCAACTTTGTCAGGAAAACGAATGCAGTCACTCTCCCTGAATAAGTAGCCGGGCCTGTGGGAGGAGACACCAGGGAACCGGGCTGTGCTGCTAGCACTCCTGCCTGTCTCGCCTACCCTGTGCCCTGGAGCCGCTGCAGCAGCCCCCCACAGCGAGGAGCCCCCCACGGCTGGGGTCTCCTCTTCATCTTGGCACAGAAATCGTTTGGAGGGATGATGGGGGGTTGGGGGGAGGGGGCAGCTGCTATCTTCGAGACAGAAAGATGCAGGACAGCGTTTCATAGGTAACCATTCAAATGTCTTTGCTGTTTTTAGAATTCAGAACCCTGGGGGGGTGCCTGGGAGGTGGGGAGGAACTTCCATTTGTCCAGTAGCGTGCATGGAGCAGTTGTGCTGGGGCAGCTGCTGGTGACTTGGCAACAACCAGACCCGGTCTGTGACCTGGGTGCTCGCTTCAGAGGGGCCGTCGTCAGGGAGCCTGCGCCCTGGGTCCCTGAGGGTCAGGGCTCGTCCCGGGCCAGTTCCCTCCAACTGAGGCCTGCCCTCTCTACCCTTCCTTGCCCCGTCCCACCCATGTGGCCAGGGCCCAGGCCATTTTTAACCCTACCCATGGATCATTCAAGAAACCTGTTTACTGTGCGGCACCCAGGCAAAACATGCTCCACAAATTCAACTTGTATATTTGGCAGATTAAACTTGACATTATCGTAATCCTGGTTTTCTGGTCATCTTTGGGGCCCCGTGCCTGGACCAGTGTCACCCAGCAGAGCTTGGTGTCCAGCTCAGGCCCACTTGCAAGGTGGCACCAAGTGGGATGCAGAGATGGTCCCCAGGCCTCCAAGCTGGGAGAAAATGATATGGAGCCACCCACCTCGCTCTTGAACCAAGTGGGATCTTAGGCCGGTGGAGCTGGGTACCCATCCATGGTAGGCTGCCCTGTCCCTGGAGGAGGCACCCCATTCCTGGCCCGACCGCCAGGCCAGTCCTTGGCTGGTGGGGTGGCAGCGTAGAAATGGGCTAGGCTGCACAGTCAAGTGGGCCCAGGTGGGAATGGGTAACCGCAGGGCCTGACTGGTCCCTGAACTGCCCTGAAGTATGGCACCCTTTGTGCAGGTCCTGAAAGGGACCAGATGCCAGGCTGGGGTTTGGCCAATCGTGAGAGAGAAGCAACCCCAGACCCTGGGTGACCCTCACTGTACCACCCTGGGTTTACTGAGCTAGGGCCAACTGCCCAGGAGGAGCGGCAGTCACCCCCTCTCCCCTGGAGGTGACGTGGTAGCTGCTGGGGTTCAGGTCCCGAACTTGAAAATTAGGGGCTCTGATGAGCTGGAGCGCTTGTGAGATGCACTGGCTTCAGGGACTACCAGCAGAACTGGGGCCACCTGGGGTGGTCGTGAGGTGACACGCATGTGCCTGACGCAGGAGTCCTGCGTGTTTGGCTAGAACGAAGAGTCGGTGTTTGGCCCAAGCCAGCAATACTCCTTTCGTGTGCAGGAAGCAGGCTCAGGGGTCTGCAGGGACTTCTGGTGTCTGCAGGCCTTACCTGTGAAGCCCGGGTGAGGTGCTATGGGCTTCCTCTGTCAAAGATGCCCTTGTCTTGGCCTTTAGCAGCTGCTCCTCCAGTGCAAGTCAGACTTAACTTGCAAGTTTGAGTCCTGACTCTGCCGCCCTCTGCCTGTGAGGCTGGGGGGAAGTAACATCTTCCTCTGGTTTTGGTTTTCTCTTTAAAGTGGGGGTAACGAGCCCTCATTGTTAGGACTTCTCCCATCGTGTTGTCCACCCAAGTCGCCCTGCCCAGTGCTGCTCCCTGTTCCTTGTCCCCTATATCCTTTTGGTCCCTAAAGCCTCGTTTTCTACCACCACAGCACCTCCTCCTGGCTTTTAGAGGTAAACCTAGCCCTGCCTCCCCATGGTGCCAGGGGCCTCCAGGAGACCGTCCCAGCCTCACTTCCCACCCCATCCTTGGCCTGTACTCCATCGGTCCTTCGGCCTGAGGAAAGGCCAGGTTCTTGTTCTCAGCCTTTGTGCCTGCTAGTACTTGCCTGGAACCCTCCCTCAGAGCCAGCCCCTCCTTTTCCTGGGACACTGGGTTGTCTCCCATCAGACTGAACTGCCTGGCCCCCGGAGAAGGCCCAGCCACATAGTAGCCACTGGCAATGTGTGTAACGTGGTCCAGGGTCCCCTCCTGCCCTGGGATGTCGTGCTTGCCACAGGAGCCTTAACTACCCTCAAGAGCCCCACCCCACCGTGGCAGTGCCATGTAATGCCTTTGCCTTTGGCAAAGCAGACTTAGTCTGTCCATTTTAAGCCAAGACTCCTGTCTATAAAGAGGGCTTGACTCAGGCCCACCCTTCCTTTCAGCAACCCCCAAGACCAGAACTTCACTCTGCAGCGAGCTGGCACAGGCTGAGGTGGGGTCCTGCCACTTGTATCGGTATTTAGTGTCAGTTCTCTCGCAACAGGAGAAGCTATCCCAAGGGTCAGGCCCTCGGAGGGACGAGGCACCTGTAGATATATTTTGTCCTGCAAATGGAAGGATATTCACAACCAGTAGACCAACGGGTGTCATTCATTATCTCTTAGACTGAACGGGATAGGCCATGATTATACGAATAGATTTCCACTCGAGCCCAGAGCCAGCCTGGAGCGGCAGCCGGTGACCACTGGGTGAGCGCACAGACCTAAGCCCGGAGCCTTCAGGCTGCACTGAAGAGAGAATGGGGAGAACCATTTGGGGGAGGTCCCTGGGTTTAAGGATCACTTGAGAAAACCATGCTCCCAAACGCGAGGGCAAGCATGTCTATAGTTGCTATAGTTGCAGTTTTATTGCCACATTTTGAAGCAGTTCGTGACCAGCAGAATGCTTTGGAGACAGCTTTTGACAATGAAAGCATTTCTTAGAAAGAAAAGGGGCACATACTCCTTCAGTGGGTAAGAAAAGCTCCTGAAGCAGCAGCCCCTGTGGGGACCCTAGAGATAGCTGCAGAGCAAACCTTAGCTTCCTGGCCCTCCCCTGGCAGCGAGGATGAGGACAACACAATTCTCACAGGTCACTTGATCTTCAGGTCCTTCAAGGCTGATTCCAAGCTCTGGAAGGAGACAGCAGACCAGAGAGGCTCTTTCTTAGCTGTCCTGCAGACCCCAAAACCCCGAAGAGACCAGGCCTGTACCCCAGCCCCACCGGCAGAGGGCAGACCTGGGTTTGCACAGACCCCAAAGGCGTATGCCTTAGAGGATGCCTGCCTCTCGCGTGATGTGCCCCTCTTGCAGGAATGCAGGGCGGGGCCTCCAGGTCCCTGCCCAGGACAACAGTTGGGAGGAAGGGCCCCTGGGGCCTCATGGGCACCGGCTGGGGTCAGCCTTACCTTCACATCCCAGATACTCATGCCGCCGTCCATACCCGTGGTGCAGAACTGGGAGCACTTGGCCTTCCCCCCACTGAGCACCGAGATCTGGCTGCAGAGAAGTGGGAGGCTTTTCAGGTCACAGCCTACGCCTGTGCCTGACTCAGGGTCACCCTGTCCTCCAGGGGCTCCCAGCCTTCTGGGAGAAATGCTAAGATGGGTGTGCCCAGACACGCAGGGGCTGCCTGGGAGAGGGCTGTGAGGCGCACAGAGGACAGGGCTTATGAGCCAGCAGTAGGGCCGGCAGCAGCGTGCAGGGAGCAAAGGGCAGCCCCAGCAAATAGAAGCGGACTTGCAAAGGCCTGGCAGGGAGGGAGGGGCTCGCGCGTGCAGTGTCCAGAGTGATAGCAGTTGGCAGGACAGAGGGAGATAGGGACTGGGAGGATGCAGGGCTGGTTGTGAAACGCCTGAAAGCCTGGGGAAGGTGTTTAGTCTGAAGATGACCTGGGACCAGGAGGGGCTTGGTCAGAAGTCTGGCCACACTTCCGACTCCCTGTGGCTGGCAGGACTTAGGAGTTGTGGAGTGTGTCTTCCTCCTACCAGCCTGGCTCCTCAGCCGACCCTCAGTTCCAACCCCACCACACCAGGTTCTAGCACTAGACTATGTCCATGGTGGCCCCACCTCTACTATAGGTCCGACAGCCAGGCCCTAAAAATGCTGAGCCACATGGAAAGCTCTGCTCCCACCTGATGCTGTTTGGCCACCAAGGGACATGACCTGCTTCCTAAGTCCAGACCAGCACCTGGCTGCTGCTGGAATGAGGGGGACACCACTGCATCCTCACCTGACACTGTTCTTGTGCAGCGAGTCCAGGCCTGAGCCCACCGTGCCACTGCCCTCCGAGCTCGCCTTCTTGTCCAGGTTCTGGAAGCGCTCACGGGCCGTCAAGCCGCGCTGCGAGCTTTGCTTGGGCACATCCAGCCGCCCACCAAAGCTCAGCGCTCCCGCAGCTCCGTCATACGTAAACAGCACTGGGAAGCAGTCGTGACCCTGCAAAGACCGGGGTGCTATTGGTGCGCCCCTGAGGGCAGCCACAGCAGCTCCTTTTCTGCACACAGGTACCAGGGCTGGAGAGTGGGAAGCCAAGAGGCTCAGGTCAGATGCGGGACTTGGGCGGGGTTACCCAGGGACACAGGCACGTGCAGGAGGCAACAGACCCCAGGTGTATCAATAGGGACCGGATGCTGGAGAGTGAGCAACTGGGGGCTGCTGCCTGACCCAACCCCCACCCCCAGCAAGGTCAGTCTAGTTGTGGAAGTTTGTCCTGGACTCCCCAGCAGCCCAGGGGCCTTCTGTCTACCCAGCCCATTATATCTATTCTGGGAGACCCCCCAACTGGATGCTTCTCGAGGCAAAGGAGGCTAAATTCACCTCTCGGATTCCCATTATATTTGTAGACGGGTGAGAAGAAATTGACAGGGCCTCCCTGGTGGCTCAGAGGGTTGGGCACCCCACTGTGAAGCATCCGCAGCACAGCAGCACGTGTTCGATCCCCGGCCAGAGAGGGGACCCACATGGCACGGCAGACCTCTCCTGCCTCGCCCGCTGCTCCCCTCAGCAGTGTATTTCAGTCATTCTGCCTGTTCTGTTCCCCACTCTGTCTCTGGTGAATCCTCTCACCTCCCGCGACTCTGGCCTGTACCCCAGCTCTTGTATGCATAAATAAAAAATGTTTAAAAAAAAAAAAAAGAAATTGACAGCTAGGTGGCCAGAGGGAAAGTAAAGTAGGACCCTTTCAGGACACTCCACAGAACTGCATGCCCCAAGTCCCCCTTAGACACACACCCCAAGTTAGCTGTGGCATTGTCATTTGCACCAGCCAACCGTTGGCAGAAACGCTGGAGACAAAGCTTCCACGGAGCAGAGCCCCCTCCACACGCAGTGGGACATTCACGTGAACCCCATCACTGTGTTACGCCACCGCAACTGGTGGGCATAACCCCGCCTATTCTGGTCGATATGGGCGGACAGATGGAAGAAGGGAAGGGGGCGTGGAGGAGGCCAGTGGAGCGTTATCTGGACATCTCTAGGCTTACTGGGAGACCTGCTCTAACTGGTCACTGCACCCCAAGCCCCACTTACCGCTGCCACCAGACTGTTTTCTGTGATGAACGTGAGTGCCAGCAGCGGCAGTGTTTCCGAGGCCAGAGTCGCAACACTGAGAGAGAGAGCGCGAGAGAGGGAGAGAGACGTCAACCACACTGCTCCTGCTCTGTGCCTTGGTTGCCCCCAGTCTGGTGACCAGTACTCACGCCATCTTCTTGTCAGCATCAGCCAGGCACACGGTGCTGTCGTGGCTGACCCAGGCCATGCGGCTGCCGCTGGCTGAAAAGCAGACACCATGCACCCAGCCGCAGCTGCTGCTGGACTCGAACATCAGCTCCCCAAAGGGCATCTTGGAGCCCCACGGGGTGGGTGCTGGCCGCTCTTCCACCTCCTTGATGTAGGCGGAGAAGATCCTGCGTGGGGAGGCAGACAGAAGAGGCAGCGGGGGTGAGGGGGTGCTGCAGAGGGACTCCGGCCCGCCCCGGCCTGGGCAGGCAGCCTCACAAGCATGCCGAGAGGCCGGCTAGGAGCTCGAGGTGCCAGGGCCGGCTCTGCATGGCCTGTGTATGTCAGAGGCAGGGGAGCGGGGCCAGGAGGTCTCTAGCTCCAAGACCTAGGAACTCCTGGGGATCTCACCTAAGGGCTGACCACCCCTTCTCCTCCCGCCCCACTTCCCAGGTGGGGATAGATTCAGGTGATCTGCCTAGGGAGACTCCAGGATCCTGGACCCAGATGTGAAAAACAGCAAATGGCAACTGGAGACTAAATTCTAGGCCTTGACATCAAGAGGCGAGTTTTGTCCCAGCTCATCAGTCATTTATACCTCAGTATGAAAAAGTACACCCACTCGGGTCTCCCTGGTGGCGCAGTGGGTTGGGCAGCGCACTATGAAGCAGACCGCAGCCACTGCAGCACGAGTTCGATCCCTGCCGCCGGCCAGAGAGGGGACCCACATGGCACAGCAGACCTCCCCTGCCTCGCCCGCTGCTGCCCTCGGCAGTATGTCAGTGTGCTTCAGTCAGTCTGCCCGTTCTGCTCCCCACTCTGTCTCTGGTGAATCTTCTCACCTCCCACACCTCTGGCCTGTACCCCAGCTCTTGTACGCATAAATAAATAAATATTAAAAAAAGAAAAAGTACACCCACTCATTTTCCTTTAGACAGAAGTCAGGAAACTGAAGGGCGCGGGGGGAGGGGGGACTCTGAGAGGCAGGAGAGGAGAGCCTAGGAAAGAAACCTTGCTGTTCAGACATGGCAGCTGGTGTTCTGCTAAGACTCTGAACCTTCAGAGCAAAACCTCACAGATGCTCAACTGGTGCCCCAGGCCACCCTGCTGGCAGCAGAGCACGTCTGGACCTGGCCTGGTGGGGTGAGGAGCCTCCAGGTCAGGGCTCCCTCCAATCCCCGTCCAGATGTTGCTGTCAGGCACCCACTCTCTCACCTGCACTTGAAGTCACAGGAGCCGGCGGCCAGGAGCACATTGTTGGGGTGCCAGTCCAGGCTGAGCACAGTGGAGCGAATGGGCTTCTTGATGTGCTTGCACACCCACCTGCACAAAGCATCAGACAGGTGAGGCCAGAGGGACAGGCAGGTGGGCACCCACGGCCTCAGCACCAGGGTCCCTGTGCCCCAGGGACTCCCGGTTTCTGCTGGGCCCGGCCAGTGATGCGCTGCGTCCCTTTTGGGAGGGAACACTCGCCTTTGCCCCTTCACACTCATACGGCCCTGGGGCGGGCTGGCATCTCACCGCTGCTCAACAGCCGTGACTCATCTGCACTCCCTGAGCTCCTATCTGGCCTCTGTGGAGAAGGCAGTGCCGGGCCCCGTGCCCGTCTTCCCCAGGCCCCATGAGCAGGGCTCTGACATCCCGTCCGTGCTGTCTGGGCACTCCGGGCCTGCTGCCTGTGGTCCCGCTGCCCCGGCCCCTCTCAGTCCGCACTGGCCCACCAGGCACCCACCAGTCATTCTCCTGCTCGAAATAGCAGATGGAGATGACGCGGGAGCCACTGCCCACTGCGAACTTGTTTTCCTGGGGGGCCCAGCGCACGCAGCGGGCGGCCCGGTTGATCCGCAGGATGACGAGCGTGGGCTTCCACGTGTGGCCCTTCAGCGTCCAGACGTAAGCGTTGCGGTCGGTGCCACACGTCACGATGCGGTTACTCTCGGGGGCCCAGTCAATGCCTGGGGGGAGGGGGGGTGCCAGGCTGAAGCGACCCAGGCAAGGCAGCTCCGCAGCGTCCATGTTGAGGGCTCAGGGGGTCTGGATGAAAGCCGCGTTGTGCAGAAAGCGCACTTGGGACGGAGATCTGATGTCTGGGGTGACCTGAGGGGGTGCTACTGGAGCTTACACCGGGAGACGCTGCAGTTCCCCCGACACCAAACACACTGGAGGCAGGGCCAAGAGCCAGACACACATGGTCCTTGAGACTGCAGAGCCGCTGGGCCAGCCTTTCCCGAAGACCACAAACTTGAGTTGTTTTAGTAACACGAACCAGCAAAATCCCTCTTCAACTCAAGCCACTCTGAACCAGGGTTGTGCTACTCGCACTCAAACCGCCACACTGAACACAGTGCGTGGCCGGAGGGCCTGGCCAGCCCGCCCTCACCCGCCTCCTGGTGACCCAGCCTGCCCGACCCACCTGTCACCTGTCCGTTGTGCTCCTTGAGCTCATGCACCTTGTTCCACTTGGCCCCGCTCTTCTCGTAGATGTGCACCTCGTGGTTGTTGGGGCAGATGGCAATCTCTGCAGGAGACAGGTGGGGTGCAGGGAGTGGGTGGGGAAAACACCTCCCCCTTTCCTGCCAGGAATGCCCTTCACAGGCCACCTAGGCAGCGTCCCATCCTTACAATCCAGTGCCCCCCCCCCCCCCCCCCCCCCCNAGGCAGCGTCCCATCCTTACAATCCAGTGCCCCCCCCCCCCCGCCTCAGCAGAGTCCCGTGGAGTCCCTCAGCCCTGTGACACTGCGCCGGGGCAGCTGCACTCCAACCTGCACCCACCACCCCCAGTCGTGTGACCTCAGGAGCGCTTCCTGTCCCCCACTGCTGGCCTCTGCTCCCTGCTGCAGCCAGTCTCTTGGTGCTCACCCCCTGCCTCCCTGCGTCTGCAACACCCCTCTCCTCCCCAAGGCCTCCGGCACCCTGATAAACCAGGGCCTCTGCTGGCATCGCGCGTCTCTCCTCACAGCTCATCCCACCACCTGCCATTGCTGGTTATGTCGCCACTTCCCTCCCTCAGCTGTGACCCCTGAGAGCAGCTGGCGGTTGCACCCCCCTGGATCCAGGCACCTACAGCAGGGCCAGGCACAGGGTGGCCCCTGCTTTCACCTCCTGCGAAGCCCAGTCCAGTCCTCCCGACTGCCCCTGCCTGCTCCCCGACTGCTCGCCCACTCCTCCTTGAACACCGGGCGCCGGGGTGAAGGCAGGCTTGGCCAGCCCTTGCAGGCACAGTCCAGGCGCCCGGCCGCTGTATCACCCACGCACGCTCTGGGCTCCTGCCCTCCCAACTCACCGGCCAGGGCAGCGAGTACTCACGGGTGCGGTCCTTGTTCCACGCGTGGCAGCTGATGGGCTCCACCAGGAAGCTGTGGTAGGCCATGGTCACTCAGTTCCTGTGCCAAAGAGAGGGCCAGACCCAATCAACCCTGCCCTGCCCCAGCCAACCTCAAGGGAGGACAGCAGAGGCCACCTCAGCTCCTGCCTCTGGCCTGGCACCCTGCTTCCTGCGGGGGAACCTCAGTTTCCCTCACCTCCCAGGATTCTCTGAGGCTCCAGGTAACAAAACACAGGGTGGGTAGGGACGGGTGCTGCAGGTGAAGTGGGCTGTGATGGCCCCTCAGTCAGGCGGGTCATCACATACATCTGGACCTCGGAGTCCAAATAGTAAAGCAGCCTCCCCCGCCCCAAGCACGAGGGCGGGATGAAACACTCAGACTGAGAGCAGTGTCCAGCACACAGCAGCTCCACCCTCCATGCCCAAGTCTGGTGGCCAGGGGCGGCAGGGACGCGTGGGTCTGCCAGGGCCTATGGGCCAGGGTCCAGGTGGCCAGATCGACACACCTCATTCTTGGCCAGAAAGCCCACTTGCTGCTCCTCGGCTGCAGCAGAGGCAGGGCCAGACCTGGCCTGGGTGGTGGCATCTTGGGAGCCCTGGGGTAGCCTGGCCGTGGGCGTGAAAGGGGTGTGGACGGCGCTGGAACCTGGAAGAGGGAGGGCAGCCCTAGGACTAGGCCCTGCACTGGCAGGGCAGTCCCAGCAGTTTGCTGCTACTCTGCCTCCCCCTAGAGAGGGCGGCCCCCACCCCAGAGCTCCTGGCCTCTTCCCCGGGCCTCCTCCGCTGCTTTTGGCTTCAGGAGCCCCCTGGGCCTGAGGAGGGGTGGGGCGCACACCACAGAGGGGCACAGCAACCATCTTCATCCTCACCTCTAACACCCAGCCCTGCTGATTTCTGCCCCAGGGACCTCCCCGCCACTCCCCTCTGGGCCGCCCCCTCCTGGCCATCCGTGGCCCTGCCTGTCCTTTGGGCTGAGCCTCTGCCTGGAGATGCCGGCCAGCCGGCCAGAACGGCTTTCCGCACAGGTGCTCCCCCTGCAGGAAGGTGGGGCCCAGTTCTGCCCATGTTTCGCATCTGCTTGCTGATCTCATCCTCCAAGAACCAATGCCAACAACTCCTCCAGCCCTTCCTGCCTCCCAGTCCCAGGGGCCTGGGGGGAGCCCAGGGGCACCGCATGTGCCCTGGGGCACATCACCTGCCCTCTCTGAACCTCAATTTTCACACCTGCAAAGTGGAAACAGGAATCCTGCACCACTCTTGGGCGGTGGTTATGCACTGCACGTCTGGCTCGTGGTAGGTGGTGCTGAAAAGGCAGGTCTTACCCACAATGGATGTGGCAGCACCCAGCCTTGATTCCCTTTAGGAGTCACCCCAGCTAGCCCAGGTGGTGACCCGATGCCCTTGCCTCAGGTCTCCACTGGCTGTTCCTGGGGTGTCAAGGCTCCCCCACAGGGTGTCCGCTGACAAGCCTGTGTAGCGCCACCTTCCTGCTTAAGGAGCCCCTCCCTGACCTGGTGCAAAACAGCAGCCTCCCACCCCCCAGCGTCCCCCTCCCCACCAATCTTCTCCCCAGATGGTGACTGCTGAGAGTATCTTCCACAGCTCTCACTGCTTGGCCTGCTGCCCTCCTCCCCCTGCTGGAGTATCACAAGCGTGGTGGACAGGCCTTTGTGACTGTCTTGTTCACATTTTCATCCCGGTGCCTAAATACTCAGCATATAATACATGCTCAATAAATATTTGATGAGCACAATTTCTTACTGCCATTAGTGCCCAGCAGAGTAAGTTCTCTACTTAAAAATTAAAAGCAAACACCCACCCCACATTCCCAGAATGCTCCTTCCTTGTCAGTTCTGAGCACACTGTATTCTTGCTTTTAATGCTCAGCTGCCACAGTCTCGATGACAGATAGGGAAGCTGGGGGTTAGCAAGGAGAAGTCAGAGTCACAAAACACCCCATGGGAGTCACCAGAACTTGGCTGCCTTTCCCCTAGGCTTGCTCTGGGAAGACCGCACCCAGCACAGGGCCTGACCCTGTCTGGCCTGGGAAGCCGGGGGTGACCCGTCACTGCCTATTCAGGCTGAGCTCACTCACATGGCTGCCTGCAGGGCCCTGCTGGGCTTCTGCGACACCTCTCCTCCCTCAGCTAGGATCCAGCAGGGCCGCCGTGGGGAACAGCACTGAGTTCAGGCCCAGGCACAAGGGAGAGACAGGGGCCAAGCAGTAGTGTAGCCCCATCATACAGCTAACGAACCCTGGGTCTAGGGATAAGCATGTCCAAGGGGCACCACAAATCCCACCAGGCCTGGCTTTTGCCTCAGCTCACCACCAGTGGGCCCTGCCTGCCCGGCCGGCCCACCTCCCACTCACCCTGTAACAGGGTGGTCCCAGGAAAAGGGGGAGTTCTAAAATCCTGGTTCTGCCCTAAGTGGGTGGAACTGAGGAAAAAAAGATTTCTGCAGAGAAGAGAGGAGGGAAGAAAGGAAGATAGAGAACAGCAAGGAGACCTGGAGGAGGCACGTGGAGCAGAGGGACATGTGAAGAAACTGTGCTTGCTTTTTGGTCTTGGACTGGTTGG
>JAGFMF010011768.1:14919062-15014094 GCA_019455555.1 Galemys pyrenaicus
CTTAACTTAGTAACTATATTCTTTGTTCTTTCTTTATTGTACCCTAGTTGTATTAAAGTTCCTTTCCATTAAAGGTTTTATGTGTTTCTCTTAATGCGGCGGATGGCAGAACCCATTCAAAGAGAGCAGGCTTGGGGGTTCTGGGTGCTCCTCTCCCTGCCCTGTAACAACCCCAGGTACAAACCACCTGCTTTCACTCACAGCAGGAAGTCCTGGAATGTTTCCAGGGTGGTACAGGAGCACACACTTGCTATTCAGAGACTGCACTTGCTCCTATTTCTGGAGCAGGGCACCAAGAGGGTCCTCAGCCAATATTAGCTGAGGTGGAAACCCCGGAAGCCCTTGCTCGGTCACACACTGAGGTGTACTCATCCCTGCACACGCTCATGTTTGTTCAGCCCAGCACACTATTCCCACACTCAGGCATTTTCAGTCTTGCACACACCCTCACACACGTTTGTGCTTGTTTAGCCGTGCACAAACTTGCACACTACTTCCACACACTCATGCACGTTCAGCCTCACATGCTCCCACCATGGCTACCTTTCCTTATAAGGCCAAAGCCTTATAAGGCTTCTTTGTGTACAGCAAAGGCCCCGGAAGTGGCACCTCAGAGCCACAGCCAGGTCAGCAGGCCTGGTGAGGAGTTTCCCAGTGCATCTTGCACTGGTGTCCGGTTTGGCTGGGCAGAGGGTCATCGCTGTCCATGTCACAGACAAGACTCAGGGGAGGAGGAGGAGTATCAGGCCTGCCCCACACTCTGCTGTACTCATCTACCCTCCCACACTTCCCAAGGTCACGGCAGGGGCAGGAGCAGTCAGGCCAGAAGCCAAATCCCTGGACTCCAGCTGAGACCAAACCCCCAACCCCCAACCGCCCAAAGCTCAGGTGGCCCAGAAGGAAGAAACTGCAACCCCTGGGGTTCCCAGAGCCCAGAACTTGTCAGCAGAATCCAACTCCTAGCTCCAGCTGTTAAAGATGCATCATCTAGTTGGATACCTTTGTCCCTTTGGGGTCTTATAAAGAGTGTCCAAATATGTGGCCCAGGCAAGAAAAGCCTGTCTGGCTCTAATCATTCAGGTTGCCATCCTGAAGATGGAGAGGCTGACAAGGTCAAGGACGGCAGACCCATACTAGCAAGTAATGCAGCTGGGAGGACCTGGGGAGCCCTGACCATTGTTTCCTGGGACCCAGAATTTCTCAAGGAGTGGAAAGGAAGTGGCTGGTAAAGATGGTCACAGGCATAGTATGACAGTCAGGGGAGGGTGGTCAGACCACACCTGTCAGCCAATCACACTTTAGCATGATTTAGACAGATATTTTCTATTGATAATATTCACTGAACCAAAACCTAGGGCTCTGGGGACCCCAGGGGCTGCAGGGAGGGGTGTAGAGAGTGGGAGAGGTATATACATTTCTCCTTTTTCACAACTTCTGCAAAGAAGCTAAAACCAGTCAGTCCTGAGAGATGACTCCCCAACCCCCACACATTTTAACAAGGAAGTAGGAGGCCAGAGGGTTCAGTTTCTCTAGCCCCTGTGGCCTGGGGCTCCAGTCTCTTAACTCAGGAATTTTTGGATTATTCTGTGTGGTCAGTCCAGGGAAGAGAACTTCCCAGCTAGGGGAAATGTTTGCTTAATCATTCCCAGGAAAACCTCTTCCCTCCAAGTGGGGTGGGGAGTGCCCCAATCATCCCGCTAAGGGCAGCTGCTTTGCCTCAGGCTCCTGCCCAAGGGAGGTCATGGCCTTTGGGACCCACCCCCTGTCACCACGGGTCCTGTGAGCAAGCTCCATGGTGTTAGACAGAAGAGCAAAAGGAGAGAGGAGGGGGCTTAGGGACAGCAGGCATTGGAAAGAGGTCTCCATGCTCCTTCCTTATCGTACAGGTGATCGTATCCCTGGTGGCTGGGCACCCTCAGCCAGAGCTTACCTCACATCTCTTGATTAGAAAAGGCTGAGCTGAAGCAGGCACAGAGGGAGTCCTTTTTGCTTTCAGAGAAGCTGTGCTCAGCTACTCCAGACTCAGAGGTTTGGCTGTGTTTGAGACTAAACCAAGCAGGAGCTGCCTGGAGCAAGATCTCTCTGCAGGCACTCAGGGAAGTCCCCACCCAGCTCAGAGGCTTGACAGCAAGCCATCTGCACGGGTGCTAAGTGGTTACTCAACTTCCTGTTGTGTGCTGAGCAGCCCTCGGGCCGCCACCCCCACACTGCTCTTGACCGACCACTGCAGTCAAGAAATACAAATGAAAACAGTCACAAGCACCATCAAACAGCAGTTAAAGTGATCCAAACCAAACAAAGCCCCAAACACATAAAACTCAATGCTGGCAGGGCTGTGGAGAAATCTTCATTTGTCACTCATTTGTCCAATCTTTCTGAAGAGTGGTGTGATAACAATCAATTCAACAACTGGGTAGGTACAAACAGAACAGACTGAACAAGAATCTGAAAATTGTCAGATTCTTGGTTGTATGAATTCATTTTGGTGGTAAGAAAATAGCTGCTGACTTTTCCCCTTTTTAAAAAGCAAACATGCTCATAATAACCCTTTTATAATGGTGACAGAGTGGAAAAATCCAGATGACTACAAATATGGAAACAGTGATATTAACACACTAGGATGCTATTTAACTATTAGAAAAGACCCATGTAGAGCATGTATATATATGTGTGTATATATATATATAAAATCAACTATATGGCATCTTTATTTTTTTAATTTTTAAATCTAGGTTTGGGGTACACTATCATACTGGCATCTTTAAATGCTCAGGATCCACCCAGGTGTCTGACATACGTTCTTTACAGCCTAAAGCAACCCTAAGAAGTTTTTTTACTTTGTGGGTTTCTTTTCTAACCTTCATTTTGTACAGATTGGAACAGGCTCAGATACTACATTAAGCTGTGATATGTCCCAAAATCAGTTTCTAAATTACATAGCTTGGGGTTCTGATCCCAAATCCCAGAGGTCAGGTTGTTAGGGGGAAAGACCCTCCTGAATGGATTATACAAATAGGTTATGGACAAATAGGTTATCGACCCCCATTCCAGACCTACAAGATCCAAGGACTACAAATCCCATAAGGTCATTATCAAAGAGCGGATCACTGGGACCTGAGGGTGGAGTTGAGCAGCCAGGCTGAATATAAAAGCAGACACATGGGCCGTGGGGGGTCCTTTTTCCTTGGGAGTCAGCTCTCAGCTCACCGTTGGGTTCCAGCTCCAAGGAACTGGTAGGATATTTACAGATCTGTATCCCTCTCTTCCCCTTGTGTTATTCACTACGCTATTTCTCCTTCCCTTGTAAATAAAACCCTTTATTAACCTTTGTCGTGTGTGCCTGCAGTTGGGGCATTATAAGTGCCGTTGGAGTGCGCGGGTGAGAACCCAGTCAGGCAAACCCATTTTATATTAGGGTTGCCCTGTAACAAGGTTAGACTGATCTGGGCAGACACTGGGAAGTGTGGGGAGGCTCTACAATGGCCAAGATGGTAAGACCAGCACACACCCAAGTGTATTACTCTATCGCAAGTAAGCTTCAGCCTGACAGGCTCCCATTTTCCAGATAAGCAAAGTTGAGGCCCCGGGGTTTGGTGGCTTGCTAAGGTTATGAGCCCCGGAAGGAGGAGGCTGGCACTCTTACCTAGACCCCTGACAACTCAAAGGAGATGGGTGCTTTTAACTAAAGGACTGCACTGCTGGCCAAGCTGCAGGGCCCCAGGCAGCCTAGAAAAACCCAGGAGAGCCTCGAGCGCACTAGGCAGACTCCCGGGGTTTTATGCTAATTACTGATTTACTGCCCCGCTCCACCCTGGGCGGGTGTCCTGGCTGTGCTCCCCTCGCCGCTGGCAGGGGAGGGACGACGAGGAGGCTCCGAGCTCAAAAGGGCCAGAGGGTCCCCGGCCCACAACCCCCAGGTGCTGGCCCTCTGGGATCCGGCCCCAGCGGGCTGGGGGAGGTAGGCCCCCACTCCTGGCAAGGGAGGGGCGGGGCGGGGGCGCCAGCTCATTTCCCGGTCCGAGCAACCCGGAAGCCTGGGGGATGGAGGGGAAGTGACTGGGCATGGAGCCCTCTCGGTCCGAAATAACGGGGGCCACCAACCCGAAATAACTGGGGGCACCGATCATGGGGCAGAGTCGGGAGGCGAAGGCTGGGGGAGGGGGCACGCGGGTCGAGATAGGGAGTCCTGTGCTTCTCTCGCCCGGGGCAGCGACCACCTCAGCCCGCCCTCCACCCGCACCCCCAATCTCCGCATCACCCTTCGGACTTCACCTCCGGGCCTCTCCACCCCGCGCCCCCTCATCTCCCGGTGGGACCTCTGTCCCACTTGCAGGCGCACTCGCCTGCTCTGCTCCGCACCACCAGGCACCCTTCAACTCTGGGCGCCCTTTCGCCGCCGGGCACCTCCTCCCCGTGACTCCTCATCTCTTCCTGTCAGGAACCCCGCATCGTCCTCACCTGCATGCAGCCCCCCGATGTCCCCTCACCTCCAGACGCCCACTCCTCGCGCCCTTCTCATCCCCGCGTCCCTCTCTCCACGCTCCCTCACCTCTAAGTGGTCCCTCTCCGGCTCCCGCCTTCTGGCCCTTTGCGCCCCCTCACCTCGGGCGCCTCGGTCGCGGACTCTGGGCAGTCGACGCGCCGAACCGGCTCTGGGCCCCCGCGCCGAGGAGCAGCCACTTCCTCGTGGGCGGGGGGCGGGGCCTCCCGGCCTCAGCCCCCGGGGGCGGGGGCAGGACCGACGGTCCCAGCCAAGGCCCCGCCCACTCCTGTGTCTTTGGGGGCTCCCGGGTCTTGGGTCCTCCGAGCCCAGACGCTCAGAGACGGTTCGCGACTGTCCCCTCCACTTTACGCATGGGGAGACTGAAGCTCAGGAAAGCCCCGGCAGCAGCGGGGGGGAACCGGGCGTCCAGCCTGCGCGGTGGAACGTGGGGACTAGGGCTCGCGCTCGCTCGCACGTCGTTGACCAGCCTGGCAAACTGCAGACCTCGTCAGGCAGGGCCGTGCTGGGGACCTCACTGACGATCTAGTTCCCGCCTAGCGCCCAAAGTGTTGGTCTGTGCGGGGCAGGGGCTGGGAAGCCGGAACAAGGCCTGGCAGCCAGCTCCTTCCTACCTCCCACACCTCTGTGCTTTCCGTGTCTCACCGACAGTGCGGGTGCTGGCTCCAGCACTCTGTGTGACTACTCGCCCCTCTATTCCCCTAGTCCCCTTCACTGCTTTATTTGGGTCTTCAGTCAGGTGGTCCTCAGGGGTCTTTCCATCCTACCCTCTACCCATCTGTGCAAATGTGGCCAGGTGGGCTGACAAAACCCTGCACCCTCACTTCATCAAGTCCGGCTCTCTGGGACTCCCTTCCCCATCAACAAGGCATTAAGCAGCAGCTGATGGGGGGTGGGGGCTTCACCATGACAGGAGGTCCCACTCCAGACTCCCCACCCTATCAGGTCTGGGGGCTTGAATACCTGCTGTTTCTTCTGCATAGACACTTTCCCCACTCTGTCTCTTCCTGGCCAATAGGTTTATCCTGTGGGATGTGACTGTTTCTTAGGACACTTGGTCTTCAGCCCCCTCCCCATTGCACGCTCTGTCTCCTGGATTCCCAACAGGATCATGTGTTCACAAGTGCCAGCTCCGATTACCCTGAGTTCTATCTTCATCAGGTGGTTGGTAGGATTTAAAGTGGCCAACCATGGTGAGCAAATAGCTTTAGCTACTGTTTGTGTGACCCTGCACCCTCCTGGTCCAAAGAGACACTGAGGGCCTGTTATCAGGGCTGCCCTTCCAGGCTTGGCAAGTCCAGGTGATGGAGTCTAATCAGAACTAGTTTCAAATGGACTACAAGGCAACCCCCTTCCTGTGGTGGGGAGCAGCAGTGCTGCCTCCTGGGCCTGCGGTGACAGAGGGAAGACCAGTGGGTGGGAAAGCATACCTCATACAGGGAAACGATGTAGAGTGCTATTTGAAATGCCTCCCTTAGGGGACAAAGGTTTCTGTACCTCAAGCAAAGCAACTCCTTAGCTGAGGGGAGCTTGGAGGTGGAACAGTTGGAGTTCTGAGAACTTGCAGGGCTTTGTTTCTTCCTGGAATCAGCTTCTCCCCACCCCCATGCCCTGGGTTGAAGAGGCTACAATCTCCCTCTTTTTCTGCCTTCTCAAGTTTCCAAAAACTGCAGTCTGACTTCCAGGCTGGCAGACTTGGAGGAAAGATGCCTCTAGGTCATCAAGCTTCTTCTGGCTCCTTCCTCCTGACAGCCTTGGCCTTACTGCCTGCTGGTCACAAGATGGCAGCCAAGCTCCAGGCATCCGAACTAAGGAAGTGGTGGGCTACAAAGCAGGAAAACTTTTCAAGAAACCCCCAGCATGATCTCCCTTGTTTCAGCACCCACCCACCCCAGAATGGGGCCTTCGGGTCTGTCCCTGAGATCAAGGGAGTGCACCTGATGCCTGTCAGGCAGGCCTACGCCAGGGAAACCTACGCTCCTTCCACAGCCACACATAGAAGCCAAGTGGCAAAGCCTGCAGGGCAGAGGTAGGTCTACCACAGCAATTCGGACACGCTCGCTTAGCACTGCATGTCCCAGGTCTGCTCCAGAGGACAGGTCTTCTGGGGGTGGTGTGAGTATGTATGTGGGGGTAGGTTGCACTTCCCCTTCCAAGCCACACAGCCTTGTGTCGGTTCAGCGGAGACATTCAGGTCTACAATGAAAGGTGCCAGATGTTGCTATCCCATCAGTTCCACTGACATCGCCCTGCTCCTGACCTTGGGCAACTGGACGATGGCATCTCCATCCGCCTTTGTCCAACAGGGACCCTGCTCAGTGCTTACTCTAGGGCCATGGTCCCAACCGTGGGTAGCTATGCTCCCCTCTCTTGGCTTCAGCTTTGTTATTTTTATTTTTATTTATTATTTTTTTTTCAATTAGGCCTCTGCATCATAGCTTTATTATTTTTAAAACACACAACAGTTTCAACACTATAGGGTTGTTGTGAGGGGCAGAAAGTGCCTATGAGTCACTCCCCTTGGTGTCTGGCTCACTCTTCCTACAGCTAGAACACTCTCCTCATGAATGATCTCAAGCCAGACTCTTGCTAGTAGTTTTTGAAGGTTTGTCGTGACCGTGGTGATACACTCCTGGTGATACATTTTACCACCGTTTACGGACCCCGTCTGTCTAAAAGGTAAGTACCATGAAATAATACTCCAAACTTGCAAAGCAGAATTGGTTGTTGACGAGTTTCATTTTTTAAAATGCCAGGCATGACCTGCTAGGTTTTTACAGTCCACAATGGACTCTGATCCTCAATTTTGAGGAACTCAGCTTCAGACTGTCCTTTCTTCCCCTTTCTAAACTGACCTGGAGTATCACTTTCCTGCTGCTCCTGCAGCTTACCACAAACAGTTGCTTTAAGCAACACAAGTGCGCGCACTCTCAGACGGCTCTGGAGGTCAGCATCTGCCGTCTCAGCGGGCTCCCCTGGAGTTGGCAGTGCCGTGTTACTTCTGAAGGCTCTAGGGGAGAAGTCATTTTCCTGCCTTGTCCAGCTGAAAGACAGTCAAACGTCCCTTGGCCTTGCGACACTCCAACCTGTAATTCCAGTCACGTCTCCCCCTTACCCTCCTGCCTCCCTCTTAGGAGGAGACTTGAGATTACACCGGGTCCACTTGGATGAGCCAAGGCTCCCATGCGCATCTCAGAAGCCTGAATTATATCTGGTTGTAACCAATGAGAATCTCTTTGGTTCTGGAGATTTAGGACATTGACATCTTTGGTAAGCCAATACTCTATCCACCACATCTGGTATTTAAGTTATACACATGCAGAACTTAAATACATAACCTTATAATGTATGTATTGATCTCACTACTCCCCATGGGGAGGTGTTTTTGCCTCATCTACATTGTAGGTACCTGGGGGATGCTGGGCCTTCACATTATTGCCTCCAGAGTTGGGTACGCATAGGAACTAAACCACCTGTGTGGTTGCTGGGTCAAGCTGAAAGGTTCTGAGAACACTCCAAGTTTTCTCAGCCTAATGTTCTGGAAAGAACTAATTTCTTAATTCTTGGTTAGCAAAATCCTTTACAGACTACGTCCCACCCTACTTCACTCTGTTAAGGGCCTACAATAGGGCCACTGCCATCCCTGAAAGCAAACTGGCTTTCCTCAGTGTATGGTAAATGGAAATATTGTCAGGTTTTTCCACCCTCCTGCCACTGGTGCCGATGATGGACACCTGTGGTCCTGCATGCACGCCTACCTCAAGTAGGGTGTGGGCATGCACAAGTGGGCGCACCTGGGCTTAGACACGGGCGTAGAAGGGCGGAGTCACGAGGATGCCAGCAGAGAAGAGCGTAAGAAAGGAGAAAGGCAGAAGCAGCAGCAATAGCAGTGGCAGAGACACGAGAGGCTAGAGAGCCCAGAAAGTGAAGATGCACTGGGGCTGGAGGCTTGCCAGCCTCCTGGCCCCTGGCCCCCTGTCTGCTGTGTACCTGGTCACCTCCGATATAAAAAGCAATAAAATCCTGAAAAAGTCACCGAGGGCTCCGGGACTCCTTTACCCATCTGCGGGAATCATTGTTGAACCTGCCCTGTGCCCTTGCTGGCACCACACTCAGCTACCTAAACAGGAAATAGTAAGAATACTTCATTGTACAGGTAAGGACACTGAAGCTCAGAGACATTAACTAGACTACTCAAAGTCATACAACTTGGCAGAACTATAATCTGACACTAAAGCATCAAATTAAAGGTTTTTGGACCCAGGGCCCCGTCATATCAGGTGGACCCAGGTATGATCTGTCTTAAAGGCAGGGTAGGGGCGGAGGGAGCGCCCACCAACTCCCAGGCCCAGCAGTGCACTGAGGGTTTCCAGCTACATGACTGGGATGGGCCTTCCATATGTTAGAAATGGCCACGTTAAAAAAATGAAAAAACAAAACCAAACCCAATTCTGTAGCTATTAAATTCTTTTTTTAAAAAAAGATTTATTTGTTTATGCATACAAGCACTGGGGTACTGGCCAGAGGTGTGAGGGGGGTGAGAGGATTCACCAGAGAGAGCGGGGAGCAGAACAGGCAGATAAACAGAAGTACACTGCTGAGGGGAGCAGTGGGCACAGCAGGAGAGGTCTGCTGCGCCATGTGGGTCCCCTCCCTGGCTGGCAGCAGGGATTGAACTCGTGCTGCAGTGGCTGTGGTTTGCTTCGTAGTGCGTTGCTTAACCCACTGCGCCACCAGGGAGACCCGCTATTAAATTCTTAAAGGCAAAACAAGTCAATTTGGTTTTTGTTGTTTCTCTCATAAAATATCGTTTTTCTAAAAACCTTTGGGCTTGCTGGCCAAAACATGGTTTAATGAAACCAGAAAGAAACTTTTAATTATTTCCTACTTCTGGCTGTTTCTGTCTATGCTGTGATGACAGCCTTGCTGATGCACTGATCAAATGCATGTACACAAAGGAGCCCCTCCACTGGGGTCCAGAGAGGACACTCCGGGAGACAGGGAAGAGGCAGGCCCACCAGTCAGCAACCGAGCAGCCAGAATCTCTCCTGGAGGGCAGTAATGCTCCCCTTGACTGCAGATATGGTGTCCTTTAAGAAGCAGTTACTAGTGTCCCTGCTGTGTTTGAATCACTGCTTGAGTTCCTCTGGCCCAGTGAGACCAGAACATGGCCGTGCTTAATCAAGGCTGCTCTGTATTTATTTACTTTGCTATTCATTATATTTGCAATTCTCAAGATTTTTAGTCCTGGAGCATCAAATTTTGTGTCTGAGTATGATGAAATAGTTTAGGTACAATAATTTCTAAACCAAAATCATAACACACGCCTTACTGCACACTCCCTCACACACACCATCTGTGGTCCACTGGGGTCAGGGGGCTGCCCTTGCTATGGGCATAGGGTATAAGGGCCAGACCTTGGGTCTCTGAACAGGCCCCCACTGGACTGCCTACTTGGTGGAGGTGGGCTTCCCTGCTGCTCCGCAGGCAAAATGGGAATAGCACGGCTACTTTGCAGAAACTCTGCAATATTAACAGATAACGAGTCAATAAATAGTTCTTTGGTTAAACATTACCAAAAAAAGTAAAATTTTACCCTAAAAACTAGTCTAACAAGCAATTTACACCTATATTTTTCTACTAAAATCAAAACAACACAAGGAAACAATGCCAAAATCACATTCAGTATTTTTATTTAATTTTTTTAGCAATTTACACATCTTTTCCTTTCCTTTAAGTTAGTGTCACAATTTTCCATAATTAACTACTTAAAGAGAAGCTTTGGTCAAGAATGGAATGAAATAGCACAAACAAAAAACAAAACAAAATCCAAATCACTGCTGCTTTTAAAAAACAACACTTTCACCAATTATATTCAAACAAAAACGCACAAACATCATTTGCGAGATACGTCTTCAGTGTTTCCTTGTGACTGGTTTGTTCACCATCATGCAAACGGTGGGCCACTGTCAGCGACATCTGTCAGTTTGCTGTGCTGATCCCGAGGCTCACTTAGCTTCACATTATCCGAAGGCCCTGGATAGAAGACTCTAGGGTCTTGAAAGTGGCAGGAAGAACACCCATCGTTACTGAGGACTGTCCATCCTAGGGTTTCCCCATGCACTGTACTATGCCCCCTCCTCCTGGCCTTACGTGCAGACCCAACACCCCCCAACTCTGGCTCTCTCTTCCCTGAGACACTTCCCTACAGGACACTGCCCTGTAGATTATCCAGAACACCTGGCCCTGCAGTCCCGTGCTCCCTTGTCCCCAGCCCACATTCCTGCTCTTAGGGCACATTCCTCCCAGCTGTGTCCCTTGCCCTTACTGATGAGAGCCATCTGTGTGCGTGTTCCTTGCCTCTACATGTCCTGATGACAGGCACTCCTATTTTTTTGAGGCCACACAGCAGTCAGCCTAGTGCAGAACGCAAAACAGGTGCTCAAAGGGTATGGATGAGAGACTCTCAAGTCTGTACACCCACAGAAAGGGAGAAAGTGACTTGATCTGAAGGATCAACAAATGAGAGGGGAGTTCTAGCTGCCGGTGCGGCAATTACACAGGCCATAAAGCATGTGACGGGGCATAGGGGATACACATTGAGGAAGACTGTTTCTCCAAAGAGTTAAACCCAGACTGCTGTCCAACACAATCTGCTACAAAAACAGCATTCAAGTTTTCTTCAATGAGTAAATGGGCATCATTTAGAAGTATATATTCAAACTCATTGACAAAGTGTGATTTCTCCTGGTAATAATTTTAGGTTTTGTTTCTTTTTTAGATTTATTTTTATTTATTTATGCATTCAAGAACTGGGGTATAGTGCCTCCCTGGTGGCGCAGTGAGTTGAACGCCACACTGTGAAGCATCCCGAGCACTGCAGTGCAAATTCCATCCCCAGCCAGGGAGGGGACCCACATGGCACAGCAGACCTCTCCTGTCTCTCCTACTGCTCCCTTCAGCAGTGTATTTCGGTCGATCTGCCTGTTCTGCTCCTCACTCTGTCTCTGGTGAATCCTCTCACCTCCCACAACTCTGGCCTGTTCCCCAGTTCTTGTATGCATAAATAAATAAATCTTTTTTTAAAAAAAAGAACTGGGTTATAGGCTAGAAGTGTGTGTGTGTGGGGCGGGGCGGGTGTGAGAGGCTCCACCAGAGACAGAGTTGGGGGTAGAACAGGAGGATCTATTGAAATACACTGCTGAGGGGGAACAGTTGGCAAGACAGGAGAGGTCTGCTACACCATGTGGCTGGGGACTGAACTTGTGTCACAGTGGCTGGCAGTAACTTGATAGCTCTGAAACTTAACCCCTGCGCCACCAGGGAGGCCCCAATGATTTTAGATTTTTTAAGACCATTACTTTAATGGCTTTCGTTTCTGATGTGCACTGGGTTTGACACTTTGTTCTGAGAAATGAGAAACATTCTTCTCACGGGGAGAGTTTTGACATCAAGATTTATTCTAAAAGGTAGAAAATACCTTAAAATCCCAAATTGTCATGGCTCCATCGATGCCAGTAGTACAAAATTTGCGACAGTCTTGCTTGTCCACCTCATAAATAGACACTTGACTGAAAAACAAAACAAAACAAAGGACTGTAAGGTAAGTGGTAGAAGTGAGCCCCAACTTTTCTGTTGAATAGTGCAAGAATATTTTAAGGAAATGATTTGTTCATCAACTCTCAAATATTAAATTGTCCTTCAATACTAGGCCATGGCAATCTGACTTAGGAAATAGGCAAATGCATTTTATTAATGGACGTCCAGAAAAGGTAAGACTGACAAAGGGAAACGCTAGGAACCTGCATTGGTGACAGTGGTGTGGAGCAGGATCAGCAAGGCCACACAGCAAGCAAACTGGGCAGCAGGGTGTGGGGAACACCATAGCCATGACTGAAATGGAAACAATTTTTTTTAAACTAAAGGCATGATAAAACATGACTGAGATCCAAGTGGCTCAAAACAAAACAACCATCCCTAAATCACCCTCGAAGAAAGCCAAGGCATAAGGCCAGAGTGCTCTTTGCACTGAGTCAACATTACAAACATTAGCAACAGTCAAGACATACCACAAGAGTCCCACCAAGCAAAGAGAGGAATAGATAATGAAACAACTCGTCTGGGTGTATCTGAAAAACTTTGAAGAAAATCAATTCCATAACTCAGACAATATTTCTTCCTCCTCTGAAATATCTACAACTTAACCTTCTGGGGAAGGTGATGGCAAACTGTAGCACAGTTGCCTGTTTCTCCATAGCCTGTGAGCTAAGAATGGCTTTTCCAATTTTATTTTTTTAAAGATTTATTTATTTATACCTACAAGAGCTGGGGTACAGGCCAGAGTCCAGGGAGGTGAGAGGATTCATCAGAGATAGAGTGGGGAGCAGAACAGGCAGACTGACTGAAACACACTGCTGAGGGGAGCAGCGGGCGAGGCAGGAGAGAGGTCTGCTGTGCCATGTGGGTCCCCTCCCTGGCCAATGGCAGGGATCGAACCTGTACTACAGAGGCTGTAGTCTGCTTCATAGTGTGTTACTTAACCCACTGCGCCACCACAGAGGCCCCGGTTTTTCTAATTTTAAACGGGTGGAAAACATTTCAAAGATTATTACTTCACAACACTGAAAATCAAATCTCAAAGAGTCCACAAAGCTCTACTGACATATGTCCATGCTTATTTATCTACATGTCTGTGGCTACTTCTGTGCGGCAAGAGCTGAACTGAGTAGTTGTGATAGAATGTACAGTCCCTCAGGGCCTAAATTATTTACTATCTGGTCCCTTGCAGGAAAAGCTGGCCAAGTCTTCAATAAAGGAAAATAAATAAACTGGATAAACTAAGAAGGAGAAAAAAGTTTGACTCTTAGCTCTAGAGCTATGAGAACATAATGTCTGCAAATAAAAGTAAACATGCCAATCTGTGAGGGTCTGTCATTTTATTTTTAACCTAAAAGCCTCAAAGAATCAATGAGAGCCATTTCCATCCTGATACAGAATCTGCAGAGAAACTGAAGAAAAGTCACAAGAATTTTCAGTCATTCAAGACTGAAATGTGGAGAGTAGATAGGAAGAAGTTCTGCTATGCCTTCAAATAGAGCACAGACTCTTTCAACCTACTTTATGTCCAGAAGCCCTTTCCACTAAACATGAGGAAAAGCACAACCTGCATTTTAATAATTCACTCAAAGAGAAAGTCTAGAGGTTCCCATTACTCCTGCCATCACATCACCATAGTGACAGACTCTCTGAAAAGAGAAAATTCTATGGTATGGAAAATCCTGAACACAATGACTTAAAAATGTCAAGAATATAATGTGTTTCTCCTCTAGATTTAAAAAAAATATCAAACTTTTGGGACGAATCAGTTCTACTGTCTTCCACAATCACATGTGTCTGATGATAATTAAGTCAAGAAACTCTTCAGCTTTGTCATAATGCTAAGAAATTCTGTTTCTCTAATTAAATGACCCTCTTACTTGTATACATTACTTGAAATCCATGGTTGAAACAAGAGCTAGAATTACCTTTCCAAACAGGCGGTAACTATACTTTCTGTCATGTGTTCACTACCAGAGAAACATGACTTTGGGAAGGTTTCCTTTTGTTCTCAATCAAGTTTCTGAGGATACAAGCCCCGGAAGAGGTTGCACTGAGACCATACCAGCTCCCAAGTCCACAGGAGAGCTACACTCCTTTTGTGGGAAGCCTGTGGGAAGCAACCCAAAACATAGAACAACTAGGTGGGGTGGTTCACACGCTATCTTCAGCTGGAAAGAAGAGCCCACAGTTGACAATCTACAGATTTTTCACTGCTCTGGTTCCTGAAGGGACATCTGGCCCATTGTATACAGAACTTTCACAGGGACCCAGGAGGAAACAAAGATGGGAAGAAGGGCTTCTTCCTTACTTTTCTACCAGTGATCAGAGTCCTGGCTATCAGGTGGCAACTAGGGAGTCGCACCCAGCCCAGGAGCCTCCACTGTCAGGGTGGCACCTACGTGATGCTATTCTGGTGCAGCGTCTCCAATGCTGTATTGCGGTCCTCAGTTGTGGCTCTCTTGTCCATGTTGCGGAAGCGTTCCATAGCAGACATGTTACGTTGGATGCTCTGTTTTGGAATGTCTAGCTTGGAGACGAAGGTCAAGCAGCCACGGTCATCATAATTAAAGAGCATTGGGCAGCAATCGTGGCCCTGAAATAAGATACAGTCAGCCCCTGAGAGGTATCTGCTGGCCCACCAACCCCTTAGTAGACTGTCCCCACCACAGGCAGCTCTTACTTTCGGAGGCTGTTTCTTCTCAAAGGCTGTTCTACTTTGTGCCAGGGCATAAAGTCATAGGGCACACATTATTTCTGCTCTAGAGCATTGAATACAGTCTACCACAAAGAAAGATGAAGAGAAATACTTACAGCAGCCACAACACTGTTCTCCGAGACAAATGATACGCTCAGGAGGGGCAGGAACTCTGTTTTCAGAGTTGAGACCCTGAACACAAGAACACTTGTTTAACAGCGATGACATGACCATGTAGCTTCTTACTGGGCACAGCAGATGACAAAGGACCCATTCTCCTAGAGAATCTGGCAGTATAAACCAACACTATGTTAAAAGGAGCCCCATGACCTGTATTTTCAGGAATCTCAGGCATGAGACAGTCCTGAGGCAACCTGTAGAATCAAAGGCCTCTGGCTCCCAGGAGCCTGTACCCTATCCACTTGAGGCCCTCCCGCTCATGACAAACTGGTCTACAGTTTGGGCCCCAGTGAGCCTCCGTTCTTTCCCATCTCTATCCTTGCTGCATGCCTCTTCACTCACTCACCATCTCTATTGCTCTTGCTTCTCCAAAGTCTACCCCATCCTTTGAATTTAGCTCTAAGTTGATCACCTCCATGAAGCTTTCCTGAACCACTTCAGTTTAAAGGGCTTCATTTCTCTGATCAGCCACAGTTCTTGTAGTCACTGTCACTGATGATAAATGTCTCTCCTTACCTGTGCTCACAATGGGCTTGTAGCAGCAGAGTGGAATATTGTGTTTATTGACAGAACACAACCTATTCTCTTCCCTCTGTCAGGTACTTATACTGTGTTAGATGTCAGGGCCATCAAGAGAAATAAGACAACCTTAGCCAGTCAGGGGTGCACACTCTAATGGGCTGTGTGTATGTGCACATGTATGCTTAGTTGTCACCTGCCCCAGCACCTGGTCAAGAGGTCACAAAGAGGTCGCAAACACATTGAGTGATGAATTACAATCTCATAATTTCATGTTAAAGATTACGTATTTTGAAAATTACCTGTGTTTCAGGATACCCCTTTCTTCCCCCCAGTAACACTGGTACTGGGTTAAAGACATAACACCTCCTAAGTCCTTACTGTGGCACACTTGACTCATTATGTGAAATATGTATGTTTGAGGATAAGGATAGAGGACATAATCTGACTTGCGGGACTGTAAAAGTCAAATATAAATCAATATGAGGGTAGACATGGAATTGTAATAAACATGTTAAAAGCTTATTATGCATTACAGAAAAACCATACACAAATCAAATAAATATGACATCAAAATAGTACTGAATGCCAAAAGGCAAATGACTGTGTAAATGTATATCATAATCCCATTTTTGTTGAAAATGAAAAAGATTTATCTGTATCTATACAGAGAAAAATCTAAAAGTCTATCATTTATAATGTGGAGAGGTTTAAAAAAATCATAAAAATTTGAAAACAATTTAATCTAGTAAGGAAAGTAATTTTCTCTCTGAAATGTCACTTTGCTGGCACTGCAATAAAGAGCATCAGTCACGTGATGTGATGGATTCTTGGCACACAGACATTAAAAAATCAGTTTTACTTTACAGGTAGGTTACTTTAGCTGCCACAGGAAAAAGATTCACCAGGAAAGAACCAAGATTAGTAATGGATTCTAATCCTTCTGTGTTCTTTCAACATGCAACGAGCAATTCTGCTTTCTGATACTTGCTGAGTCCCAGTGCTCTCTCTTGAGGCTAACCATACCAGTACCTCAGTCACAAATGAGTCATGGCATCTCACGTTCAGCACACACCAGAGAGTGGCAACAAGGATTTTAAGCATTACTGAACGAAGCCCCAAATTAATGGAGTCATTATTTACTGCCTACACAGTAGTTTTACTGCCCCTATTTAGTTTCAGGCTGGTAGAAGACATTTACATATTGTAAAAAAGTCAAAGTAACAGAAAAAGTGGCTATTTAAAGGAATTCTAATCAGCAGCAAACAAAGGTTCTTCTTCAAAGGAATCGCTATCAGTACTTTCATTAAGAATTGTTTCTGGAAATGAGGTCTCTTTAAAGTTTCCCCAAATGGAGAATCTAAATGTATGTAGCTATGAAGGCTGCTCTATAGTTCTGAGTGGGGACTTTTATCTTGCATCCTGTACTTAAACCCCAGGAAAGGCAGACTTAGTTCAACTGTGAAAGATACCACCCCACTCCCTAACTCCAAACATAAGGCAAATACTCACTGCACACTTTTTGAGGCATCGGCAACAGACACAGTGCTGTCGTGGCTGACCCAGGCCAGGCGGCTGCCACTGGCGGAGAAGCTAACCCCATGCACCCAACCACCAGTGCCACTGCCACCAAACTCTGACATCAGCTGACCAAAAGGCATCTTGCTGCCCCAGGGTGTACTGGCTGGCTTCTCATCCACTTCTTTAATGTAGGCAGAAAACACTCTGTGGTTTAAGAAGCAGGAGAGAGAATAAAATGAAAAAAATATACATGTATATTTGTACACAGAAATAATCACAGGCAGCTACGGTAAAGTGCCCCCGAGATTGACTCATAAATACAAACACAATGGACAAACTCAGATACACAAACCTCTCAAGACAGGGAATGGTTCTAATGGCTGCCTACAGGCCAATCCAGGTTTGGTAAATCCTACCCAATCTACAGACACAGATATTCACGGACTCCAGGCTGTGTCAGGCACTACTCTGGGAACATAGTTCCAGAGCTAATGCAGAAAGTCCTCCCCAAAAATGAGTGCGTATTCTGGAAGAGGATCTGCTGTCCCTTCACCCCCTTGCTCATGCAGAACCTTGCTAGGTAGCACTACATTCTTTCCTGTTGAACAGTTTGCCACCCTGCAACAAACCAGTGTACATCTTCTCATCAAAATTGTCTGAACCTAAAGCTCCCTAAATAACCTGGGGTATTTCTTCTCAAAATGACAACAGCAGCAACTTCACTGGCAGGGCATTTGAGAAGCGAAGGGCACAATCATCCATCAGTTAGATGGTATGACCTTTGAAATGCTCTGTGGTGGCCACACTCTAGTCAGGAGAGGCCAGGAAAGAACTGATTCTCAGCTGCGGACTTGAGAGCGTGAATGGAAAGGACACTACCCACAGAGCCACAAGTCAAGGTGAATTTATTTCTGAAAATAATGTTAACAAACCAGACTATAAGACACAGTCTGGTAAGTCACATGGGTAGTTACGTATCACTTAGTCCCTCTTCTCTATGGGAGCTAGAATGAGCCTGGGTAACACATCACAAGCAATAACACTCCCAAATATGAAAAAAATTTACAGAATGTCCGTGTATATTTACCATTACACTGGCTTTTAAGTAGAACCACCAAATTAAAGAGTGCTCTGACACTTCTGTACCCCATCCCGTAAGTCCCCCCACCGCCACATCTTCCAAAAAACAAGACAAAATAAAAATCCTTGGGTATTCTTGGCTATAAATCACTAGCCAGCCCGAGCCACATTTTCTGGTAACTCTGTTCACAGCCTACCGAAGAAGGATGCATCCTGTCCTCCAACGCACCAGAGTCAACATGAAAAAAAAAAGCACTTATTTGCTTTTCTTTTGACTAAGGGCAAAAAAATTCTCCATATAAAACAACTTTAAAAAGCAATTAGATGGCATGATCCTTAAAGCTCTTAGCTAAGTGCCTGTGTTTCTTTTAGTCTCATGCTAATGAAAAATCAAAAGCTTTAAATGAAAAGGGAAGAACAATAATAGCTCAGCAGTACAGTGTTCAGTTCTGTTTTGTTAATCTTGGTTTCATTCTAGGACTTGCTGAGTTTGCTGCTTCAGTTATGAAATGAGAAATAACAGTGTGGTAGAGGGAGAGCGGACACTGCACCTCCATCCCACCATGGATGTTCTGCCTAAGGAAGAACACCCTCGCCCCAGCCCTGCAGCTGCCTCTTCTGTACTTTCAAGTGCACGCCTGTCCACCTTAGCAACTTATGTTCTTGCTTTGGTAGCTCCTTTTCTAAATCACAAACTCCTTTCATATCTGAATTCTGTGTTATCTAGCCTAGTGCCTTACACAGAAAAGGAGCCTTATAAATAAATATTTATTGAAAAATGAAGAGGGAAGAGCTCAAATCTACTAATTCTCATTTGTTCCCACCTGCATTTGAAATCACATGATCCTGCCGCCAGCAAAACATTATTAGGGTGCCAATCCAAGCTGAGCACTGTGGAGCGAATCGGCTTTTTTATGTGCTTGCTTACCCACCTACAAAAGGAGAAAGTTCACTTTAGCTCATCTGTATGTAAAGCAATAGTCCCCAATGACTATGTGCCAGGAGAAAATGCCTAAGCACGGTTCCTTTGCAGCTATAGGTTTCCAGTCAGAGAAAAGGCTCATTTTTAAAGCCAGAGAGGAAGAAGACCCATACACTGTGCCTTCCATTCCTTGCTTTTTTAGTCTTAGACATTCTTTTTTTTTACCCCCAAGATTTATTTTACTTATTTATGCATATAAGAGCTAAGGTGTGGGCCAGAGGTGTATGTGTGTCAAGGGGGGTGGGGGTGAGATTCACCAGAGACAGAGTGGGGAGCAGAACAGGAGATCTACTGAAATATACTGCTGAGGGGGGCCAGGGATACAGTGACTGCTGATAGCTCTACAGTGCTGAGAATTAGCCCCCTTTGCCACTAGGGAGCCCTTTTTTTTTTTTTTAAGACCTACTTATTTATGCATACAAGAACTGGAGTACAGGTAAGAGGTACGAGTATTCACCAGAGACAGCATGGGAAATGGATTCACCAGAGACAGAGTGGGGAACAGAACAGGCAGACTGACTGAAATACACTGCTGAGGAGAGCAGCGGGCAAGATAGGAGAAGTCTACAGTGCCATGTGGGTCTCCTCCCTGGGGCTGAGGATGCCCCCAGTGCAGTGCTTAACCCCTTGCATCACCAGGGAGGCCTGGAGGCCTGTCTTTGACATTCTTGTCAGAGCAGCTGGTTCTGCATTTTTCCAGTTACCAGAAAACTCTCATTAACAAGTATATTTATGGACTAACTCTGGTACTGTCCCATGAAGCTTAGGTTTATGGGTGACTTTTAACCTGTAGAATAAAAATTGAGGTTTGAAACTGGACTTTTATTACATTCAGTGATTCATTTTGGGTGACGTTTGGGTCATAAGCTCAATTTCCTTTCTGAGGAAAAGAAGCTACAAGTTATTTTTTATTTTTTTCACATAGAAATTACAACCAAGAAATTAGCAAAGCTTCTTACAGGGGATTAGTTCCTAATTCTCTAGCTCCACAAAAATTTTATTTATTTCTATGATTAGTCATTATTTTGGCTTAAGAAATTCAATTTCTGCTTGCAAACCACTGTTTAAAAACCAATCATGTTTTTAACAGCTGACAGACTTAATACTGAACAAAATCTACGCCCTGAATATTAAATTACTTTTTTTTTAAAAAAAGATTTATTTATGCAAACAAAAACTGGGGTATAGGTCAGAGGTGTGGGGGTGGTGGTGAGAGGATCCACCAGAGACAGAGTGGGGAACAGAACAGGCAGATTGACTGACACACACTGCTAAGGGGAGCAGCAGGTGAGGCAGGAGAGAGAGGTTTGCTACGCCATGTGGGTCACCTCCCCAGCCAGTGGCAGGGATTCAAAATTGTGCTGCAGTGGCTGCAGTTTGCTTCATAGTGCATTGCTTAACTCACAGCGCCAACAGAGAGGCCCAAAGTTACTTTTCTATAGAATCTTTCTTTTTTTAAAAAAAGATTTATTTATTTATGCATATAAGAGATGGGGTACAGGCCAGAGTCGTGGGAGGTGAGAGCATTCATCAGAGACAGAGTTGGGAGCAGAACAGGCAGACTGACTAAAACACAGTGCTGAGAGGAGCAGCAGGGCGAGGCAGGAGAGGTCTGCCACGCCATGTGGGTCCCCTCCCTGGCTGGAAGCAGGGATCGAACTTGTGCTGCAGTGGCTTCGGTTTGCTTCATAGTGCGTTGCTTAACCCACATGCCACCAGGGAAGCTCCTAGAATCTTTTTCTTAGGAACTTATTTTCAAAATTTCATTCTGATAAAGACAGTTTCCTGACTTGTCTTATAATGTATCTAAATTCAAGGCTTGTATGGGTTGTTTTATTATTTTTAAAAAAAGATTTATTTATGCATAGAAGATCTGGGGTACAGGCCAGAGGTGAAGAGAGTGAGAGGATTCACCTAAGACAGAGTGAAGAACAGAACAGGTGGACTGACTGAAAGACACTGCTGAGGAACGCAGTGGGCAAGGCAGGAGAGGTCTGCTGCGCCATGTGGTTCAGCTCCCTAGCCGGGGATCAGACTTGTGTGCAGTGGCTGCTGATAGTTTCATAGTGCTGGGACTTAATCTCTTGCACCACCAGGGAAGCCCTCTATGGGTTGTTTTAAGGCACTCTATTGTATCCGTGAAATAATGTTCACTGGCTGAGATGCTCCCCTGAACATACAGTTTGTTCAAATAACAATGTCGTAAACCCCAATTTATCTATATCAGAGACTATTTGTCAATGAATAAAAATGTGAACAAGCACTGATGTTAAAGTTACCTAGGAAAAAAAGTAATTTCTTGGACCTCCCTGGTGGCGCAGTGGGTTAAGCAACGCACTATGAAGCAAACCGCAGCCACTACAGCACGAGTTTGATCCCTGCTGCAGGCCAGGGAGGGGACCCACATGGTGAGGCAGACCTCTCCTGCTGTGCCCGCTGCTCCCCTCAGCAGTGTACTTCTGTTTATCTGCCTGTTCTGCTCCCCGCTCTCTCTGGTGAATCCTCTCACCCCACCCCACACCTCTGGCCTTTACCCCAGTGCTTGTATGCATAAATTAAAAAAAAAAAAGTAATTTCTTATCTGTTCATTATAGTAAGCCTTCCATCCTATTTTTAGCAGACATTTCCTTAGCCTTTGCATATGCTTCAAAGAAAAATGCATCTCTTGAATTAAAAATGCAATCTTGGGCCTTCCTGGTGGCTCAGCGGGTTGAGTGACGCACTGTGGAGTTTCCGTGGCCACTGCAGTGCGAGTTCAATCCCCCACCAGGGAGGGGACTCACATGGCGCAGCAGACCTCGACCACTGCTCTCCTCAGCAGTGTATTTCCATCTATCTGCCTGTTCTGCTCCCTGCTCTGTTTCTGGTAAATCTTCTCACCACCCATCTTCTGTCTGCCCTCCCCTGGGCCTGTACCCCTAGCTCTTGTATGCATTAATAAAATTAAAAAAATTTTTTCAATCTTGTTGAAAAATACTCTTCAAAGAATCAAAATTCCTAGGATTTTACTAAATTACAAATATGATAACCCCTTCCTTTCTGTTTCAGCAGAAAGCAAATATAACACTAACACAAAGATTAATGTGTACTCTGCTATTTCTGGCACAGATAAAAGCTGCCAGTTTAGTACTAAAAGACAGTTCCCTGCTGAAGGATATGAGGCACACACCACCCCAGAGCATACCAGCTAGAGAAACACTGTTTTCTCATCAAAGCAAGCAGGAAGGAGAAGTTAAAGTTACTTAGGGGTCTCCCTGGTGGCATAGGGGTAAAGTCTCAGCACAATCACTGCTATGGCCTGAGTTCAATCCCCAGCCAGGGAGCTAACGCACATATGGTGCAACAGACTTCTGTCTCACCCACTGCTCCCCTCAGCAGTGTATTTCAGTAAATATGCCTGTTCTGCTCCCCACTCTGTCTCTGGGGAATCCTCTCACCCCCCTGCACCTCTGGCCTACAGCCCAGTTCTACGCAAAACAAACAAAAAAAATAAACCTCTGTATTTTGACTGGCTGAACTACAAGTGATTTATTAAAAAACAAACAAACAAAAAGCACAACCAACTACCTGATTATATTTCCAAGATTGTGATCAAATTTTATTCCAATGGTTGAAACAAGTAAATGTTATACCAAGACACAGATCTGATTAACAGATAAAATTTAAAGAAAGGAAGATGTTGTTACCTATAAGAATTCTAGATATTTATAATGAATACTGAGTAAAAAAATCATTCCTGAGGGCACTGAGAATCTTTCAAGTTTATAATTTCTATCTCAAGTAAGGAGACAGTATGGAGTGAGAAAAGCATCTTACAGAACAAGCTAGGCTACCCAGGTAAGGAAAAACTAAATTATAGTTAGGCATTCAATCAGTGCCTCAAAAAGTCACCAGGAACACCGTGATGCAAATGTGTAGCTCTAGAGAAATCAAAGGTCTTCAGAAGCTGCTTACCAGTCATTTTCAGACTCGAAGTAACAAACAGAAATGAGTCGTGCTCCACTTCCCACAGCAAATTTGTTCTCTAGTGGGGACCACTTGACAAAAGTCGCTGCACGATTAATTCTCAGAATTACCAGGGTTGGCTTCCAGACACCATCTTTCTGACTCCAGACATAGGCATTGCGGTCTGCCCCACAAGTGACGATGCGGTCGCTCTTGGGAGCCCAGTCGATACCTGCAAGTAAGATGAGGTTGTCATCTGCTTTGCACAGCCAGTGACAACTGATAAGGTGCATGCAGTGGGCACTGGCACAGAAAACAAAGACTATAAGTCAACATCTCCATTAGTCATAGATCTGAGTGACTATGAAGTATGAAGATTTTATTCATTCATTCACTTACATGACTAGTCAGCTCAATTATTCGTACCATTAAAGGGAAAAAATATGGGGGAGTATATTCCAGTGATGTGTATTTTCATTTTAAATCCATTCATTACAAGACAGAGTTGCAGTGTTCTTTATTAGGTTTCTAAATTCTATTTTTAATTTTTTTAAAAAAAAACTCTTTGATTTTTATGCATACAAGAACTAGTGTGTAGGCCAGAAGTACAGGGGTAAGAGGATTCACCAGAGATAGAGTGGGGAGCAGATCTACTGAAATACACTGAGTGGTGAGCAGCAGGCGAGACAGGAGAGGTCTGTTGCACCACGTGGGTCAGCTCCCTGACCAGGGATCAAACTCAGGCCACAGTGAAATCAAACTACACCACCAGGGAAGCCCTAAATTTCATTTTTAACTACTATATTCATACTTTGTTATGAGACAAACATCACAAAGGGACATTCAGAAAGTCAATCAAGCCCTGCTTCCATTATTCTTTATGTCCATATACACATTTCTCTCCCAAAATGATGTTAATATTATGGGCTAACATTTTCTCCTGCTTTTTATAAATTAGTGGTAGATATGTGTTATTTTTGGACTTTGATCTTACTATGATATTTCTCCAAATATTCCACTGTTGAATGTTTGGCTAGTTTTCCAATCATTTGTTAATATAGGCATAACTGGAATAAACATTCAGATACACACCTTTTGGCTCTGATTAAAATGATCTAAGATAAATCTCCAAAGTGTGACACAATATAGTGTTATTTTTATGAACACTTAGTTCATAAAACTAGAAAGCAAATCTTGGAGAAACTTTTGTGGTGAGCAGACTCCTTGCTGGTTTTCAGGTCTTTATGTGAGTCCCCCTTGTGGATGTTGGCAGGACCTGTAAATTCTATAGTCAGAATGCTTAGACATGATATGTATGTGATTACAGAAGAGTATAGCCCTCTACTCCCATGACTAATGTCTGTTTCTGGCTTGAAGAAGCTAGTTGTCATGACTTACAGCTACAAGGAAATGAAATGAACCACCAATAGCCTGAGGGAAGAATGCAAGTAGATCCTTCCTTGGTGGACACCTTAGTTACAGCTTATGCGACCCTGAGAAGAGACACTAGACAAGCCAGGTCCAGACTCCTGACTCAGAGAAACCGAGAGATAATAAATGTGTTTGGTTTAAGCTGCTGAGTTTGCAGAATTTGTAACACAGAAGTAGAAAACTAATATATCCTCCCTCCTAATAGCCAGGCATAGTCATAAAGAGAAAGCTCAGTAATTTTGGAATGACTTTGACAGTGTGATTTTAACTTTTATTCCATATGACCACTACTCAAATTAAATACATGTATAACATTCCAGAGATACTAGAGCATGAAATGATTTTTAAAAAAAAACTGCAAAGATCCTTACTCTAAGAAAAATACAAGGAACTGCCTTCTGTCTGATTTTATAGTTTTGTTTACTTCTGTAGCTATACCTTTCATTTGAATACAGAAACGATGAAATCATGGTCTTAGCCTCAAATTTTTAGATCACATTACTGTACTCTTCTAAACATGTACTTGTTGAAAAAAGACAAAGAGTAAAATATTCAGTAAAGACAAATTTCTCCCTCTTCCTAATTTATCTTTTTCTATTTTCCTGCCATCAGAAGAGTTTAAAGGAAAAGGAGGGGGAAATCAAATAGTTATCCTATCTTTCTTTTACTAACTATACCTCAGGTTAACATAGTTAGTAGTAGAAGAAATTTCTCTTTTATAAATGTATTCTAGCTAATGGAGAAGAAATGACAGATTTAGACTATTACCACACTGCAACCACTACTCAATTAATGGATCTCATCATTGATTGTCAAGTTTTTAACATCAAAGAAAAACAATACCTATTATGTGTCTCCTTAATGAAAGAACATAATACCACCTAACTTAAGCTAGAAATTTATAGGAAATACAGATAACAGAGGAATATGTACAATAGGCTGGAATCAGCAAAGTCCAGGGAAACAGTATGGGACAAACAGCCTGATTTTTAAATTTTCCTAACAAAATAAATTATAAAGGAAAAGAAGAGAAGGAACCCTATAATCAAAATGAAACAAAAAGACTTAAAAAGACATATAGGGCCTCCCTGGTGGCGCAGTGGGTTAAGCAACGCACCATGAAGCAAACCGCAGCCACTGCAGCACAAGTTCGATCCCTGCTTCCAGCCAGGGAGGGGACCCACATGGCGCAGCAGACCTCTCCTGCCTCGCCCACTGATCCCCTTAGCAGTGTGTTTCAGTCAGTCTGCCTGTTCTGCTCCCTGCTCTCTGTGGTGAATCCTCTCACCACCCTCCCCCCACACCTCTGGCCTGTACCCCAGTGCTTGTATGCATAAATAAATAAATCTTTAAAAAAAAAAAAAAAGACATATAAACTAGTCAATGTATATATAATGTTTCATGTCCCAATTAAAACAGACTTTTGGGGCCTCCCTGGTGGGTTAAGCAACTCACTATGAAGCAAACTGCAGCCACCACAGCATGAGTTTGATCCCTGCAGCCGGCCAGGAAAGGGACCCACATGGTGTAGCAGACCTCTCCTGCCTCAGCCGCTGCTGCCCTCAGCAGTGTGTTTCACTCAGTCTGCCTGTTTTACTCCCCACTCTGTCCGCTCTGTCTGGTGAATCCTGTCACCTCCCACGGCTCTGATCTGTACCCCAGCTCTTGTGTTCATAAATAAATAAATCTTTAAAACAAAACAAAAAAATCAGACTTTTGTAGGACCTCCCTGGTGGCACAGAGATTGAAGTCTTAGTGCTATCAAGCTATCGCCAGGCCACTGTGGCATGGATTTGATCCCAGCCAGGGAGCTGGCCCACATGACACAGCAGACCTCTCACCTCCCTGGTGGCACAAGGGGTTGAGCACCACACGGTGGGGCTTCCACAGTCACTGCAGCGCGAGTTCCATCCCCGGCCAGGGAGGTGACCCACATGGCACAGGACATTTCTCCTGTCTCGCCTGCTGCTCCCCTCAGCAGTGTATTTTGGTGGATCTGCCTGTTCTGCTCCCCACTCTGTCTCTGGTGAATCCTTTCAACTTCCGAACCTTTGGCCTACACATCAGTTCTTGTACACATAAAAAAGTAAAAAATAAATCTTTAAAAGATAACAATGGGGTGTCCCTAATGGTGCTGGAGTTAAGCACTGCACTATAAGCACTATAAGCAGTCACTATAGCACAAGTTTGACCCCCAGCCAGGGAGGGGACCCACATGGAGCAGCAGACTTCACCCGCTGCTCCCCTCAGCAGTGTATTTCAGTCACTGTTCCATTCTGTTCTGTTCCCCACTTGTCTCTGGTGAATCCTCTCACCCCCATACCTCTGGCCTGTACCCCAGAGTTCTTGTTTGAATAAATAAATCTTAAAAAAAAAATAACAATAATGAATCTGATATTAAAATAAAACAGACTACTGTATTAACTATTGAAAAGTCCTTATATTTTAGAGATAAACTGAAATATGAAGTGACAATGTTTGGGATGTACTTAAAAATAGCATGGGAAAGGTAATTGAGTACAAGCCCAGTGGTGAGTCTGCATTGTTGAATCAGGTTGATGGATTATATAGGGGCTCATTAAACTATTCTATTTTTCTTATCTGTTTAATCTGTCCACGCTAAATTGTCTTTCAAAGGAGACAATGATTAACATTTAATACAAAAGAAGATCAGAGGAAAAAAACACAACAGAACTTGGATACCCTTTGATATTGCCATATTCTTTTCTCTGCAGTACTGACAAGTCTTTTCTTCTAGAAAGCTTCAGAAAACATTTTTTCCCCACTGCAGTTACCACCTTTCTGAGAAAATAAGTTCTATCCTTGGTCTCCTGTCACAGAGCTATATTTAGATTTTTCCAATAACATTTTTTCAGATTTAAAAAAATGTCATTTGAACATTTGGACAGAAAACAGGCCCAAGATCAAATGATTCCAAAGGGGAGGCAGGGGAGGAGAAGGGCATAACAGATCACGTTTGGGGCTGCTTTTCTGGTCTTTCATGTTGGCCCTTTCTCATTAAAAGTATTTCCTAATGCTAAGGTTCAAATTTAAAATATGAGTGTTCTTATTTTTAGGTTATAAAGCCACTTGCAAAGGACTTAAAATAAACCAAATCTAATAGAAACAAGGCTGTGAGAAAGTATAAAAACAATAATAGAAACTTAGTTCTTTGGTACTGGTTCCAAAAGTCAGTCAATTGGTTCCCAGTGCTCATTAACATCCCACACAAATCATTGGCAAAAGCAAGAAAGGATGGTAACAAGTTTTTGCTGGGGAATACAATGTAAAAGGTGCAGGAAGTCAAAATAGGCTATATTTTTCTCTGATTTAGGAAAAGTATATTTTAATGTTAATCAGTATGTTAGGGGATTAGAGGTAAAATTTCAGGATCCAGGAAAAAAAAATCACTATTGGTGCTTCTGCTGCCCACTTAAGTCACTAAGGAGAGGGAAACCCAATATTGCAGTGAGAAATTTGTAACCAAAAGGTTATAGAGAGTAAGTTTTGATTTGATTAGCTAAAATGTTTAAACCAAGTGTTTGAGGGGGCCTCCCTGGTGGTGCAAGGGGTTGAGCGCTGCACTGTGGAGCTTCCATAGCCACTGCAGTGCAAGTTCAATCCCTGATGAGGGAGGGGACCCACCTAGCACAGCAGACCTCTCCTGCCTTGCTCGCTGCTCCCCTCAACAGTGTATTTCAGTCAATCTGCCTGTTCTGCTCCCTGCTCTGTCTCTGGTGGATCCTCTCACTTTCCGTGACTCTGGCCTGTACTCCAGCTTTTGTATGCATAAATAAGTAAATGAAATCCTTTAAAAAAAATAAAGCAAGTGTTTGAGTCAACTCTGCCAGGAAATAGGATAAAGAAGAAACTATAGGGACTCCTGGTGGCACAAGGTGGTTAAGGGGCAGCACTATGAAGCTATCTGCAACCACTGCGGCCTGAGTTCAATCTCTGGTCAGGGAGGTGACCACACAGTGCAGCAGACCTCTCCTGTCTTGCCTGCTGCTCCCCTCAGCAGTGTACTTCAGTTTATCTGCCTATTCTGCTCCCCACTCTGTCTCTGGTGAATCCTGTACCTCTGTCCTGTACCCCAGGCCCCAGTTCTTGTATGCATAAATAAGTAAATCTTTAATAAAGAAATTACAGAAGTAACAAGCAAAGAACAAGAGTGCTTTCTGAACAGAGCAGTAAGTGAATATATATTCCTAAAAAATAACCAGATATGACTTAACCACAAAGCAATACACTCCCATGAAATTTGGTACCAGGATTTGGTTCACTAAAGTCTGAAAAATATTATAAAAATTCTCTGTTTTAATCTCTTATTTTTCCTTCTTTATATGATACTTGTTTAATGGAATTCAGTAGTGTTCTACTTGTCATTTCTATCCATTTATTCACTGATAGTTTTTGTCAAAGACAAAAATTAATGTACATTGAGGAATGCATATTCCAGTCTTCTACAAATCAACAAGAAAAAAACCAAAGATTTAAGATTTATTTATTTATGCATACAAGAGCTGGGGGTATAGGCCAGAATCATGGGAGGTGAGAGGATTCACCACACAAGAGTGGGGAACAGAACAAGCAGACTGACTGAAACACACTGCCGAGGGCAGCAGCGGGCGAGGCAGGAGAGGTCTGCAACGCCATGTGGGTTCCCTCCCTGGCCGGCGGCAGGGATCGAACTCGTGCTGCAGTGACTGCGGTTTTGCTTCATAGTGCATTGCTTAACCACTGCGCCACCAGGGAGGCCCTTGTTTTCTTTTTTTAAGATTGATTTATTTATGCATACAATATCTGGAGTACAGGCCAGAGGTGCAGGGGTGAAAGGATTCATCAGAGACAGCATGGGGCACAGAATAGGTGGAAAGACTGTGCTGCAGTGGCTGTGGATACCTTCATAGTGCTGCAACTTAACCCTTTACACCACCAGGAATGCCCCTGAAATAATATTTTTTTTTAAAAAGATTTATTTATTTATGCATACAAGCATTGGGGTACAGGCCAGAGGCATGGGGGGTGAGAGGATTCACCACAGAGAGCTGGAAGCAGAACAGGCAGATCAACAGAAGTACACTGCTGAGGGGAGCAGTGGGCGAGGCAGGAGAGGTCTGCAGCGCCATGTGGGTCCCCTCCCTGGCCGACAACAGGGATGGAACTCGTGCTGCAGTGGCTGAGGTTTGCTTCATAGTGCGTTGCTTAACCCACTGCGCCACCAGGGAGGCCCTGAAATAGTATTTCTTATTCTATCTTCGTTTCCTATGTATTTTGGCAGAGAAAAGATAGTTAATTCTGGATTGTGGGGATATGGGTGCTCACTATGTCACTGTCTTTTTCAAGAGTTTGGAATATCTTACCCCAAAAACAACATGCAGGAAACTTTTGGAAGACACTGTGTTCCCTCATCACTTGGGAACACAGTTTGGCTTACAATCACACAGCTGACATGCTGACTAGTTTCTACTGTCAACATCTTATCTCCTACTGACAAATTTTCAGTCCTCAGAATAGGTTCAGTGCTTTCTATAACACCAGTAGAGCTAAAAGAAATACTTTAAAAATGAGAACATTTATTATATTTTCTCAAGTTTTATAAATAAAACTCAGCAAATGCTACATGCCTATATATTATAACAAATCTACTTTACTAGGCTGTGTGATTAAACAGAAGAGCACTAAATTTGAAAATACCCTAATCATTAGCTCATGGGTACCTACCTGTGATGTGTCCATTATGCTCCTTGAGTTCATGAGCTTTCACCCACTGGCTCCCATTCTTCTTGTAGATGTGGACTTCGTGATTGTTGGGGCTAAGGGCAATCTCTGGAGAAAAAAGTCAAGTAGTTAACACCCAAAATTGTCACACACACACAAAAAAGGAAATGTTACGTCTGGCATTTTAAAAACAGATTAAAGAAACAGGAAAGCTGTTTCAAAAAAATGACTCCTAAAGTTACCCCTGAAGAATTTCTTTTAGTATTTTTATGTCTACTTGGAACTGGTATTTACAATGCTTTGCAGGAAAACTAAATTAAAACAAATCATTTTACCAAAGATATACACAACTAACAAAAATTCTAACCTATAAGAAATAAACAATATTTATTTATTTAGTTGATAAAATTTAGCCCACATTAAAATTTAATTTTCTTGTCTAACATTATTTACTTTGTTAGTCTTTCTGAAATAGCTTATAGGCTCTTGTTGCTACTACCATGGACCCAGGTTGGAACCACTAGTTTATCACAAAAACTTGATTCTCATTAACGATACTGAAATTTTCCTTTGCAATAAAGCCAATTAAAGTTGTAAAATGAAAGTACTTTTAAGAGAACTCTCTTGGACCAATCTGAAATACCAAGTGTGTGTATTATGTTATGTATGATGGAATGACTTACATTGCATTTGTTTCCTTTGTAGTTCATCTACTCTAAAACATCTATTAAAAACACATTTTCTTAAAATTAGGATCTAATTTTAATTAGGAGTCACATTTAAGGTCAATCATTTAACAGTTTCCCTACCTACTATACCCCTCCTTAGGAAAATTACACCCGTTTTTATAAATGAAACTGTAGAACTGAATAAATATCTAGCTCTAAAATCCTAAGACTTTAAGTGCTTCCTGGAAAAAAGTTACATAATTTTTTCAATTTCTAGGATGCATATAGGGATTTTAAAAGCCAAATCCAAATTTAAACCTGGAAAATATTATAAGCTTCAAATTATAATGTAATATAAAAAATTGATTTAGTATACTGAATCTACCAAGTAGTTTTTATTTATTTATTTAAAGATTTATTTATGTATACAAGAGCTGGGGTGCAGGTAGGGGTGTAGGAGGTGAGCGGATTCACCAGACAAGAGGGTGATCTACTGAAATACACTGTTAAGGGGAGCAGTGGGCAAGACAGGAGAGGTCTGCTGCGCCACATGGGTGACCTCCCTGACCAGGGGTTGAACTCATGTTGTAGTGGCTGCAGACAGCTTCACAGTGCCACGACTTAACCCTTTGTGCCACAAGGGAGGCCTTCTACAAAGTAGTTTCAATGAGAACAATAACTTGTATCACCATTAAAAATAACTGGAACTACGCCAAAAACCTGTTTTAAAATGGGAAAGAAAAGACAGAAGACAGAGGACACTTAACTAGGAAGCTTTCTGAGATGATTACAAAACAGAAGCTCTAGAGTCACTATGCTGTTATGTTACAAATTTTCAAATATCCAGTACAGAGGCTCATTTCTAGGTCTTCACCTGGAGTGCACTGTTTATGTACCAAGGAGTTTCTTGGAAATAAAAGTTGCTTTAAAAAAAAAAAAATAGTAGAGGGCCTCCCTGGTGGTGCAAGCATTGAGCACCACACAATGGGGCTCCCGTAGCCACTGTAGCACAAGTTCGGTCCCCGGCCAGGGAGGGGTCTCACATGGCGCAGCAGACCTCTCCTGTCTTGCCTGCTGCTCCCCTCAGCAGTGTATTTCGTGATCTGCCTGTTCTGTTCCCCACTCTGTCTCTCGTGGGCCTTTTTGCCTCTCTGCGCCTCTGGCCTGTACCCCAGCTATTGTATGCATAAATTTTTTTTTTTTAAATAGTGGAAATTTAAGTTCAAAACAATTCTAGTTGGTTTCTTTACAGAAATAACGTCGACCTAAAATTCATACAGGAATGAAAAGGGCCCAAGAGAGACAAAACAATTTAGAAAAAAGAAAATTGGAACATATACTTCCCAATTTCAAAACTTATTACAGATACAATAATCAAGACAATGTGGTCCTGGCTTTAGAATCAAATAAAAACAGTCCAATAAACCTTCACATACAGTTAACTGATTACTGACAAAAAAGGTGCCAATATAGTTCAGTCGGAGTGGAGAAAGAATAGTTTTCCATGATTTGGATAACAACATGCAAAAGGGGGAAGTTGAGGCCCCTACCTCACACCATATATAAAAACTAACTCAAAATGGATCCAAGACCTAAGCATAAAAGCTAAAACTATTAATATTCTCAGAGAGCAACATATAGGTAAAGATCTAAGTGACCTTGAAATAGGTAATGGTATTTTAGACACAACATATGCATTAATGACGAAAGAAAAACCAGATAAATAGGACTTATGTAACATTAAAAATATTTGTGCTCCCGAGGATACCACAGAATGTGAAAGACAACTTACTGAATAGAAGATATCTGTACATCTAACATCTTATAAAGTACTTTCTAAAAATGTATTAAAAACTCTTGGGCCTCCCTGGTGGTACAAAGGGTTAAATCTCAGCACTATGATGCTATCAGTAGTCACTGCAGCACAGGTCTGATCCCTGGCCAGGGAGCTGACCCACATGGCGCAGCAGACTTCTCCTGTCTCACCCACTGCTCCTCTCAGCAGTGTATTTCAGTCAGTCCACCTGTTCTGCTTCCTACTCTGTCTCTGGTGAATCCTCTCACCCCCCTGCACCTCTAGCCTGTACCCCAGCTCTTGTATGTATAAATAAATAAAATAAATCTTTAAAATAAGTAAAAACCCTTGCAACTCAACAGTATAAAGACAAACAACCCAATATAAAAAAAATGGGTGAAGATGGAACACAGGTGAATCAGTAATGGGAATTTCATGGGGACTACATCTGAGAGGAGAAAGTATACACTGTACAAAAAGTGAAAAATAATGTAAAATAAAATGTTCAGTTGAACAATCGTGACCTCACTTAGTACTGTCTTTTATGTCATCTGTCTCCACACTCCATGTTTTCCCTTCCTTCAATGTGTCTCTCTTAACATCCTGCTAAATCCAGTAAGACATTTTGCTACCATTTGCCTTTCTATAGTAATTTTTTAATAATAAAAATGTATGGCTGAAAAATAAAATAAAATAAAAAATGGTGAAGAATCTGAATAGACTTTTTTAAAAAAGATTTATTTATTTATGCATACAAGAACTGGGGTACAGACCAGAGGAGCGAGGGGTGAGAAGATTCACTAAAGAGAATGAAGAGCAGAGCTGGCGGATCTACTGAAAGACACTGCTGAGGGGAGCAGTGGGCGAGGCAGGAGAGGTCTGCCGTGCCATGTGGGTCACCTCCCTGGCTAGCAGCAGGGATCGAACTTGTGCTGCAGTGGCTGCGTTTTGCTTCACAGTGCATGGCTTAACCCACTGTGCCACCAGGGAGGCCCCAAATAGACATTTTTTTAAAAGAAGTCACACAAATAACTAATAAGCATGTGATAAAATACTCATCATTAGTTATCAGGGAAATTCAAATCAAAACTAGAATCTACTTACTACTTTATCTTCATTAGGATGGCTGTAATCAGAAATACATACAATAACAAGGGTTTTTTGGGGTGTAGGCCAGAGGTGCAGGGGTGAGAGGATTCTCCAGTCAGAATGGGGAGTAATACAGGTATATTGACTGAAATAATATTGCTGAGGGGAGCAGCGGGAAAGACAGGAGAGGTCTGCTGCACCATGTGGGTCAGCTCCCTGGCCAGGGATTGAACTCAGGCTGTCATGGGTGATAGTGCTGAAACTGAACCCCTAGGCCACCAGGAAGGGCCCCCAATAATAAGTTTTGATGAAGATGTGGGGAAACTGGAACCCTCATACACTACTACTAGTAAAATATTTCAATCACTTTGGAAAACAGTCTGGCAGTTCTTCAAAATGTTTAACAGTTATATGAGCCAATTTTAATTCCAAGGAAGATACTCAAAAGAATGGAAAACATATCCATATAAAAACTTGTGTATGAATGTTCACAGCATTATTATTCATAACAGCCAAAAATCAAAACCCAAAAGTCCACTGACTGATGAATAAACAAAATGTGCTATGTCTGTATAACATTATTCAGTCATAAAAAGCAATGAAGTACTGATACATACAACATGGATTAAGCCTGAAAACATTATGCTCAGGGAAAGACGCCAGATGCAAAAAAACCTCGTAATATCTGATTCCATTTATACATAGAGTCCAGACTAGGCAAATACGTGGAGAAAGTAGACTGATAGCTATCTAGGACTGAAGTTTTGAGGAAAAGTGAGAATGACTACTTATGAGTATAGAGTTTCATTTTGGAGTAATGGAATATTCTGAAATCAAATGACTGTTGCTGAACTCTGAATAAAGCCAATTGTATGCTTTAAATTTATTTTGTAAATTTAAATTGTACACTTTAAAATGGTAAATTTTGTTATTGACTTGCACCTCAACAAAGCTGCTGTTTAAGAAAAGACAGTGAATATATTTTAACCTGTAACCCTGTAACTCATGGGCATATGACACTTTTCTTGCCTTTTTTTTTTTTAAAGATTTGTTTATGCATACAAGCACTGGGGTACAGGCCAGAGGTGTGGCGGTGGGGAGGGGGGGGAGAGGATTCACCACAGAGAGCGAGGAGCAGAACAGGCAGATCAATGAGATCAACGGAAGTACACTGCTGAGGGGAGCAGCAGGCACAACAGGAGAGGTCTGCTGCGCCATGTGGGTCCCCTCCCTGGCCAGCAGCAGGGATTGAACTTGTGCTGCAGTGGCTGCAGTTTGCTTCATAGTGCGGTGCTTAACCCACTGAGCCACCAGGGAGGCCCTCTCTTGCCTTTTTTAGATTTTTTTTTTGACTCATCAGATTACCTGTTACTTTGCTGTACAGTGCCTAGTTCTAAGCGTTTTCTCCATCTGTGTTAGAAAACTAGAAATGCAAAATTATTACAAATACAATTTGTACAAAACAAATTGAATACAGTATAAAGTGAATACAACTTAATATTGCTCTCAGTAACTCAGGAGCAAACCATGTCTCTAGTTCCTAGCATTCTGACTAAATAAATGCTGGAGGAGTGTGTTGATACTGCACATCCATTCCATGACCATTAGATTAATGAATGATGTCTCTGATATTAACTGTTCTCCAAGTAGTATTATGGAAAAAGAAGTGGATAAGGACCCAGAAGGCTTAGGTGCTAGCAATGGCTCTGACATTAACCTGGTGTATAATCACTGCAAAGTCCTCCCAATATTCTAGGCTTTGGTTTCTCTATCTATAAACTAAAGAGCTGACAAGTTTCTTTCTGAATCTCTGTCTAAGTCCTTTTCACATATAACAATGAAACATGTGATTTCTGAAAGTGCCTGAATCTGAAATGTATCAAAAGTACCAAATAAAAGAGAAAGTTAATAGCATACTTACGAGTGCGATCCCTGTTCCAGGCATGACAGGTGATTGGCTCTAGTAAAAATTGATGCAGAGACATTCTTCTTAGTGTTTCAAAGAATAGAAAGCTGCAGTGAGCAACAGAAAAAAAAAGCATTAAAAAGCAAGCAACCAACTTTTAAAATGTCTGGGGACGGAAGTGTTTATGCCATGTGGGTTAGGTCCCTAAACATTACTCACCCATTAAAAAGGAATCACTATTATAAAGAGAAAGAAAGACATCATGTTTACAGCTAAGAAGATTAATTCTGTCAAAATATGTATTCTAGTGTGATCCAAATGTCACTTTTCACAGAACTAGAACAAAAAATGTTCTAAAATTTGTATGGAGCTACAAAAGACCTCGAATAGCCAAAGCAACACTGAAAGGAAAAACAAACAAACCCAAGATGGAGGTGATATGTGCCCTGGCCTCCAACTATACTACAAAGCAACAGTAATCAAAACAGCATGGCAATGTCATTAATAATAGGCATAATGATCAATGGAATAGAATTCAAGATCCCTGAAATAAAACCATACATATATGGGCATATAATTAATGACAAAGAAGTCAACAGCATACAATGGAGAAAGGAAAGTCTTTAATAAGTGGTGCTGGGAAAACTGAGCAGTAACATGTAAAACAATGAAGCTAGAGCACTATCTTACAATATATAGTAAAAGTCAACTAAAAATGGATCAAAGACCTCTCCTGTCTCGACCACTGCTTCCCTCAGCAGTGTTTTTCAGTAGATTAGGCTATTCTGTTCCCTAATCTGTCTCTGGCGAATCCTTTCAAGCCCTGCACCTCTTGTATACATAAATAAATAAATCTACAAAAAAAAAAAGGGCCCAAAAAAAGTGGAATGGAGAGAAAAGATGTGATATATATACACAATGCGATACTACTCTATTAAAAAAAAAAAAGGGTATGAAGTCTTGCCATTTGGGACAATATGTATGCACTTCGAGGGGATTTTGCTAAGTCAAACAAGTCAGAAAAAGAAAGACAAATACTGTATATAAGTTCACTCATTTGTGGGATAAAACAAAAACAAATATTTAGATTTATGGTGGAGGTTACTAGAAGTGAGAGTGGTGGTGGTGGGGAAGGGGTAGACAGGGTAAATTGGTTGTAGTAGATGGTGAACGGACATTTGGTGGTAGTAAGAAAATGTAATCATGGAACTTATACATATATCTTATAAACTAACATTACCTCAAAAAAATAGAGAAAACTGGAAAAAAAGTCAATATTAAACTTAATCAATTACACAGCACTAGCATTGTAACCACCAATGTATAAATTTATTCTGTCAAGAGTCATTAAAAGGCCTCCCTGGTGGCTCAGTGGGTTAAGCAACGCGCTATGAAGCAAACCGCAGCCACTACAGTATGAGTTCGATCCCTGCTGCTGGCCAGGGAGGGGACCCACATGGCATAGCAGACCTCTCCTGCCTCGCCCACTGCTCCCCTCAGCAGTGTGTTTCGGTCAGTCTGCCTGTTCTGCTCCCCGCTCTGTCTCTAGGGAATCCTCTCACCTCCCTGGACTCTGGCCTGTACCCCAGCTCTTGTATACATAAATAAATAAACCTTTTTTTAAAAAAAAGAATCATTAAGAGATTCTGAAACCATGGGTCAAAGATTGTTTGAATAAAAGATATTCAGTCTCATTCCACAGCTTACTTACTAACTATAAGTGGAAAAGCATGTCTTTAAAAATAAAAGAATGTGACAGTTACCACCTGAACCAGGTCAACAAATTTAGTATTATAAATAATGGAACAATCTAAACTAATCGGCCTTCTCATGGAAGGTAACATAAGCTCACATCACCACTTATGAACAGTGACTGCTTAACATATTATCCAGACCAGAATACTTTACAGAGAACAAAACCTGGTAAAACAGTCAGCCTACTTCTGAACACACCTATGAAATATTTATGCCAAACACATTTACTCTAAATCCAATCAAGATTCAGATCTAGTTCCCAGTTTATAGGAAATAAAGGGAAGTGAGGTTAGATAATACAAAGGGAAAATAAAGCCAGAATGTGTGCTATTCTATCAACAAAAAAGGTGGAGTAGGTGAGGGGAGGACTAGATTAAAAAGAATTATGAAACCAAATTTAACAAAATGTGATTGTAACCTCTTTTTTAAAAAGCTAAAATGTTGGGGCCTCCCCTGGTGGCGCAGTGGGTTAAGCAACTCACTATGAAGCAAACCTCAGCCACTGCAGCACGAGTTCGATCCCTGCTGCCCCAGGGACGGGACCCACATGGCGTGGCAGACCTCTCCTGCTGTGCCCGCTGCTCCCCTCAGCAGTGTACTTCTGTTGATCTGCCTGTTCTGCTTCCAGCTCTCTGTGGTGAATCCTCTCACCCCCCTACACCTCTGGCCTGTACCCCAGTGCTTGTATGCATAAATAAATAAATCTTTAAAAAAAAAATAAAAAGCTAAAATGTTTTGTACAACAAGGAATGTTTGAATTTGAACTACACATTATCTAACAATATGGAGTTATTTTTTTAAAGATTTATTTATGCATACAAGAACTGGGGTATGGGCCAGAGGTGTGGGGCAGTTGGGTAAGATAATTCATGAGAGACAGAATGGGGAACAGAACAGGTAGATCTATTGAAATACATTGCTGAGGGAAGCAGCAGGCAAGGAAGGAGAGGTCTGCTGCGCCATGTGGGTCACCTCCCTGGCCAGGGATCAAACTCATGCTGTAGTGGCTGAGGATGCTTCACAGTGCAGTGCTTAACCCCTTGCGCCACCAGGGAGGTCCCCAATATGGAATTATTTTCATAGCTATTTATAATAATGATATTGAGGAGGGTCCCAATCTGTGGCTTGTATAGCCAAGCTGGAGAATGCAAAGGCTAAAGAATTTGCCACTCAACTGAGCTGAGTGCACTGTTGTGTCTTCTGTACATGAAAATAATAAACATCCTCCTTAAAAAAAATCTTCCCTGGTGGCGCAAGGGGTTAAGCACCAGGGGTTAAGCCACTGCTACACAGAGTTTCAATCCTCTGGCCAAGGAGGGGACCCACATAGCATAGCAGACCTCTCCTGCCTCGCCCACTGCTCCCCTCAGCAGTGTGTTTCAGTTGATCTGCCTGTTCTGTTCCCCACTCTGTCTCTGGTGAATCCTCTCATCCCCACACCTCTGATCTATACCCCAGTTCTTGTATGCATAAATCAATCTTAAAAAAAAAAATCTGACATCTTGAACTAGCAGAGAAATGTGTTTCACATTCTAGTTTTAAGAGTAAAATTATTAGGTTATTATTTTCCTTTATGTGCTCTAGAAAACAAATTCCAACTCACAAATAAAGGAAAAACCTCTAATTGGAAATTAAAATTTTTTTAATGAATTCAAATGAGACTGCTTAGATTTTTTTTTCTTAAATTTCCAGATGCTATTGCTGCATAAATCTCTTTTATCTTTGGTATCAGATGTTTATCCATCATAACAAATTTTATGGTTTTAAAATTTCAGTTACTCAAAATAACAAGTTGTCACAAATATCTCCTTAATTAAAAGCAATTTAGTTCAAATGCTACATTTTATAGACTCATTTGCTAAACAAATTTGGACTTGAAATTAATAATTTAATGAATACATACATGAATAAAAGCTCATATTTCATGTATAGTTAATAAGGAACAGCTGCAGACAAAGGCTTTCTCATTCTTCAATTCAGTTTTATAAATATAAACAAAGTAGCCAAGTCTTCAAAAGAGGCCAACATTCAATAAATTGCATTTATAATTTTACTACACCATTCAGTTTCCATATTTAGAAACACATGTTTGTACTTATTTTATGTGGCTACTTTAAGTCTGTAGGTGAAGACATTTATGTTTGTCAAATTTATAAGGCATCTGTAAACACAACTTGTATTCACCAGAATAATAGTTTGAATTTGCACTAAGAAAAAGATACCTTTTGTCATAAGGTCAATATTAATATAAAAAAACTTTGGTTTAACTTAGAGAGGAGAGACAAAAAAGGTGGTGATGTTATAGTTAACAAGCTTCTAGTGATGATCTGTTATTGTCATTCACTGCAATGAGTGAGATGTGACTTACAGTATATTATAATTCCAGGGATTCCCTCCACCCCCCACCTCTTTTCTTTTCCTATCACTGAATAGAGTCATTTTGATGTGTGGTAGCCTTGGGATGTGGAGCCAAGGGGTCTTTAGTTTGAATCATGGCTTTAACACATATATGCCATGAAACCCTGCGAAAGTCACTCAGTATCTCTTAATCTCATTTTACTGATCTATAAGATGAATATATGATATATCACTGACATCCCAAGGCTGTTGGTAGATGGATTAAATGAGATTAAATTAAATGTGACATCCTGGATCAAAATAGATGTTCAATAAGTTAGTTCCCTTACTTCCTTGATCCAAAGCTTTTGAATCATTTCTAGAAATATTCCCCAAATATATCCTGTGAACTTGGAAATGTCCACATATTCTTTAAATTCTTGGCCTTGGAGCTTGAAAGTATTTACACAAGTGGGAATTTCAGTTTCCTGTTTAAGGTCAGTTTTCATGACTGTGATTCATCCAGCTTCTAATTGTTCTCATTACCCAACCCAGCAATATCAGGTATTCCAACAAGGTCACCACACCCTCCCCAGGTTTCAATTCTAGGTCCTAGCTTCACCAGAACATTTAAAACTTCTATGCACAAAATTAGTTTCAGCATAGGATTTACTAACTACATCAAAATACTGCCACTCTCCCTCCAAGCAAGCGTTTGGATTTTCCAAGATGCTCCCCTCCTTGACTTGTAATTAATAGATAAATTAACATCGGAACATCTCAGAATACTCAGTGATAGGAAGCAGCCACGGTCACACCCACTCCCTGACAGGACAAACACACCCTACTGACTGATATTCTCTCTTTATTTAGATACCTGAAAACCCCGGGCCCAGTGAAACCAAAAGGTTAGATTAAATTGATAAAAGGCAGAACCAGGATAATTTAGCTGATTTGGAGGATAAATTGACATTCCCAAGCAGCAGTATGAGAACAGATGGTTTTAAAATCACAGATTCTAAACTACATTTATTAAGCGCCTACCATGTTCCCAGCAGTACAGTGAGTACTGGGTTGGGGCCCCAAACAAATCTGATACTTTTTGGGTGCTCCAGTTCGCGGGCGGGAGGGTTTAGAAGAGTAAGCTACATACACATAGAAACCCCAGGAGCAGCAATAACAGCTCATATCTGACCACCTACTCTGGGCCAGGAATTGTTCTAAGTAATTTACACAAATAAACTCACTAAAGAATGTTTTCACTGCAGACAAGGAAACGGACTCAGAGAAGCAATCTTCCCTGGACCACTAATGAGGTGGCGGTGCCAGGATTAGTATTTCGGCAATCCGACCAGAGGGTTGGGAGGTGAAAGGCACTACGGAAAAGCGAAGAGTAGGGAAGAGGACTTAGGGCGGCACTCGAACCCGGGATTCATAAAAAACTCAGGGAAAGATTACGAGTTATGGAGGACCCCTCGATAGCTGAAGAAAAGAGGATTGCCCCGACCGGAGCCATCATTCCACGGACGCCTACAGTGAGCAGCGACCTACTTAGACGCTAAAGAAAGAAATGAACGGTCCCAGGTGACGCCCGACCGGTGGGGAGATACCATTTGCCAGTTTCACAGACCGGGATAAAAGCTCACAATAGAGGTGCAAATAGGGCTATGGAAGCACCGGAGAAGGAGCCGTTAATTCTGATCCTGGAGGAAGCTTGACGCTCAAAAATCTAGGCAGCAGCGACCCGTGTGGTTTGCCGAGACCCTGGGAGATCGGGGATCCCCGCCCCCTCCAAAGGCCGGCTGGGAAAGTCGGCCCACCCCTCAGCCTCCGCGCCCTGCGGCCTAAGCCCCCGCCTCACACACCCCGCAGGTTCAAGTCCGGTGCGAGACCCAGACAGAGGAGGCCGGCAGGGTCAGACGCTCGCCTCAGCTGCCCCTTACCTGGGGTGGGGGAGGTCCGGACCGGGTCGGAGCGGAAAATTCGCGGACTCTGGTCAGTCGACGCGAACAAGCTCCGGCGGTCGCGGGCGGAGTACAGAGGCCCACAGGGAGCGGCTGACAGATCCCGGAAATGAACACGGCGCCTGCGCAGCGTGACCGCGTGCAGTCCGCGCACGCGCAGAGGTCGCGCGCGCCGCCGAATCCCGGGCACCTGTGAGCCTTTCAGGGTTCGCTTGGCGAGAGAGAGGCTCCGGCGGCCGCTCTAAGTCCCGCACGTCTGACGTCTCGGCCTCTCGGAAAAGGCGTCTTAAAACGGCTAGAAAATGATGAAACAGTGGGGTTGTTTTGCGCTTTTCCATGAAAAACTTATCAAATAACTCGGGCGGAGGTGTGGAGCCTTAGCACTTTCACAAGTGTTTTTGTCAGGAGATGAATTGGGTGTTTTCCAGCCTTTTGGACTCGGCGAACGACCAGGTTTTCGTATCGGAGCAACCCCGTCAGAGCCGTTCTTCCTCTGTGGGAAACCTCTGAGGCTCTTTCAGAAGAAGCCCCTTAACCCTTCTTGGGTCGGAACCTTTTCTTCCCTGCTCTCCAGCTGACGCCACAGGACTGGCGGAGGAATTCAGCAACTCCCGCCCTTCCACACCCCCCCCCCCAAAAAAAAAANCCCTCCCACCCCCCCCCCCCCAAAAAAAAAAAAACAAACTCGCGAAGATTGTGTTTGCTGTGCAGATGCCTCTTCCACGAAATACCCGAAACTCCCATTTCCAGCTAGACTTGTGCCGAGAACTCATAGAAATGTTGGAGCCATACTCCTCTGAGGTGTCACTGCAGGTATTTTACAAGTTGGATCCCAAGACTTGGTTGCCAGATGTTCACAAAAGTACACCTGTCAAATTCCCGATCTCAGAAGCGCATGTTCCTCGGGTTATTTAATTCTGCAGTTCAAGGGGCGCGAATGCCCTGGAAGTAATTGGTTTTACTTTGTTCCATGGCCACAAAGCTTTTGGTCATAGGGAGATAGAGGACAGATTGAGGGAGCAGAAATAATCATTTAAAATTAATTAACTCCTCTCAGAGACTTGGGCAAAGGAAGGACAGCACTGCAGGGAAACAGGGGTGCCTCCGGTGTCTGCAGATGTTATAAACCAATCCCAACTTGGTAACCAGGGTCAAGATTCTGTTATGGAGCAATTGGGTCGCAATCGTGCATAGATCAGATTATGACTCAGGTTTTGAGACGAGAAATCAGCTTTATTTCATAGTGATTGTCAAGGAGACAGACTAAACTCAAATCTGCCTCTTGGATTTTAATAGACAAAGGTTTTGGGGAATAGGGTTGAGAAGGAAGGAGTTAAATCATTGACTGGAAAGCAGGTTAGGGGCAAAGAAATGTGGACGGGGCTCAAGTTCATTTGCTGGTTATAGAGCAGTTCATACATTGGAAAGCATGAAGAGGCTTCCCCTCAGATAGGTGGACTTTTGAATTTCTGCCAGTAGGTAGCGTACCGCTCTGCTGTGCTTTGGCTCTTGCAAACCTTGGAGCTCTGCCCAGTTAATTGATAAGCCTGGAGGTTCTGCTGTGTCTGCAGAAGCAAAGTTTCAAAAGTTTAGACAAGTTTTTTTTTCTCCTCCTACTCTTAGGGTCTGAGGCCAGTTGAACCATTTAGCCTCCATTTCAATTCCAAGAATTTTAGATCCCAGCTCTTTACAAAGGACAGTTCTTTCTTAGAAGGAATTTGTAATCTTGGTAGAGGAAATTAACATGGAGGAACCAAGAATATACTCTGTAGGTAAATGACAAGAAAGAAATTAGCCACGGTATTTAATATTAATATCTGTTCTCTTTTAGGTTACAAACTTGGATTTTGCAGAGTTATCATTTGATAAATTTCATTTCCTATTTTATGAGTCATTCCAGATAGAATCTTAGCTCTAAAGGGATTGAGTGAAATAATTTTATTCTGTAACAAAAAATAGGACCAACCTCAAGACTTAAGTGGTTTTTTTGTTTTATTTATGCATACAAGAATTGGGATATAGGCCAGGGGTGTATGCCAGTGGTGGGAGGGGGCCAGTGAGAAGATTCAGCAGAGACAGAGTGGGGAGCAGAACAGGTGGATCTACTGAAACACACTGCTGAGGGGAGCAGTGGTGGAGAGAGGAGAGGTTTGTTGTACCATGTGGGTCAGTTCCCTGGTTGGGCATCTAACTCATACTGTGGATAGCTTCATAGTGCTAAGACTTAACCCCTTGCACGATCAGGGAGGCCCAAGACTTTTCTACTCTAGTTTAGTCAACCAGTTAATTCCCATGGTGCAGGGATGGGACGGGTTTATGCATTGTCTAGGGAGATAAGGTAGTCTAAGGTGGTATGTAAATATTACACTTACCATATAAGCACATGAGCATATTTATGAATACAAGGTATTGTCCTAATTTGATAAATGAAATCTGTAGCCCATTAACCTATAAATCACTTGTGGACTAGTGCCACTTCTTACACATTTTTTCCTAACACATTTTCTCATGCTATGCAATCCTAGATTATTTTAATAAAAAGATAATAATGATGGAGTGCTTAAGAGAGTTCATTGACTTTGGAAATAAAATTAAGTTCAAATTCTGGTTCTGCAACTTTAAGCAAGTCATCAACTTCTCTAAGTTTATCTGTAAAATGAGGAGAATAGTTCCCACCTCTTATGGTTGTTCTAAGGATTAAAATAGACTGAAGTGCTTGACATTTCTTGGTACTTTGAAAGCATTCACTCAGTTACTAAGAAAGAGGTGTTAATATTTCCCCATCATTTGTGAATTTGTCTATTTCTACTCGGATTCTGTCATTTTTTTCTTTATATATTTTGAGACTGTATTAGAGGTGCCTCTATGTTACAGAACTATATTTTCTGATGAAATTTAGAACATTTAATTAAAAATGTTCCTTTATAACAATGCTTTTTGGCTTAATTTTTTATATCACTAACACGTTTTTACATTGTTTCTTTGCTCTGTAGTGCATATTTGTTGCAAGTTAGAAGGAATTTTTTTTAAAGATTTATTTATTTATGCATACAAGCACTGGGGTACAGGCCAGAGGTGTGGGGGGTGGGGTGAGAGGATTCACCACAGAGAGCGGGGAGCAGAACAGGCAGATCAACAGAAGTACACTGCTGAGGGGAGCAGCGGGCACAGCAGGAGAGGTCTGCAGCACCATGTGGGTCCCCTCCCTGGCCAGCAGCAGGGATCGAACTCATGCTGCAGTGGCTGCGGTTTGCTTCATAGTGTGTTGCTTAACCCACTGCGCCACCAGGGAGGCCCTAGAAGGAATTTTTAATTATTACCCAAAATAGTGTTGTGTGTGGCTTGCAAATGGTACCACTGTGGTATTCATTAAGAATTAAATAGTTTGGTAATTAGTGTTTAAAGTTTTTTATATTAGGTGGAAATGTTTGGAGAGTTGTTTTTATAGGTATTTAAGAGGCTTTTAATAAATTTGGAGAAATTAGTTGGAGTTTTTAGATAGGTGGTAAATGCCATTTGCTAACCCTGGGAGGGACATTATCATCTTAGTTAGAGATGCCAGAACATCAAGAATACAGAAAATAAGAAAAACTGGTAGTAGATTTAAGAGAATATATTTTATCAGTGATGCATATTTAGCAGCCTTGAAAGCTAGCCAAGAACATTTAGCAAAACTATTTAAATAGTCTTTGTTCCATTTACTCTGCAGAATGTGGTACCAGTGCCCTGCTTTCAATTATCATGGATGCCAGTTGAGTTACTCTTTTGCAAGGCCATAGATTATATCCTCTTAGGCCTTTAAGCCACTCTGAAATTACATGTCCTTAGGCAAAAAGAGCATATGTTGCTAAGTGAAGTCTTTTCTTATAAATACTAAGTTTTCAGAACCCTCATATCATGCTACAAAGAGTTTGTAGCTTTGACACTAGCTGAGTGGTCTTGGGCAAGTCACTCAGCCTATCTGCTTCTGTACATACCCTTATTGGGATAGTGGAGCCCATATCTGTCTAACTTCCACGTAGAAGAACTAGACTGACTTTATATAATTACAGGGTTGAAGACTAGAATACAATAAGGCCAACAATAGGGATACATATTGTGGTTCCATGTTAGGTGGCACGTTTTGACATTGATTGTCATGGTCAAAACTGTAATGGACTGTGTTTTTTTCAGTAGAAGGTTTCAGGTACAAGTTGTATTACTACCTTTTAGGGATGTTGTGGAGATTAATGATGTAATTATCGTTAATTGGACTAGACACCATCTGATTGTCCCTTCAAGCCCTGAAATTTGATATAATTCTAAAATTCTGTGACTTAACGGCTCCCAGGAATTCACACACAGCAGTTGGAGACCCTACCGCCAGAGGTCAGTGTCTTCACATTGGTTCATTTGTACAAAAGAACCAGTGTGGTTCCTCTCTGGAGCTGTCCAGGGAGTACGTTTGTAACCATCACAAGGGTGATATGACCCTGTACGTAAATAGAGAAGGATCCACCAAGAGAATATTATTATCCCTCCCAAGTCCAGTCCAAACTGATTTGTCTGCTAATGGATTGTAGAAAGGTCAGAGTGTTGAAAGTCAAAGGAAAACACAATTTCTAGAGAGCTGGGAAAGGAAGTGTTATAAGGGCTGTGCTGGCAAAGAACCCTAATGGTACTGCCTGTGCTGCCCCTGCACTCTGAAAACTAGGAAAATGAGGAGAGGAACAGGGTAGAGGAGTGTTAGAAAGTGACAACAGAAACCTGTCACACCAGAGAAGGTTGAAGGACCCAGAAATATTTGACCTGGAGAAAAAACTTGGAGGGACCATGAAAACTGTCTTCCGTAAGGTTGCTCTGCAGGGCTCTGGGCATCAAAACCAGGCTCAGGAGTGACCATCACCAGGGGACAGGTCTCAGCTTGATTTAAGGAAGAACTTTCTCGTAACATCATGAATAACTACATTGGGAGGCAACTCATTCTCCACCATTTATTCACACTATGCATATTTGTCATAAGCCCACTTCAGGCCTGACGTTTCTAGTTGCTGAGGATACAGCAGTGAATAAAACATAAAATTACCCGCTTCACAGACCTGACCCCTCCTGTGTCTATACATCTTGAGTTGCTGAGGCGGAGCACACAGAGGCTACATGGGATGTTAGCCTAGATGCATCTTAACATCCCTTCATGGGATCCCCTAGCTTTCTCAGCTTTATGAAACCTAGTTGGTCATCATATCTTTGATACACTCTTTCAAAATTTGTAGAGAATCTCACCAAGACTATCTTGTTTTCATGGCTTCCAATAGAAATGAGGTTGTATGTTAGTATACAAGGACCTAACAAACTACAACTGCAGTTGTAAAATTTCCTTTGCGTTCAGAAGTCTTAGTAGTTTCTTCACTGAGAAACAATCTCCAGTGAGTTTATTTTTCATATTTCTTTTATTTAAGATGCATTGGGACAAGACTTTAAAATTGTCCACATGAAGAATTATTTTCAGAGAACAACCAGGTCTCACAGATGTTACATATTCTGTTCTTGACTTGAATATGTAGGATCTTAACTGAAAGCAGACCCACTGTCACTGTTATCCAAATGCTTCCCCAGCTTGATGCAGCCATGCTAGTTTTAATTCCTCTGGTCGTTGGATATTTATCTTCCAAACCGCTTTTCCCCATTGTTATCTTAATTCTTAAAGACTTTTCTCTTTCTGGCATGCACTGTCCTTTGCATAAGCTAACATTTTCAAGATAGACAATTTTCCATTTTCATATATTCTTCCTCTCATTGATCTGCTGTTGAGATCTGTATCACTCTGAAAGAAAGGAGAGAATATGAAAAAATATGTGGGTCAGAGCTAGGATTTGAGATATTTGTCCCCTTCTTGCTAGAAAGACAGTGCTCTAAGGTGTTTGGGCTGCTTCTGAGCAGACTTTCTTCTTTATCATACCACTGGGTCACACCTGGCTTATTCTGTGTGAGTTTCTGGGGGTTTGCAGCTACCTACCTTCTTTGGACTCAGTGTGCTAAGTGGGCCTGAACTCTACACAGGTCACTGAGAGACCCCTGGGATGCCGTACTTAGGCAAGCCTGCCGGTGGTGTCTCATGCTGGGCCAAGAGGTTTGTTTTGCCACTGTGATGGGAGCATCTTCCCAAGAAAGAAAAACTATTGTTCATTACACCCCACAAATGCATCTTTTAAATTAGCAAGATTTCCTTATGGCAATTGTGGGGTAGTTGCACTCATCAGGCCCTTTAGAGCTTCACTCCAGTGTAACCCACTAGCTTTGTCTCCTACCCCATCCAGCTCTCAGTCCCCATCCTGAACCCCTTTGCTCCAGTCACCTTTAACCCTTGTTAATCCCACCTCTGCATTTTTGCATGTCTTGGGCCTTCTGCTGGGAATTCCCTTCTCTACCTGGTAAAGGATCAGTTTTATTTATTCCTTTTAATTTCCATTAGTTTTTAAAAAGTTTTCATTTAAAGCCATATCAGAAACCAATACTTTTATAAAATACACAGATCACATTCTTGGAATGTCATGGCAGTGCCAATTACTATAAAAATTCCTAAAAACTCCCTCTCAGTTTCTGTGCTCTCCCTGTGTGTGGGAGTGGGCGGGGGGGGGGGGGGCGGGTAGTGCAGTTATAGCGGGGACCATTCATTGAGTGTCACTCCTCTAGACTCTTATATGGGTCATAGCCTTTGTGGAACTGCTGCACCCTGTCACCTCAAGTTAAATCAGTTGCTTCTTGCCCGTGAGATGCAAATGAGATATCACAGAACATTTGCCCACAAGTTTGTGGTGTATCTACTTCACTGGATTGTGAGCTATGTATATGAGGAAAGAGGTTTCTTTTTCATTGCTGAATAGTATGGGCTTATACTAGGAGTATAAGCCTGGTCAGTAATTCAGAGTTTGGTCAATACTTATGAGAATGACTATAAAGCTACTTTGGGAATATAGGTTTTGTGTGGTCCTGGCCCATTGCTGACCGGGGCACTACTTTGCCTAAGACAGCTCATCTGTACTGTTGGTATAGCTAGTGCTGTTTACCAGCAAGGGGAAATGGATTAAAGAGCAAGGATAAGTCGGATATGGAGGCAGACTCTGAGGATCTGTCCTTATCATCTCTGGTTGCCATTGGCAAGATTGTGGCCCAGCGTCTTATGACAGAGCAAATTGAACCAGGGCCAGCAGTCCCCAGGACTAAACAGTCATGACAGCAGGGCCGGGGATCTGCTTTCTCCTTTTCAGGAAGGAACTGAAATGCTTCCTGAGCCTGGATGGTACGAAAAGCTTCATGAGCTACCCCACCAGTGATGAAAGGGAAAAATGGAGCTTATCAAAAGTAAAAATTTTTGTATTTCAAAAGATACTCTGAAGAACATGAAAATACAACTGTAGAATGAGAGAAAATGTTTATAAATCATATAGCTGCTAAGGGTCTAGCATCCACAATATATAAAGAACACTTACAGCTCAACAATAAACAACACATTTTTTAAAAACATGGGCAAAGAACTTGAATAGATATTCTCCATATGAGATGTATAAAATGGTCAAAAAGGCACATAGAGTATTTCCTGAGTACCTACTATGTGCCTGGTGCCCAATCTTAAGGTTCTTCCTTAATCCCTATAGCCCCTTTCCTCCCTTCACCTGCACTGTCAGCCTCAGACTTACCCTGCAGGGTCTTGTTCTCCTTCACTGACTCGAGATGCTCCAGGGACTCCTTGTTAGGTGTCTTGATTTTGAAGCTCTCGGTAATGTACACACGGTGCCCCTGCGAACTGTCCACCTTCATCTGCAGCTCCTCGCACTTCTGCTGCCACTTAGCCAGCGTCTTGTCAAAGACCTACTGCTGTCCAAGGCAGCAGCTGCAGCATTGGCCTATAGCAAGGTGGGGATGGACTCTTGACTTTCCTACCTCTTCCCCCACCTCCTGCACGCTCACCAGGAGTTGGTGACCACAGCCTTCTTTGGGAATTGGGATATAACATTTATGGCACAAATGCAGAACAGGGAGTCAGGAAAAGGTTATGTTCCAGTACTAAAATGTCTACTACTGGATACCTTGGGCCATCCACCTTTCTTTCCAGGCTAGAATTTTCTCAGGTGAGAACTGAGGGATCTGGCCACACTGACCTTCCCAGATTTGTGACAGCCAGCCTAAATCCCCATAAAGTGTCTCTCTATAATGAACACTGTATGTCACTGTCTAACTCAGATGGATTTGGCATTTTCCTTGTGATTCAAAGATGATTATTTTTAGACATTTTTCATTGACCTTTCATCTTTTTCATAATTCCCTGGCAACTGTATATTCTATACTGTACAAGCATTAGATTTTATAAATATTAGATTTAAAATATTAGATTTTTAATTTCTTAATTTGGAGAGAACAGAACTTTAAGGCCTTAGGGTGGTGTTTTTTTCTGAAACCACTCATGGATTTGACATGACTAGCTGCCCCTGACAGCCAGCATGAAGCTCTAGTCTCCTAGAGAGCAGGCATTGAGGTATTGCCAGCGCATATAAGCACACGTTCAAGCAGGAGTTGGTGTCCAGTTGGCCTGAGTGTGAGGCTGCGTTTCACCCTCGAGGGCCCCCTGCTTCTGCCTGCTAGCCCCACACATGTAGCCTCGCCCTCAGCTTCCGTGGGCCCTTGGACTTGGTAGACAGCTTTGAGCATCAGACCCCTGACCTTCTCCAAGGTGAGGGTGAGATCCTTCACTTCAGCTTGGGATCTCTGTTTATTTGGTTTTTTTTTGAGGGTGGTGACCCAGTCCTGAGCAGCTTCAGCTGCTGCTTCTGCTTCTTGGAGCCTGGCAGCCAGTTTCCTCATGTGGATGCAGGCAAGAGGTACCATTAAAGATGCATGGGAGCCCACAGGTAGCAGGTCCAGGTGTGTGGCGCTGAGCTTGAGTGTCATGTTGGAAAAGATGCAGACAATTGGAGTGTTGAGAGAAAAGCAAACACTGTCCAATCATTCATTCACATATTTATTATTTTCTTCTCTGTGCCAAATATTGTCACAGACATTAGGGGAAAAACAGTAAATAAAACAGATTAAGATGCCTGCCCTCAGGAAACTTCTCTTCTGGGGTTTGGGGCAACAGACTCTATAAACACAGAGATAGCAGCACGGAGAAGGGGAAGGGAACTCATGAGCGAGGTTCTGAGGGTGGAGGACAAGGCCCTGTGAATATGGGGGGGGAGAGGTTCCAGGCAGAGAGGTGGGAGATTGAGATTTTGGTTTAGCTTGGAACTGACAGCCCTGGGGTGGGACCAGCACTCTTGACAGCTCCACAGAAGAGAGGCTGGAGGGCAGGAGGTAGGAGCTACACAAAGGCAGGTTTAGAGTCAATGTAAGCGCTTCAAGTAAGAGTTACATCGGCCTCTTGGAGTTTTCATATTCCCAGCTCAGTTCACTGTTTTCTGCTGGGTGAGAAGGGAATGATAGAAATTTTGGTTGAAGAACTGGCTCCCCAGTTAGATTTTAAGTTCTCCCAGGGCACTGCTCTCAAATTCCCCTGTAAATATGGCAGCCAGCCCACCCAAGCAGGAAGGAACAGGGAGTACAGTGAACTACACACCAGTTATCCAAATTAAGCCAGCCCAGGACACCTCCTTGCCCTGGACAGTCATACACGATTGTCAACTTTACCAACTAGCCGAACCCTAGTTTCCTTTTAAAAACCCAGCCTTATGACAAACATGAATGAATTGTATGTTCAGTACTGCAGAGCATGAACACATCAGCCCAATACTTGTCCTTCTAAGATGAAAATACGAGTGTAAAACAGGTTAAAACAAGATTCTCTGCAATGAGTTAAAAAATAATTCCCTGGTGGCGCAGTGGGTTAAGCAACACACTATGAGGCAAAGCACAGCCACTGCAGCACGAGTTCGATCCCTGCCGCCAGCCAGGGAGGGGACTCACATGGCGCAGCAGACCTCTCCTGTCTCACCCACTGCTCCTCTCAGCAGTGTATTTCAGTCAGTCCACCTGTTCTGCTTCCTACTCTGTCTCTGGTGGATCCTCTCACCCCCTGCACTTCTGGTCTGTACACCAGTTCTTGTGTGAATAAAGAAATAAATCTTTAAAAAAATAATTCCAGTTGAAAGACATTTCAGATACTTTGTGTAGAACCCAGGACCAAAAAAGACTTTAAGGAGTGCTTATTTCAGAGGGTGCACAGTGACACTGATTCTGATTTTGTTTTGTTTTTATAATAAGCTTAAGAAACCAGTGAGGATCTTCCTGTTGCTCAAGGGAGTTAAATGGTTCCTGCAAATCTCCCAAGAGGTTAGTGATAGTTTTTTTTTTTTTTAAAGATTTATGTATTTATGGGGTACAGGCCAGAAGTGTGGGGGGTGAGAGGATTCACCAGAGACGGAGCAGGGACTAGAGTAAGCAGATTGACAGAAGTACACTGCTGAGGGGAGCAGCGGGTGAGGCAGGTGAGGTTCTGCTAGCCATGTGGGTCCCCTCCCTGGTGGGAGGGGAAGGGATCAAACTTGAGCTGCTGTCCAGCAAATGCTTCACAGTGAGGCGCTCAACCCGAGCTGTGCCACTAGGGAGGCCCTCTTTTTTTTTTTTTAAGTATAAAGATAGCCCTGCAGTGTGTAGAAGGAAACCCCAGGGGTGGGGGAAGGAAGTGTTGCTTCCCATAAAATAGACATTAGGATCACTGAGAAATATTTGTGCTCAAGACAGGAGGAACCAGAGGTAACTGTAGTGCCTACTAGCTGTCAAGTCCAGGTGACATGCATGGAGTAAGGGGCTTCCATAACCAAGCCCCCAGCCCCTAGCAGGGCATATGGCAAAGAAGTTTGGAGAAAACAGTGGGTAGAGAGTGGTTACTGTGTAAACTGTAACCTCAGAACCTACACTTGTGTGTCGTTTGTGGATGGTTTGTGGGGGCCAGAGGCCAGAAGAGGGGCCTGATCCAGAGCAAGTTTTTCTGGTTCTGCCCTGAACGTCATTAGTTTTGTGGCCACAGGCAAGTCACATTCTCATTGAACTTTGCTTCTTCTGCCCATTAAATGGGGGTACTGATTTTAAAAAATATTCAGAGCTCGGGTTCACACTGGAGGCACTCTAACTGGAGTTTTTCTCCTATCAGGAAATGCACTGTTTATTCCTGGCTAGAGCCCAGCCTCTGCCAGCTTAGACACTCACTAGTCTATCAGTTGCAAATATTCTTGTCTTAAAGATGCAAAGGATTTCTTCTGGGAGAAAAAACAAACAATCCAGTAGTTACAGTATTATTGTCCTGTAGGATATTAACCAGTTGTTCACCTAAATGAGCAAAGTTTAAAGCATTCCTTCCTTTTCTGACTATGTAAATCTCCACCCCATAAATGCTCTCAGAAGGCAGCTGTATAATTTTTTTTGCTCCTTCATTAGTGGCACATGTTTGATTTATATTAGTATGTGGGTTGTATTTCTAAGTGTTTGAAAATTGTGTTTTGTTAGTGTTACTGCCTTTCCCATTGATCTCACAGGGTGGGTGGGATCACAGAGAACTGATATAAAAATGCTTTGTTCCTGCTTTACACTGTAACCATATTACTTGGAACACTAGGTGGGTGGAATACAATCTCTTTGTCTCATCACAGGGGATGTGAATTTTTCAAGGCCAAGAAAGCACTTTCAGTTTCCTTGAGGATTTCTGTTCCATCCCACTGTTCCTTAGAAAGCTGCAGGGAGGAGTAGGCTCACCTTGGAGGGGGGTCCTGATGGCTTTAACTTCTCTGCCTGGTTCCTCTCCAGCTCAGCCACCTTGGCATTGGCTTCTGCTAAGCTCTCTTCCAGCTTTTGGACATGGGCCTCAGCATTCAACTGCTCAGAAAGAATGAATCTAGTGGGAAACGGAAAGGCCCAGGCATGGTCCTCTTGCTTGCACTTGACTACACCAAGTACCACGTCCCATGCTACCTGCCTAGTCCTTCTAGAATGTCCCTGTCTTTAAAATCCCCAAACTCACCTATCTATCAACGAAACCCAGAGCCTATGAGTTGGATGTAGTTTCTCACTCTCTGGTCGTCGTCCTTCCAATATCGTCGTCCTTCAAAGGTCTCTGCAGACTTCACCAAAAAAAAATTCAGTGTGGCGATTTAAGGAAAAATTTTAGCATTAGAGCAGGGGTTTACAGATAAGATAAGAACCATGAAGATGCCCCCTGACTGTGAAGTCTGGAGACATGAATTGGCTGGGACAGTCTGGATCCTCAAAGCACCATCCTGTTCTCTTTGGAGGCTTTGGAGCCTGCCTCCCTTGTTCCCTTGTGTTATAAGAAAGTTTTTCAGGTGTCAGGTGCTTGGTAAATGTATGTTAAATAGCTTTCTTAATTTTCCCTCTCATCATGTATTGCTTTTTCATCATGACAGTGTTTACATTTATCTCATCACTCCTAGTCTCCAGCCCCTTGAGGATATAGTCAGACTGACATAACGCTACTTGTAATGACTCACTTTTATTAAGCTTTTCTATGTGCCAGGGACTGTTGCAGCCCTCAAGACAGTACTGTGAGGCAGGAATCATTATTATCTGCTTAACAGATGACAAAGTTGAGGCACAGTTAGGTTATGAATCCCCACCAAGGTTATACACCCAGTCAGCGAGGTCTGTGATAGATTCACCTTGGTTCCTTTCACAATATCGAAAAACATGCCTGAGGCCTGCTGGTGACTTGGGGGGATATTTGGGAAGTGGCTGGATGCTGTAGTTTCCCCTGTCATTCCTTGCTAAGATCCTCCCTCTCCTTGGATTTCTGCACAGTCTCTATGCTGGCCTTGAGGTCATCGATGTCAGCCATCATGACCTGCTTGTCCTTCACTGGCTTGGACTTGACCCTCTGCAGGTTCTCCACTGCTCTGTCAGCTCAGCCATGGAATCTGTGTGCTTTTTGTGCAGCGTGGAGGCTGTGGTCTTGCTCTGCGTAGTTGTGTCCTCCAGCTCCCACTGCAGCTTCAGCAGCTCAGCCTCCCAACTTGCGGTTCTGTTCAATCTGGGATAAAGAAGCAGGGCTTAGCAGAATGGGCCTGTACACCCTCCTTAAGATGGACACTGACCACCTACTCAAGGTCCCCTGATATCGTTGCACCTACTTACAGGATGTCCTGATTGAAACATCCATCCTTAGCCTCTGCTGGGTTGCCAGAGGATTTATTAGATAGTTTGATGGTTTGTTGAACTGTGCCCCACCAAAACATATATTCAAATCTTAATATTCCTACTTGTGAATGTGACCAGATCAAATGTCATACTGGATCAGGGTAGGACCCTATCCAATGACTGGTATCCTTATTAGAAGAGGGAAATTTGGACCTGGAGAGACAAGAAGGCCTTGTGGCACAGAGGCAGAGATTGGAATCATGCTTTTATGTGGGGAACACACGCAATACATGGGGAACACAAAAGATGCCCAGCCAACCACTAGAAGCCAGGAGAGAGGTATGGGGCAGTTGTTCCTTAGAGGCTCCAGGAGGAACCAGTCCTGTCAACACTGTGGTTTCCAACTTCTAACTGAGAAACTAAATGTATGTTGTTTTAAGCCACCTGGTTTAGTGTAGTTTATTCCAGTAGCTCTAGGAAAATAATGCATTCAGAGAAACTCTTGATTTGGATAGTCTCTGCTTTACCCTTTCTAACGTCCACAATATCTCCACTCCAAATACCCTTGAAGTGCCATGTCTTTATTTTCTGTATGCTGATACATTGACATCTGGGGCTTTGCTGATACTGAAAAGACACCCCCCTTCCTCCACAGTTCTAATTCCAAGAAATAGGAAACTACTTGATTTCAAATTAAACCAACCAATCTAGAGCCTACACCCCAAAATCCCTTCTCTATGGGGCTCAGACTCTGGACCTAGCTGTACTGATCACCCCAGATATCCTCAAGTTAGCCCCAGGAATTCAGCAAGAACTAATTGGTCTTTATTCCACAGCTCACTGTCCAATAGTTTTTTTCTCTAAATGCAGGTAGCAACTGGGGTTCCCTGGTCATCTGAAGATAGTACCTGAGCAGATGTGGCTCCCCCAGCCTCTTCCAGCCTGTCACTGAGGTCTTTGAGGTCCCGGGACAGGTTGCTGCATTGTTTCTCCACCTGGGTGACATTTAGTGACATTAATGGGCTGTCAGTGAGCCCCTCTTTCTCAGGAAAAGACTGCTGACCACATCCTGTTACAATAGGACTCTAAGGTTGAGAATCACAGTCACTGTGATTCCAGAGGCGGCAGATGGAAGCGTTCAGGGGACTTGTTTTAGAGTCCCGGTGTCGGCAGACATGGCAATGAGGCTCCATTGTTTTGTTCTGCTTTCAGCTCTCTCGTGCACCTGTGTGTACCATGCCGTGGTCAGCACCGATGGCCAGTCAGAGCTGACTGCGTGCAGGATCCTGAGTCTGTACGTAGCCCTTGGGAGGTAGGGGGTCTCCCCATCCCCCCCAAAGCTTTTGCCTGTTGTTGCCTCTATGTATCAGAGTTTACTGGTGCTTTAGAGGGCACGGGGCACTTCCATATATCCCACTCAGCCTGACCGCTCTGGGGGCCATACCTCCCAGTGTGCCCAGGACCATCCTGACTCATGGCCTGTCCCCCTTGACTCTCAGAACTGTCCTACAGTTAAATGTACATTTAATGTTCACCTCACTTACGAGAAACCTGGGAGGTGGGTAGCAAGATGTGACCATAACCATTTCACTGATGAGATTACGGGAGGCTCCTTGGCTTTCCTAAGGGCCCCAACTGAGGGATGACAAAGCCAGGATTTAAACCTGGGCCTCCAGCCTCCAACTCCACCCACTCCACCAGGGAGAAGCCTGCAGTGCCTACCTGGTGCAGTTCCTCCAGGGCCCTCTTTTTCTGGAGCTTGGCAATGGTCACAGTGCAGACCTTATGATCCAGGGCCTGTAAGTTGGGGAGGAGACAGATGGACCCTTAAGGCTGGGGACACCCCTTCCATGGGGAGGACAGAAGGAAGAGGCACTTGCTCTAGGAGAGGGTCCTCAGCTTGGCTGCACTTTAGAGTCAGCCATGTATCTGAGAAGTGCCAATGTCCATGGAATGTACCAACCAAGCTGGAATCTTGGGGATGTAGGGGAATGACAAGAATCCGCAGCTGAAGCCTTTGCTACTTTGACCTCCTTGGAGGTCAGCAATGGCATCAGAGCTAGAGGGGCACAGGTTTAGACATTGACTACTTTGCCCACATGTGGCCCCCACCCTCCTGCAAAGGCAGGAAGGGGGTCATGGGACAAGGACCAGCAGATGACATCAGGATTCGTGGCTGTTCCTGGAGCTGCCGAATGGGCAATAGTGGCTTGCTTGGGCAGAAATCCACCATAATGTTTGGGTTGCCTGTTCCAGGAAGGGGGAAGTGTGGACATGGTGTTGATAAAGAACATTCTGTGAGAGGCCCAGAGAAGCTGAGGGTGAGTGGGCAGCCGGCCCAGATGTCTGAGAATCCAGGCACAAGGAGGACTGAGCCTAGATATCACCGTGATGAGAACAGTACTCAGTCTCCGTGGCTGCTCAGTCTAACAGAACTTTCTGCAATGACAGACATGGTCTCTGGCCTGTCCAGCATGAGAACACATGTCTGTGTGGCCACTGGAAATGCAGCAAGATGGTCTGGGAGCCATGTGTTAAACTGAATGGAATTAAGGTAAAACTAGCCTCTGTGATCAGGGCCTGGTGTCCTAGGGATCCCTGACCCTGAGAGGAACATTGTAGGCCCAACCCTCACCTGCTTTTCCTTCTCTGTCTTGGCCAGTGTGGTCTCCGGGCCCTCTAGGTCCTGCTTCAGGTCACTTAGCTCCCCTCCAGCCAGCATTTGGTGGCTCTCTGCGAGGCTGCCGTGCCCTTCTGTTCCTCCAGCAGCTCCCGCGTGACCAAGATCTGACTCTCCAACTCCATTTTGGTTTTCATCATCTGGGTCAGGTTCTCTTGCTCTTGAGAAAAGAAAGAAAGAAAGCCCCAGTCCAGGTAACTATAGGGACCCCAAAGACTTGCATCACCAAGAAGGCAGGCTAGCCTGATGGGTCTGAAACTAATATGTCCTGAGAGTAGGCGGGGCTGGACTAGCTCCCAGCTGCCGGTAGTATGTGACAAAGTGGAGTCTTGGAACGTGCTCCCTAGATCAACATCTTCAGCAGCAGCTCCTGGGAGCCAGTTAGTAGAGAGAATCTTAGGCCCCTCCCAACAACTGCAGCATCAAATTTGCCTTTTAAGGAGATTCCAGATGGTCAGATGCACCTTCAGGTTTTAGCATCAGTGTCTAGAAGTCAAGGGCACTCTGGCACACACCACCACTAGCCCAGGCTCTGCATCTCATTCACTGACCCTGGGGTGCTGATGAATTCATTTGTCAGCGGCGAATGGGCTGTTCATCCAAATGACTCCTGGTGTTGATTTAGCACTCCTGTGTTGGCAAATTACTTTGCATCCACATTCCTCATTATGGCAACCCTGAGAAGCACGTAAGGCAGGTGTTACTGTAACTACAAGCTACCTCTAGAGAGGAGGAACCGAGACGCAGAGGAAGGTGGAACTGCTGAAAGTATATGGCAGCAACTGAGTGTCCCCTGGGGTCTCCCCGAGGTGGGGTCAGTGGTGTAAGACTACAACTGGCCATGGACTCAGACGGTGTGGCCAGCTGGTGACATAACTTTGCTGAAATTTAGTTCTTTGCAAAATAAAGGAAGTAGTCGTAAAGTGTGGGGGATGGGGAACAGGAAGGCTGTTCTTTACTGTGGTCCTTGCTTGGCCTCAGTCTCCCCAAATGCAAAATAGGGGGCTCAACTTGAGCATCTTCTGGTGGTATCAAGAGTGTGTGGAGAAGGACGTTAAAGACAGCCCCGGGGGAAGTAGGGAAGGCACAAGCACCAGTGCTCTCATGGCCTCAGAGGCACGTGGAAGCTCTGAGGTTTCCATGGATGGGCTTGGACCTTGACCAGGTTTTAAATGTCTGTCAAGTGGCGTTTTCTGCCCTGTATGATGCATAAGAAAATTGGGCATCTTGAGGTTGTGGGAGGTCAGATCAGAGAAATCCCCCTGGTAAGCAAGGAGGGTCTTGGTAGTGAACACAGTCAGATTGGGGAATGCAGGGGCTCCCCATGGAAACCAGCCATCTGTCCTTCCTTCCGTGTTGCACTTGACTGGCCAGGCAAAGGAGGCAAAGAAAAGAGGGCCAGTCACTGAGGGCCCCAGGCAGAGCTGGGTTCACCCCAGGAGTGCTCCTTTACCACGTCTGCGGCTGCCATGTCTGGACGATCCCTGCAGGCCCTGTGTGTGCCCAGCCTGTTGTTGTGGGACAATAGGGAGATGATGGAGGCGTTTTGGTAGTTGGGTGAGGGTGACGCTGCAATGAAGGGGAAGCGAGGGCTGAGAATCCCCCGTGGTCGGGAGGGACATGGCGTCTCTCTTTCCCTCTCTCCTTCTCTTGGGCAGTTGCCAAGCCTTCAGGTCCCCCGGACCTCACGTGCAGCCTGCAGCTGGATGGTGTGGTCGTTCTCCTGGCTCACCGTGGCAGTCTTCTCCAGTTCTTTGACCTTATTTATCAGCTCCTGTGTCTTTTTTTATTTTTAAACATTGATTTATTTAGGCTTACAAGCACTGGGGTACAGGCCAGAAGTGTGGGGGGTGAGAGGATTCACCACAGACAGAGCGGGGAGCAAAACAGGCAGATCAACAGAAGTGCACTGCTGAGGGGAGCAGTGGGCAAGGCAGGAGAAGTCTGCCTCGCCATGTGGGTCCCCTCTCTGGCTGGCAGCAGGGATCGAACTCATGCTACAGTGGCTGCGGTTTGCTTCATAGTGTGTTGCTCAACCCACTGCACCACCAAGGAGGCCCATATCAGCTCATGTGTCTTGGACATGGCATCCCTCAGCTTCTCCTCCTTGGCCTTCATCTCCTCTTGATGTGCCACATTCAGGAGCGCTTGCCCTGGATGGTGAGCAGTATCATAGAGAGCTGGGTCGGCTTGGTCAGGGCACCACTGGTAGGCTGAGGGGGCTTTGCCTCAGACTAGACTTCGCCCTCCTCTTTTGTCTCCAAGGTGCCCTCATTTTCAGACATCCCTGCAACCTCCTACTCCCGAGAGATAGCCCCACATGATTGGAGTGCCCAGCCCACAGGCAGCAGCCATCCTGGCTGACATGGCCTCTCAGCGCCCGCCTTGTTGTAGAGCTTCCACCAGCCCCAGAAACGCAGCTCTAGGAACTTGCGCATGTTCCACTGGAGGACTTTCTGGCCAGTTCTAACTCTGGGTTAGTTACAGGGGTTAACATGTAGGTGTTAGGGTGAGGCCTCTGATGGAACTGGGTTTCCTCCAGAGAGCAGGAGGTCAACATGCACCACCCATTTCTTCCTGTATTTCATCTCCTGCTTCCGTCCCCAAACCATCCACTAGTCTCTGAATCCCACAATCTGCAAAGTCTCTGGAACCCACCCCTCCTTGTACCCTGCAGCTTCATCCATCTGTCACTTACTGAAGACCCCCTGTGTTCCAGGCCCTGGGATGCTTTGGGGCTGCCGCTCTACCCTTCAGCCCCAACAGATGTGCTGCCTTTGTGGGGGTCACAGAGAACCAGCTGGTGGGCCTCAGGCTTCATGACTGTTATTATTTGTAGATCACTGTTACTATCACTAATACTCTGACCACCAAGAGCCGGTCAGTCATGGAGGGCCAAGCTATTTCCTCATGGCTATGTTAGGGAAATGGCTGAAAAACATGATTTTGAGGTGGGGTTTGAAGTGGGGGTTTCTGCATTCAATCTCTGCATGAACCTGACCCAATTCCTTAGCCCTTCTGACCTCAGTTTCCACTTCTGTAAAATGGAGGCTGCCCCTGGCCCATCCTTCTCACAACATCACCATCCAGTGAGGGAAAGGTTGTGAGCATGACTTGAACACGGTCAAGAGAAGGTTGTATTAGGTGATCTCTGTCATGAGTTGAATTGTGTCTAGCCCCCCAAAATATGCTGAAGTCCTAACCCCCAGTGAATGTCACCTGTGAATGTGGTCTCATTTGGAAATAAATCTTTGCAGATGTGATTAGGTTAAGATGAGGCTATATTGGAGTAGGGTGGGCCCCTAGTCCTAGCTGACTGGTGTCCTGCACATAGAGAGGCCTTGTGAAGACAGAGGTAGAGATTAGCGTGATGTGGCCACAAGCCAAAGAATGGCTGAGGCCATCAGGATGGAAGAGGCAAGGAAGTAGCCCCTTTACTAGAGGCTTCAGCGGGAGCGTGACTCTTCCGACCCCTTGCTCTCAGACTGCACACCTCCAGATCTGTGCGGGTACATTTCTGTGCTTTCCAGACACAGTACGTGATGCTTTGTTGGGGTGGCTGTAGACTAATATAGGCCCATGACAGGGTTCTTCGGATCCCTGGCACTTTCCCCTCCCCTCCCTGCCCCTTGTCACTAATGAGCTGAGCACCGTGTGGGTGGAGTCCCTGGTCATTCTGTGTGTATGTGTGCGGCTTCAGTGCTCCTGCCCTGTTGGTGTTTGTGAGGTTACCTATCCAACATCTTCTTGAATTTGATCCTCGTGAGGAGTTGCCGAAGCCGACTCTGAAACATTGTCATGATCTTGGCCAGATGCTCGTCCCACATGTCCTCGAGCGTGGCCAGGCTACCTGCTCAGAAGAATACCTGCGCGGAGTGAAGAGACACTCCAGCTGAAAACAGCCCGGCTGCCACCAATGGCACTTCGAAAGGTCTGAAGCTCAGAAGAGTCCTTAAGAGTCAGAAGAGCCTGTCTGGAGCGGATTGATTTGTGAGCCTCTTGGAAATAGCTGACTCCCCGGACATCTCCTGTGGACAGACCACTGCCAGCCTCAGCCGCAGCCTCAGCCTCCAGTTCCTCTTGCTCTTGGAGTCTCCTCTGGGCTCTAGCCCTGGCCTTGCAGTTGCTAGCCAGGGGGACTTGGATATATATCATCACACCCAGGGCCTTAGATCCTCATCTGTGAAATGGAGAGGTGGTCCCTCCCTTGGAGGGTGACTATAAGGATGAAATGAGGTAACAGGTAGAAAGGATGGGAAAGAACTGGGTTGCTCCAAATGTGATGAGCTGTCACCATCCTCACTGCTATGGCTCGTGCCAGCAGGCAGAGTGCCAAGGGGCCTTCTTTCAAAGCTGCCTCAGAACAGTTGTTAATCATGGTCTCAGGGGATCTGGGAGCCGAAAGGGGGAATAGTGATCATGGGAGAGATAGGGTTGGCTTTATAGAAAGGAGGGAGAATTTTACCAGAGCTATGCAATTTCAGGCATCCAGCTCTCGTGTGACTGGGACTCATCCCAGGAAAACAAGGCTAGCATTGCAATGTGTTAGAAGGAGCTGGAGACGCCCAACCTCAGAGAACTGTAGATTTTCTGTTATAAGATACCTTCCACCTTCTCCCACCTGTGACCGTAAGGTAAAAGAAGTGGAGGCAAGGATGAGGATCAAGGGGAAGGTGAATTGGTACATCAGTTCTGAAAAATGGCTTGACATTCCCTTGTCAAGTTCAATATTAGTACACCCTGTAACAGGAAACTGTCTCTCCATCTGGGCTGTGCAGCACCCCCACCTGGAGGGCTTTGGAAAGATGCTGGTGCCTGGACATAGTGATTTCAATTTCTGGCATGGCTCGGTACTGTTTCTTCAAAAATCTCCCCAGATAATTCTATTATACAGCCAAAGATGAGAGCTTAGTTCTAGAGAAGCACCTTTTAGGACTCTGTGCAAGAATGTTCACAGCAGCATTGTTGGTAACTACAAAAAAAGGAGAAGGAATAACCCAAAACCCCAGGACAAGAGAAAGACTTAATCAACAAAGATGAATCTTAGAAACATGATGACAAGTGACAAAAGCATGTCACAAAAGAATGTATCAAGTATGAGCCTTTCATCAAGTTCAAAACCAGGGGAAACCTGGGGCCATATGTGTAAACTACGTTTTTTAAAGGTAAGAGAATGGTTAACGTAAAAATTCAGGACAAGGATTACTCTTGGGGATGTGAGGAAGAAGAGGAAAGAGATGCAAATATTGAATTCTGGGTTTTTAAGTAGGCTGTCATGGTGGGGTACAGTCTGGAGTAGATGGGCATTTTGCACCGCTGGCCTCACTGGCCCTTACAATCCCTACAGGACTCTTCAGGGCCAGGAAGTGGGACAGACATGGGGTGGCCCAGGCCCCGTGAGTCAGGACCAGGAGGCTGCTGCCTAAGTCAGCCCTGACTCACATGCCAGCTCAGGGCCCAGGGCTGTCTGTGTGGGCGAGCTGAGGTTATGGTGCTTCACCCCCCACCCCACCCACACACATCCTGCTGGTTAAATCCAGGGACTTGATTCCAATTTATTCTTTATTCTTAGAAGTCTGGAAATCATGCTCTACTAAGAATATTCTACCATTTATTGAGCATCACTCTGTGCTGCTAATCACCCCCAACTCTCATGAAACTGACCTTATCAGTCCTGATTTTTCCAAGGAGGACATTGAGGCTCTCAGCAGCTGAGAGGCTAGCTAAAGGTATGCAGCTGGTCACCTGCTGGGCTTGTACTCACGCCTGGAAGCCCATCTTCTTAGGACAAAGCTAAGAGGGGGCAGGGAGGCAGCACCATCGGAAGACCCTGTCTTGGAAAGTCCAATTTTGTATTTATTCACCTCCAGGTCGATGGGCTTGAGCAGCAACTCTGAGGCCTTCGTGTTGTCCACAAAGCCCTGAGGAAGAACATTGGGGTTCCGGACGTGGTGCCCAGTAGGAGACAACACATTCATCCTTTCTAAGCTGGCAGCCCATGGTCTGGCAGAGAGCCCGGGAGCCAGGGTTAGACCCATGTTCAGGTGCCCACAGCACGCAGACTGGTGGGACTGACAGGAGGCTTTGGGGAGTAAATGTTGGTGGGGCCGGGGTTTAGGGAGAAGGTGTTCCTAAAGATGAAGACGCAAAATAGTTCTCTCCTGATCGAACTGAGAGTAGAAGGAACACTGGTCCAGGAAGAGGAGATGCACCCCTCTTCCTGACCTGCCAGCAGCCCCCCTTGTGAAGTTGGGCACATCCCTCCCCAATTACAAACTTCAGAGGGCTGTACTGACCCTTCCCGTTCCATCAATCTGTGGCCATATGTCCTAGCAAGAAGGTATAGAGAAGGAGAATCATGCTTAAGGTGGGGGTCTTAAGTTGGAGTTGCCCCAGAAGAAGGCTCTGAGACAAGGATTCACATGCAATTTATTTATTTGGGATGTGGCAGCATTGAGAAATGGGGCAGGAAAGCCGATAAAGGACATGCTGTCCTGCCAGTTATCATAACGGGCAACTGGAGCCCCCACTTAAACTTGCTGGGGGACCCTGAGAATGGTGGTGTGCTGTAACCGGCACCCACTAGGTTGCGAGAGCCAACTGTGTGCGTCTCTCCCCAGCCCCACGCTCAGGGATGTCACGTGAGTAGCCTGAACTCGGTCTTGGTACGAACACTTATATCATGCAATGGGCAGGCCCTGCAAATCATTTTTATTAAAGCTGTAGAGCCTGTTGTAACCCTTTACCAGCAGACTGTGTCTGAGAGCCAGCATGGAACACGCCTCTGAGTTAGCCCCGAGAAGGCCGAGGGACCAAAGTGTTTATGCACCAACCGTCCTGTCACAGCCTGCTCCACCAGTTCATCCCTGATACTTTCAACTTGCCTAGTAGCAAAGCAGGCTCCAGCAGCCAGGAAAGCCCCCCGGCAAAGAAATAGAGGTGCTGGCATCTGAGGATTGTGCCATTGTGTACTAAAGCAGTGAGAGTGAAACAGTGGCCGGCATCACATCCACGTGGTCTGCTGCAATGGGACTAATTCTACAGTAGTCAATCCCCGGAAATGGAAAACTGTGCTCTCCGTAGCAGGAAGACTCTGAACTCTGGGACTGCTGCCTGTTCGGGAAGCCCTTCCTGCACAAATGGATGCCTTCCAGGCCTCTGTTGCCGGCCAACTGGTGCTGATCAGGTGGGCATCCACCACACCTGCCGAGAGGGAGGGCCCGGGGTAGGAGTCACTACCTTAGAGTGAGACAGGTCGCTCCTTGCCACTCAAGGAGGCTGAACTGGGCATCCGTGTCTACACCATGTCTACAGCTCCAGCCTCCTCTCATCAAGTCCCCTACCAATGAGCCAGGGCCCAAAGGCTCTCCTAAGTGAGACTTCTGGCTAGGTGCACACCACTCTGCTTTACATTGGAGCCAGAACATGATCCTGATTGAGGATTCTTTTATTGCACCATTTTGCCTCAGTCATCCCTGCTGGTTAAAAATGGACTTAATTTGGTGTGAACGCCAACTTCACAGATCCTGAACACTTCCACCAGAGAGACACCCCATGATGTATCTGATTGCTTGAACTCATTGGGGACAATACAGTGGACAGAATTGGGGGGGGGCAGTACTGTGGAAGGTGGTCATCAGTTTTACTGTTCCTGGGGATGGAAGAAAAAGAAAAAGAGTGTGTTCAACATGGTGTTGGTGTTATGAGACCAAACCAACACCAAATAAATACCCTATTTAGTATAATTAATTAACTTCAGTATTCCGTCATACCAGCTACTTTTCAAATACTCACTCAAATAGCTATACGCTATTCTACTGAGCAATGGCTGTCGTATCAGACAGAAGAGAACCGCTCCATCGTCTCTAAAAGCTCATTGGGTAACACTGCTCTCAGAAGTTCAGTGACTTGCCCAGTTCGACATGTTTTACAGGAAGTGGGACCTTTACTGATTCAGTTCTGGCTCTTTGCAGAATCTTGGTGGTAGAAAGAACCATTGCGCCTGCCACAGTTAACCCCTACTGGATGGTTGCTGCGCCTCTGCTATGATGCCTCCAGTGAGCTGGCTCCCTTTGACTTAGGATCCTTCTTCACACAACATTTCCCCATTGGCTACCCTTTGTCACTTTGTCTACTAAGGCTCAAACATTGTCCAGAAAACCTGCCAGCCAACTTTAGGAAGGAAAGTCTTAGGCACTGATACCTTGCTTTGTCATGCTGGGCAAGTCCTATCACTCTCTGAGTTTCAGTGTGAAGATGACACGCTTGAGCTGGACCATCTCTAAGGGATCTTTGCTGTCCCATGGTCTCATGGTTCTGTGACTCCTTCAGACGGAAACAGGCTTCTCGAATGACAGAAACAAACGTAGGCATAGAAGTGAAATCATCCTGTCCTTAACCTTGAAGTGGCAGCCAGACCACCATACCATGGGTTGGAGTCATTGGACATGGGGTGGCCTCTGGTGCAGCCCTCGCTCACCCTGTAGAAGCTGGAGACTATCATGAAGGAGAACCCTCTTTTCTGCTTCTTGCTTCCAGCTGAAGAAGAGAGAAAAACACAGTTCACATTCACAGTTCACAGTACCCAGCAAAGGGGACAGGCAGTCCCATTAATTGCTTTGTGTCAAAGGACATGAATTCTCTGGGGGGACTAGATGAGGTTGTGCCCTCCTAATGAGATTTAATGGGAGAATGAACTGACTGTGGCCTAGTTGTCAAAAGCAGTGCTGTACTCCCTGGAGAGAGTATAACCTTTGATTTAGGGCTCAGGGTGACAAAATGCTCCCATTGCTTGGGGAGGAGGAAGAGCCCACAGACCACCTAGAGAAAGAATGTTGGTGGTGAAAGGCCGCCCAGGGAGATATGCAGTTCTTGCCCTGCTGAGTGACAGCCCCGCTGGGAAGCTTCCATTGAGTGGGAGGCAGAGCGACTTTGCATTCACCTCAGACAGGAGAGCATGGAGCAGAAAATAAGCACAGAGCATATGGGTAGCAACTTTTCAGCTCCCCCTACCTGGAGCTGATGTGGACCCAGTGATCTGTTCATCTAATGGAAACTCCCAGATTGCATTTGCATCCCTTTATCTCAGCATCATCCATGGCCTAACTGGAGCAACTTGTCATTCATTCAAATGCTGAGTAGGAGAGCTTTATATCCTATTTTGGCCACCAAAGGACATTAGCATAGGAAGACTGGGCACAATGAGGTATCAACCCTACCTGGAGCCTCCTCTTCTTTGAAGAGAAAGGCCAGAATTCCCAGGGTTGATTTCGGGAACAAGCCCACCACTCAGGGGCTCTTTGCTCTTCTCCAGTTAGCCCCTGATGTTATAACCCACCTGGAAGGGGGTAAATGCCAGTGGCTACCTTTCAGGCCCAGTTTTTTCCTTTCAGGTCCCATAGTCGGAACCTCTGCCCACAGCTCTTCCTCCCTAGGGCCCCAGGATCCACCTTGAAGCCCTGACTCTGTCCTTGTCCTGATGGCTTGCCTGGGTTCTTGAGGGGTTCATGAACCTCCAGCCTTAAGTGGAGACTTTATCAGTTACTTTCTTGAGCATTTGCAGTTTGCCTGTATAGAACACCTTGGCTCAGCTGACAAACCAGGACTCCCCACTATTGTCTGCTAGGCTGTGACCTTCTCTTCCGTGTCTTGCTTTCCCAACATTTCTTCCTTCCTTGACCCCTGGAAATTCTTGTACATAGTTGGACTGATCTTTTTTCAGGTTCTGCCCTTACTGTCAGTGACTGGCCTTGACCAGTGCATTCTTGAGCTACACAGTGAGCTCTCTACAAGGTCATCTGGTCTCTCCTTGCCAAGAAGTATACAACCCCTGAGCCACTGCCTGATGGAAGGTGCCGTCCATTCAGAACTGGGGGCTCCATGTGTCTAGGTAATTGGATAACTATTAATTTCTGTTTCCCATTGATGCTGTGGCCCCAGCTGGAGAAGCAAACAGGAGGGCACTTCTCAGATCCTTCCAGTGAGGGAAGCAGATGAGAGAAACCCAAACCTTTGGGTTTTCCGTCTCCTGTGAAGTGTCATTTGCCATCTTTCGGCCTTATTTTAGAGCCTTCTTGGGAGTGCAGAGGCCCATTTGACTTTGAATGTTCTATGACTATAAATTAAGAATCCTACTTTCTAACTCCGGGTGGGAGGTGAGGGGGAACACTGCAGTTCAGCCCCAGCCAGCTGTTCTCCAGCATATCAGCACCATCCACTTTGTAGTAATTGGCATTGTTATGGTTGATGAGATCATAACCTCCTGGCTCAGATCCCCAATCTTTCCTGACAGCTCTGTCCTGAGGCTGCTTTTTTCCTGCTCTTAAACCCATAAAATCTCCACAAACTCTGGTGGTAACAGGGGTGTTGGCATGTATGACAATTCTGAAATTCCAGGGAAAGTAAACAGATTTTAAAAGCTGTTTGAATGAATGTTATCTCCATTATCAATTATTCAAGTAGAACTTGAGAGCCCTGACTGCACTTAATTTCTTCTTCCCTAAGGACTAAGTTTGTCATGAGTTACAAAGTCACCTTACAGATGTCACCTTGGTTTGGCGGCTACAATGTATCAGAGAGATGAGTTAATCAATTGGGAAATCATTAATGGGCTCATCGAACTATTTACTTATTTATGTTTGCAAGTGTCACTTCTGACCATGACCAAAGTTCAGCCATCAAACCGTGGGCCATAGAGAGTGGTGTGGACCTGGCAGGTCTGAGGGCATAAACAGCTGCCTGCTCGCTAGGGGCATCCTCGGCTGAATTGCTTTGGAGTTTTCAGTGGGAGAAGTGAGGAGGAAGTATTTATTTATTTATTAAAAAGACTTATTTATGCATGCATACAAGCACTGGGGTACAGGCCAGAGGTATGGGGAGGTGAGAGAATCCACCAGAGACAGAGTAGGGAGCAGAACAGGCAGATGGACTGAAACACACTGCTGAGGCAGCAATGGGCGAGGCAAGAGAGGTCTGCCATGCTATGTGGATCACCTCCCCAGCCGGAGGCAGGGATTGAACTCGTGCTGCAGTGGCTGCAGTTTGCTTCACAGTGTGTTGCTTAACCCTCTGCGCCACCAGGGAGGGCCAGAGGAGGAAGTATTTCAGTGAGCTGGTCACGCTGTGACTGTGCTGGCTGGCGGAAGGAGGCTCGGGAAGGGTATAGCAGAGCAGACCACAGCCAGAAGGTGGCTACAGGGGCTAGGATGCAAAGCCGTACTCATGGTGCCAGCTTAGTGGACAAGCTCAAAGTGCAGGTCTCAGGCCCCTTGCCCTTGCCCCCTTTGGGCTTGAGGAAGTTGTTGGACTTGCCAGGTGGTTGTCATACAGGGCCGCCTTGAACATGGTGTCTGTAGCTTTAGGGAAGACACATGGTTCCTCCAATATAGAGAAGATGCCCATGGACTAAGAGGAAAGAGGAGTGGGTGGCATTAGGGGAGGCCATGGGCCCCAAAGAGGGCTCTTTGACATTATCCTAGGGGCAGAGTGCCCTACACATGTGGCCAGACAGGAAGCAGAAAGTCATGGCCATTTTGACTGCAAAGAGGCTAGAATTTGTCATGTCCAGTAGAAGGGAAGGTAGAAGTATGAAGGGACCAAGGAGTCCTGATGCTAATCTCACCTAAACAATGGCTCTCAGAAGAACTAAGTTAGTGACACCTGTTCTCTCTGCTATTGATTCCTTTTATTTGCTTCTCCTTGGTGACATTCCTGACTATTCATGGGCTTTATTCAGCTTTTCTTACAAAAAACCAACCCTGGTGATACAGTGGGTTAAGCACTGCACTGTGAAGCAAATTGCAGCCGCTGCAGCACGAGTTCGATCCCCGGCCAGGGAGGGGACCCACATGGTGCAGCAGACCTCTCCTGCCACACCTGCTGCTCCCCTCAGCAATGTGTTTCAGTCAGTCTGCCTGTTCTGCTCCCCATTCTGTCTCTGGTGAATCCTCTCACCTCCCTGGACTCTGGCCTGTACTCCAGCTTTTGTATGCATAAATAAATAAATCTTTTAAAAAAATGCTGTTCATGGCTTAATATGTCTCTGTCAGAGGAAGGTCTGGGCTGTTAAGGAAGACATCTGGAAGAGGGCAATCCTTCACCTCAGAGCTCGAGCAGGAGGACATTTCAGCCTCTGTGACAGCTGGACAGAGAGGTAATTGTTGGTACTGGGGGGCAGGGGGGCTGTGCAGACAGCCTGTTTGGACACCCTGTTTTCCTGGGAGCCTCAGGCTGGGCCCACTCAGAGACCCCTCGCTGCCTCCATGATAGATTCTCTATGGCTGCCCAGAGATGAGCCTCAGGAAGAAAATATGTTCTTTTGTTCTTTTATTTTTTAACTTTTCACTTTGAAATGATTTCACATTTGCAAAAATACCGCACAAGCAGTGCAAAGTATTCCTATATACCCTTCATCGAGCCTCTCCAAGTGTTAACAGAACCACTGTACAATAATGAAAACTGGGAAATTAACACTGAGGCAGTGCTGCAGACAGACTTTGTTTAAATTTCATCATCTGTCTCATCAGTGCCTTTTTTTATTCCTTTTCTTCATTTAACCAACAATATATATTCGAGGCCATTTGCTAACGCATTCTCTGTGGTGTGATTATAGGGGAGGCTATTAGGTTGGCATTAGAATCTCATTCTGTCACTCACAGGTTGCATGACCTTGGGCCAGTGACTTCCGTTCTCTGTTCGTCAGCGTCCCCATCTGTGAACTGGTTGTAATAAATCATCCCCCACATGCAGTGGGGCAGCTAAGTGATCCAGGAGCTAAGGCACATGGTAGCCTCCAGTAAGCCTGGTGTGTCTGGAATGTGCACGATGCCCTGGAGAGTAGTGAGCCCTGGACGCCGGCTGCCCCCTCCAGAATGGCCCTGATCTAACACCTGCCCTCGTGGTGTCCACCTCAGCTTGCTCCACTCTGGGCTTCTGCTTGAACTTCATGTTGCTATCGTGCGTGATGCCCCAGTCAGCTTGCACACTCCGACCTCCGCAGGACCGAAGCCCAGCGCCCCGAAGGCCACCTGCAAGGCCCCAGGGAGACGACACTCCTGGCTTCTCATTCCACAGAGCAGAGGTGCACACTGCCACCATGGGGCGGGCCACTGTGGCACTGCGTGGACGCTGAAGGTCAGACACACCCTGAACTGGGAGAGTTCTCCTCCAAGGAGCCCAGATCAGCTGTTCCGCAATATCGTCATTTATCCATGGAGCCTGTCTGGCCTCTAGTTTATCTGTAGATGGGATAGTTGGTGCTCATAATGGCCAATCAGAAAGAGTTTGTCCAGTCTGCATATTTAAGTCAGCTCCACTTCCTCGCCCGGAGAGGGGTGAGGATACCTGTCCCACCACATCCCAGGGGCCATCACTGTCACGCTCACACTCACAAAGCGTGAGGAGTTGTTGTTCCTGGTGGTCTGAGCTTTCCCAGACGCCTCAAGCACAGGCTTTGCCTGCATGATTTGATCCTCCAGGGACCCCTGACTGAGAGAGAGACACATGGTGGGGTGGCCGGTCAGTTGCATCCTGGGGACCCAGGCTTTCAAATGACAGTGACCTCTGGACCAAGATCCCAGAAAGGGAATGGGCTTGGGGGTCAGGAAGATGGTGGCTAGAGAGGACCTGGGGTGCTGTGTCTGATGACTCTCTTGCATGTCAGGAGAATGGGTGCACCCCTGATGTCAGGGGGCACCTGACAGACTGCAGGCTTCATTCTTGGCTGTTGCTTCCTCACTTTTGGTGGGGAGACCCTTGAGAGTGAGCCCCGTAGTGTGAGCATCCCCGTGTGAGCCTCTCTATGTGTACCCTTCAGTGTGAGCCCCTCATGTGAACCCCTCTGTGTGTGCCTGAGATGGGTGGGGTGGGGGTGACAGACCCATCAGCCTTACCTTCCACCAGAGGCCGGTTTGACAGTTCCTCCGATATCAGCGAAATACTGGATCACCTGCTTGCTGTTCTCCGTCTTGCTGGCACCAGATTCTCCGCTGCAGTAGAAACAGGAGCAGACAGGAGTGAAGCGAAAAGGGGGGATGTGCATGAAGAACAAAGCAATGAAGGTGAGGTAACCTGTGTCACACCTCACCCTGGACAGAAGAGGGGTTGGGGGGCTGGGGATATGAGGACCCCCTCAGTTTAGCAGGTGCAGCCTGACTTGTCCTGCTCAACCCACTTGCTGCCCGCAGATTTCCATACACAGTCCCACCAACACTCTAAGACGGCTTCGTTACAGGTGTACGGCACAGGGCTGATTCCTTGTGCATAGACCAAGAGAGGAGGAACACCTACGTGATTAGCATAGATTGGTTTTCACGATCTGCAGGGAAGAAAGCAGCAACGGAAGCTGTATTAGAAAACCTTAGAAGCCAGATGTTTGACATCACCCTGCCAAACAGCCCGCAGCTCCCTGTGTCCCACCCAGCTTGGAGAGTGGCTGCCGCAACCATCGGAGGTCAAGAACCCAGGGGTTCTGTGGTCCTGTAGGCTCCATGGCTGCCGGCGAGCAACACCATCAATGAAAAGGCCAAGAACTGCCATGACCCCTGTTCCTACCAGCCCCATTCTGGCTGTTACCACCAGTCCTAAGTATCGATCACATGAAGAGAAGTGGTAATAAATCATTTCACAGGACTCGTGCCCTATGACAGAAATCATTCAGGGAATAGTTCATTGTTAACCTGTTACTTAACTTCACCTCCCAGTTTTTGTGATGCTTGAATGAGACAGGGTGTGAGGTAAGGCTGGGACTTGCAGGTGCCCAGTACACTCACTCACCATTTAGCTAAGAACTCCATGAGGTATGGCGGGGCAGGGCAGGGTGGTCAGGGTCAGGATTGGGTAGCACGTGGTTCAAATGCCTTTGGGGCAACAAGGGCAAAGGAATTTCTTTGGCGCAGCATCTCAGCCCCACGTACCCATGAGCACGTCGTGGGGGCGTTGTCTGAGATGGAAGAGAGGTGGGGCGGCATCTCAGGAGCTTCTTACCTTTGTCTGTGTTGGCCACTCGGGCCCCGTAGATGGGGTCACCTGTAAGGGTGACCGTCACGCAGAACAAGCCTGAGTAGGTCTGGGGGGAGGGAAGGAAGATGGGTTAGGTAGCCCTTCCTCCTGGGGCCCTCTGCCCCCCAGCCCCAGCGTGACACAGGGCAGCCTGGCTGGATCAAGGGGGTAAAATCTGAGTCTCTGCTCAGTACTGCAAGACCACTCTTCTCTTTACTACGTATTTATTTCATTGACTTTTGGTTTAGTTATTTGAATAGATAACACCGTCACCGTATGGCAAATACTTAGCAAAATGCTCTCCAGGCACCCACCCTGCCCCCTCCCGCAGGTCACACCTGGTTTCCTGCGCCTCCCCTGGTGGCTGCTGACACAAGTACCAACAAATCCAAAGACGCGTCCTTATGTCCTCGCCCACCTGTCTTGGTTTTAAAACAAAATGTAGTATTTGCTAATACTGTTTAATACCTCATTTTTTGCATTTAATATATGAGGGGTTTTCAATGAGTGTTCACAGAGATTTCTGGGGTGTTTTAACAGCTGCAGAGTCCTCCCTTTATGGCCACACACAACCCTCTACTGGTGGACAGCTGGGTTCAATTGATCTCCTCTGAAGTCTCCAGCTTCTCTTTTCGCTCCAAGGTAAGTTTATGATGAAATGGTCCCATTAAAAAATCAGAAAAATCAGGCCTCCCTGGTGGCACAGCGGATTAAGCAACGCACTATGGAGCAAACTGCAGCCACTGCAGCACGAGTTCGATCCCTGCTACCAGCCAGGGAGGGGACCCACATGGCGCAGCAGACCTCTCTTGCCTTGCCACTGCTCCCCTCAGCAGTGTGTTTCAGTCAGTCTGCCTGTTCTACTCCCCACTCTGTCTCTGGTGAATCTTCTCACCACCCACCCCTGCAGCTCTGGCCTGTACCCCAGTTCCTGTATGCATAAATAAATAAATCTTTTTTGAAAAATCAATGGGCAAATAAAAGAAAGTTATCCGAGGAGAGAGTAAATGGGGGGCAGAAATGGCCAAAATGGGTCACCAGCCATAGGTCTAAAGTTTTCCTTGTCTGTGCTGGACACTCATGTTGACCTCTGATACCCCCACCAAGTACCACTTTTCAATTCAACTTTAAAACTTCCGTTTTGGTCCAAGTGAGAATAAACCTTCCATTCCCTCCACCCCTGCTTCTCTTAGCAGAGCTGCAATATTTTGAATTTTTAAAAGGAACCTGATTAGATAGAAAGCAATCCAGAGAGAAAGAAGCAAAGAAAAGATAAGGAGAACCCATTTAAAGAGCTGAGAGCATGACGCACATGCTGGGATGGCAGCCACTGAGTCACCCTTCCCCTTCAGTCCTGTCTGCGGGCCTTGGTGTGGGCAGACAAATGCCCAGAAGCTAGTGAATTCCCTGTTTTGGTCAGAATGAAAAGGAAAGGGCCCCCAGGCACCACCCTTGCAGAAGAGATCCTAGAGGGAAGTAGCGGGTGGTGAAGCAGCCCTGGCCCCTCAGAGGGGTTCGACTGGTGGTTCATGGGATATAAGAGAGGACTTTCTATGCTGAGCCTCACAGAGCCTTAGTCCCTTAGCTAAAGACATGGTGCGGCCACCCCTGAGAGGACAGGCTGGGCTGCAGAGGGACCCTGAGCAAATGCCAGCCTTGAGCTTGGTCACAGAACACACACAGCCCAGGCTCCAGGCTGGGCAGAGGTGATTCTTCCAAGATTGAGATCTCGTGATGTGCCCACTAGCTTGCAGGCCCAGAGTTTTTAGAAACCGTCCAGGCACCTCCTGGGGCCATAGTGCTGCTGGCAGCCTGAATCGAGGATGAAACTGGTATTTAAGTAGGATGAGGAGAGGTAGCTGTAGCTGTCACCACTAACCTGAGCGGGAAATCCTCAATGGCTACTGGCCTTGAAAGCAGCCCACCTCTCCTGTTCCTGCCAGGTAAGCATCTTTCCTTTTTAGTAAAAACATCTTGAGTGGAGAAAACAAAACCTTCTTATATCCCATGTTGTCTAGCCACCAACACCTTCAGGAAATCATACTTTGTCTTGCAATTTCTAAGATAGTCAACAGACTTGAGGATAATCCACTTTGCTTATTCTAACACAGTGCTTATTGAGTTTGTTGAATGAATGACTGGTTAGATGGATAGAAGGTAGGAAGAAAGGAAGGAAGGGCTGATAAATGAATGGATGGAGAGTGGAAGGACGGATGGACAGGGAGGGGCTTCTCATAGGTTCTATGAAGTCACCAGGGGAGAAGTGATTTTTTTTTGTTTGTTTTTAAAATATTTTATTTATTTATGCATACAAGAGCTGGGGTATAGGCCAGAGGTGTGGGGGTGGCAATGAGAGGATTCACCAGAGACAGAGTGGGGAGCAGAGCAGGCAGAGCCACTGAAATACACTGCTGAGGGGAGCAGTGGGTAAGACAGGAGAGGTCTGTTGTGCCATGTGGGTCAGCTCCCTGGCTGGGGCTCGAACTCATGCTGCAGTGGCTGCCGATAGCTTCATAGTGCTGAGACTTAACCCCTTGCGCCATCAGAGAGAAATGATGTTTTGATTGGAGTTTCCAGGGTGGGGTTAGGAAGAGGACTCTGGCTGATAGCCTCACCCACTGTGGAGGTGGTACCATCCCTGAGTTGCTGGAGGCTTGGCATGGAAATGTATGACCCCGTGCCCTTGTCTGAGCCGTAATGTGTACTGGGGCAGGTAGAGTAGTTGTTCTCTCCTCATCAGGAGGGGCAGAAGATCTTTAGTCACCCTTCCTCCTCACATAGATCCTCATGTTGGTGTGGCATTGGCACAAATTGTCCTGGCCTCATTCAAGAAGGTCATGTCTGCCATATTGCTGGCCTGGAAGAATTTGGGCGGGTTCATCTGCTGGATGTCATCTTCACAGTGACAGTCTGAGGGGGCACATGGTGACAGTCACAGCAGTGTCTGACACACTCTGGGGTCCTGGGTGGAACTGGAGTCTGATGTCCCCTGGGCCCAACTCTGGTGCAGGTAAGTCCTATTATGCAACTTGGGATGGGGAAGGACTTTGGAGGCCATTTGATCCCTGGGGATGACAGTGGCTTTCTTGGCTGGTTTCTGGGAGAATTATGTGAACTGCAGTGGGATCTTGTTAAAATACCTCCTAAACTATAAGGGTTCCTCCCTGTGTTCCCAAGAGCCTCTGGGCCGTGCTTCTCTTTCCCAAAGTCCTTTTGAGCCCAGAGACATTTTGCAGACGTGTGACTCTCTCCTCTCTGTCTTGGGAATTAGTGGTAGTTTCTAAATAGCAGTGCACTTTTCCAATGAAAATAAATCCCTGCTCCTGCTAAACCACCTTGAGGGATAACCCTGTGAGCAAGCAAAGAAGAAGTCCATGAATATCAAGCAGTAGGTGTGTTAGAGTGAAAATAACACAGCATTTAGAGGCCAGAACTCCTGTGCAAGGCGGGTAAATTCTATCCTGTCTCTGTCCCCCAGTTTCTTCAACTAGTAGTGAAAACTAGCACCAGAGCATAAGTTCCAGCATCTGGGACCAAGAGTCAAACACATGATCAAGAAAACAAATATCTTCTTGAGTTGCCTGCAGCCTGGATGTGAGGCTTGACCACAGAGTGGGCTTTCTAGCACCTTCAATCATTTGAGTCTAATAAGCAGATTGTTCAAAATCTTGACAGTTCTGGAACATCCACCCAGTCATGGCTACCACATTGCTAGTAAATCAAGCTGGCTTTATTCAGAGTCCATTTCTGGTAGTTTCCAGATCTCTGGGCCTCACCCATATGCAAACACTTCTCTTTCAGCTCTAGCTGAGGGATGAGGTCTTTGCCTTTACCCTAGGAGGCAGATGAGTCAGTCTTTTTTGCCCCAAACTTGGCTGACCTATCCCCCTGCGGATGCTAGTGGAAATGAAGCGTCCTTAAATTTGCATCTGGGCTCCGCTTCATCCCCCACCACTCCTTGCAACACTGCAATGCCCTGCTCTCTGAGAAGTATGTTTCTCGAGAATTAAGCTTGACTTTCATGTTCAAACTCACATGAACCCAGCCATTGCTTTGCCTCTCTCCTGCCACGCCCCAGCATGGGAGTCTTGGCGCAAAGGAGAAAAAAAATACAACTGAGCTCTTGCAGATTCTGAAAACATGGAAGGTCTTTGGCTTCTTTTATTCAAAAACTAACCAAGGAGTGACCTCCCATTCCCCCCTTACAATCCTCATAGGGATGGCCTGCCTATGTAGAGGGTGTTCGAGCCAGATGCTGCTGGGTTTGAATCTGACTTCATCAGTTACTATCTTTGTGATCTCAGGCAAGTTACCTAAAATGACCTTATCCTTATTTTCCCTCCTCTGCAAAATAGAGTCAATAAATCCTACTACATGAGGTTATTGAAAGGAATAAACAAAATGTCCTGTTGCCTCACCACGAGTCAGTCACAGGGCGGGGAGTTAATAAACCAAATTTTCTGTCTTCTCTCAAATGATCCCTCACAGTCAGATGGTGCGGAGTAGGAGAGAGAGGGGTGTGCTGGTGGAGTGGCTATAAGGGGGCGGGGAGGAATCCCTGATTTGTTCCATTTGCCGATTCCCAGGGTGTAAATGCTTCCACTGTGGCTGGTGCCAAGCTGCCAAAGCCCCTGATGCTGGCTGCAGAGCCCCTGAATGTTCAGCGTCCTCACAAGCCAGGCCCAGTGCACATGGAGACCCTATAACTCAAGCAGCTGAAGAGCTCAGCCCAGTTGGCCTGGATGTTTCAGGTCCTGTCTCACATTGCTCAGACCTGTGGGGACACAGGGGAGCTGCTGTGGAAAGGAAGCTCTCTCTCACTCTCAGAAAATGGGCTCCACGTGGGAGCTGTCTGGGCCTTTAAAGATAAGTAACTCTCGCCATATCTCTTACCTGCGTCATTGTTGCAGTGTTCAAAGTACTTTCTGGTGCCCTAACTTATTTGACTCCATCGTGATGGGCCCAAAGCTCAGGGAGGGCAAGTGTTTTGCCCAGGGCCACACAGCATGAGTGTAGTTGAGTCTGAATTTGAATCTAGCACTGGGGACTCACAAGAATCTTCTTGCTACCCTGCCTCCTGAGCAGAATTGTGGGTGCGCAGCAGAGCCAGGCTGTCTGCTCAGCTTCATCCTGGAGATTAGTCCCCACTCACCTGGTTGGTGACCTGATCGCCCAGTTCAGACTGGATCTCCCCAGCCAGGAAGCCCTCCTTCTTGTCTTTGACCCAGTGGGACTTCTTGATGTCACAGGGCTTGTTCATGGCTTCTAGCCTCTCCTTATCAGGAGGAGCCAGGAAGGGCATCGGGTCCACACCATCCCCACATTCGCCTTCGTATCCACCAGGTATCTCGGCTTGGCTGAGGGAGGAGCAGGAAGGAATCGAGGGTGGGAACCAGGACTTCCTGGGTGCTGCGGGGGAAAGCAAGGACAGCCTGCCAAGACTAGTGCAGGCTGGAGCGAAAACCCCAAGAGAGATGGCATCTGCTTCTCTCATATCGCTTAGCATATCGTGGTGCCATTAGGTCTTAATAACCAAGAATGAGAAATAAGCTAATAGCTCCTCAGAGTTGTGTTTCCCACGCTGATCACGAGATGCTTCCGCGTCTGTCATTTCATGTGCTCCTTGCGCTGAGGCTGTGAGGGTCAGGAAGCTCCTTTGATGGAGGAGAAGATGAAGTCCAGGAGAGGTTAGAACAAGAACTTTCCCCCATGAATTGGGACAGGAAAACAATTATCACTTGCTCTTTTACTTTCCTCCAGGTAGGAACAGAGACCACAAACCACAGAAATCCCAGCATAGCCGTGGCTTGTTTCCAATAAAAATTACAACTATTCTCCTTTCATTTTAGCACAGTTACACACATCTCAAAATATTTACCCTCATCTCAACTTAGAAATTATGGTCTTACTAGGCTCTCAATTAAATGTTGTCATTTAAATCTATTAGAAAAGAAGTATACTTACTACTCTATCACAATTGATTTTTTGACATTTTGGTAACTTCATTTTAGTACTGTTGGTTCCTTTTTGTACCCCTACAGAGTTTATTTTATGCATTTGAGAAAACTGAGCTGAGCAGGGTCCTCAGAGTTCCCAGGATGCCAAGTGGGTGCTGGTGCAGCATGGGTATCTGAGTTCAAAGCATCTCTCTGCTGGGATGGGTTAAATCTGGGCCTCTTGGCTCCAAACCCAGACAGTTTCGTTGAAACACCTGTAAGGAGGGAAACTGGGGATTCACTGGAGCAAAGAGATAAGTCAGGGCTTCCAGCTTGTCTTGAGCAGGTGAAGAAACTTCTTGAAGGTTCTGGAGGGTATGGTTCTGAGTCCTTTGCCAGTGGTGCTATTTTCAAGGCAGATATAGCCTCCATCTTTAAATATCCCAGCTGAACATGGAGGTTTCAGGACTGTGTGCTCTGCGCCCCACATCTCCCACCCAGCCCTGCTGTATGAGTTGCAGGTTTTTCTTTGAGAGACTCCCGTGCTTCCAAAGATGCTGGGCCAGGACAGGCAAAACCGAGTCTTCTCAGCAGCCTGTGGATTGCTGAAATTGCTAATTCTGGTTAGAGCTGGTCCATTGCAAAGAACGTAGGACTGAGAGGCAGAAGGCGGGAATCCTGTCCCCTTGTGGGCCATAGTCCTCTTTAGTCATCTGGTGACACCTGTGACCCACTGGACGAAATGTTTTAAATTCAGATACAGCATGTAGTGCTAGGAGGGCATGAGGCAGGTTCTCTATGATCCGGGCAGATGGGTAAAGAAGGAGTTCTAGAGATCTTGGTGGCTTTTCCAGGCCTTTATTAATCTTTCTGCATCAGAGGTGACCAGGTACATGGCCAGCGGGGAGGCCGGGGGTGGGGAGTGGCCAGGAGGCTGGCAGGCCTCCTAGCCCCCAGCCAATCTTCACTCTCTGGGCTCTATTGACGCTACTGCCACTGCTGCCTCTGCTGCCCCGCTACTGCTACTGCTGCTGCTGCTGCTGCTGCTGGCGGCCCTGTGACAGCGCCCTTATATGCCTAGCATCTCAGTCCAGGTGCGCCCACCTACGCATGCCCACAGCCTACTCCATGTGCCCACCATCAGGCATGCGTGCAGGACTGCAGGGGTCTGTCATTGACACTACTGGCAGGAGGGTGGAAAACCTGATAACCTTCATTTACCCCACAAGCAGTACACAGGATGACAAAGGGAACAAATGACACTAAAATAGATTTAACAGGATAGTAAATACACATGATACAGTAGTACATGTGCTTCTTTACTAGCCTATTAAATAACATGATCTTACAGCAGGTCTAATCACCACCATTGTTAGTAACAAGAACTAATAAATAGTCTTTGGAGTCATCTGCAGAGTTGTAGCATGGTCTGAAAATACTGGTGACTTCGTTGCTCACAGTCACAGGCGCTGCTAACCTGTGATTTGTTGCCTGTGTTATAAAGAGGAGGAAACGATACATTCCTGTTAGAGGCAGTGAAAATCATAATGGAATTGTTTTCCGTGAAGATCCCCCAGCTCAGGTTGAGAACTGTGCCTAATCCCTTTTGAGCCCCCTTCCTGGGGAGCACTAGACAGGGAGTCCTTGGCTTCTGCCATGAGTGTCTAGTCCATCCAGCTTTCAGCTGCTTTCTTGGGAGGTCTCCCCCACCTCCTGGTCTGGAGGGTCCACTTGCCCGACTAAACATCCTTTTGTCATTTGTTGCCCCATGACTCAACTGCATTAGCATGTTGCTGTCTCGGTTTCTTGGTTCTATTTAACACAACCAGGGAGAGAAGACCAAAATCCACAAGAAAAAGAAATGCAAGTATCAGCAATGTAGATTAAAATACATGAGACTTGTCACTTAAAACCAAACAGCTGCTGGGGTCCGGGTGCCTTTTAAATTGTTCTAGTGGGGGAGGGAGGGTGAGAAATTCTCCTTTGTTTATCCAGTCAGGCTGTTTGTTTGTTTTACTGGTGGGTTTGCCCAAGCACCACAAGCTAAGGTGGTTGGTGATGACACTAGTTCCACTTTTCTCAGTGGCCACCAGCCTCCTGCTCAGTCACACCCCCACCTCCCAGACACCCCTGTATCTGAACCACTCTTGTCTCCCCAGAAAACAGCTCTTCCCAAGCACTTCTGATACCTAAACCCACACAAACCACAAAAAGAAACAATTCAACTCATGAAATACAAAAGCTAAAAGGGTCCTCAGAGGAAATAGATGCATTATGGGGTGCAGGAAGGGCAGGGCTGGCGCTGAACTGGTGTGATCCGGTACCCTCCCATCCCCTTGGACACTCCTCAGCAAAGCTGAAATGACGAGAAATTAATAAGGGGAAGCAGAGGATGCAGTGAAATTGGGCTAACTTAGGGTTCAGATATGGGCTGCTTCTGCCTCACCGTGAAAAGCTGCGTGAGCCTCACCAGTAATCTCCTTCCCTCCTAGGGCTAGGTCCCTTTGAGCTTTGAATGAACCCCCCACTCTGCAGCCCCTGGGACAGGCAGGTATCCCTCGAATGCTCATTTCCTAATTCACCTTGCTTTCTCTCAATATTTCATCCACTTTTCTTTTTTTTTTTTTAAGATTTTTTTATCTATGCATACAAGCACTGGGGTACAGGCCAGAGGTGTGGGGGGTGAGAGGATTTACCACAGACAGAGCGGGGAGTAGGACAGGCAGATCAACAGAAGTACACTGCTGAGGGGAGCAGCAGGCACAGCAGGAGAGGTCTGCTGCACCATGTGGGCCCCTCCCTGGCCAGCAGCAGGGATCGAACTCATGCTACAGTGGCTGAGGTTTGCTTCATAGTGTGTTGCTTAACCCACTGCGCCACCAGGGAGGCTCTTCATCCACTTTTCTTAGGAGGATCCTGTTAGTCCTCCTCCATGGGAGCCCTGTGCCCTTTTCCCCTAGCATCCCCTATGGTACCCACTTGAGACCACACTGGAAGAGACTGGGTGCCCAGCAGAGTTTGGCTATTTCCTTTTATGCCCACCCAACAGGTCTGAGCCAGGAAAAACTTAAAGAGAAGAACCCCTAAGCGCTCTAGCAGCTTAGCTGGCCTCCCCTTCCAGGACCTGCCTGAGTGCTCTGGGGTCCCTGAGGGAGGATCGGCCAATGCCCTGCTTCTAGGACATTTGCCTTTCTCCCATTGCCTTTGTGGGGAACTGCTGACCTCAGCCTAGGGGTTCAAGCTGTGAGCAGAAATAGAACAGCTGGCTAATGAGTTTTCCTCCTAAAGCTATAGCCACACTACTCATGGAGGGGGTCTGGCCCTCAAGGAAAAGACCAGCATTGACTCATTCAAGGTCTTCGGCATGGATGAGCCTGAATAACCAATTGGGCGGTGACTTTATACGCTCAGGCAGGAAGGCCAATGTGAGCTTCAACTTCTCACAGGTGGTCATGACTGTGGCCTTCTCCGGCATGCCAGTGCTGCAGAGGACATGCGGCCCTGTGGTGCGGGGGCTACTCTTGAGTTCCAAGGCTCAGCCTCTAGTTGCTTCATGGCTTCCCACGTGCAGCAAGGCCTTGCACAAATCCTTCCTTATCTGTAAAATGGGATGGGCTAACACTAGCCCTAAGTGTCCTTTGTGCTTTTCTTTTTTTAAAGATTTATTTATTTATGCATACAAGCACTGGGGTACAGGCCAGAGGTGTGGGGGGTGAGAGGATTCACCACAGACAGAGCGGGGAGCAGAACAGGCAGATCAACTGAAGTACACTGCTGAGGGGAGCAGCGGGCACAGCAGGAGAGGTCTGCTGCACCATATGGGTCCCCTCCCATATGATCATACTGCAGTGGCTGCGGTTTGCTTCATAGTGCATTGCTTAACCCACTGCGCCACCAGGGAGGCCCCCTTTGTGCTTTTCTTAACCTGGATGACCTGTGGGCTGAGGTTGAGGAGAATCTTCTCTGGGCGACTTTCTTGCTGCCATCTGCCATCAAGCCACCTCCATCCCCTATGTCATTGATTCATTTTTAAAAAAATGTAGATGAAATTGGGGCTTCTCTGGTGGTGCAAGGGGATAGCAAGCACTATGAAACTATCCTCAACCACTGCAGCCTGAATTCGAGCCCCAGCCATGGAGCTGGCCCACGTGGCACAGCAGACCTCTCCTGCCTCACCCGCTGCTCCCCTCAGCAGTGTATTTCAGCCAGTCCACCTGTTCTGTCTCCCCACTCTGTCTCTGGTGAATTCTCTCACCCCACGCACCTCTGGCCTGTACTCCAGTTCTTGTATGCATAAATAAATAAATCTTTATAAAAATTGAGATGAAATTAATATAACATAACATTAGCCATTTTAGGTGAATGAACCAATGGGTTGTGCACATTCCACTTCCACTTTCAAAACATTTCATCAGCTGTAGAAGAAATCCATTAAACTGTTCCTTCCTGATCCTCAATAACCATCAACCTGCTTTCTGATTCTGTGGGTTTTAAAAAAAATATTTATTTATTTATGCATACAAGAATGGGGTACAGACTAGAGGTGTAGGCGGTGAGAGGATCCACCAGAGACAGAGTGGGGAGCAGAACAGGCAGACTGACCAAAATACACTGCTGAGGGGAGCAGGAGAGGTCTGCTACTCCATGTACATCAACTCCCCGGCCCACGGCAGGGATTGAACTCGTGCTACAGTGGCTGTGGTCCACTTCACAGTGTGTTGCTTAATGGGCTCCACTGCGCCACCAGGGAGGCCCCTTTCTCTGTGGTTTTATAATTCTAGGCATCTCATGTGGAGAGGCTCATAAAATAAATGATCTTTTGTGTCTGGTTTCTTTTATTTAGCTTGTTTTCAAAGTTCATGTACGTTGTAGCATGTGTAGCACTTGGTTCTCTGTTCGGGCTGAATAACATCCCTTTGTAGGCATACACCAGGCCTCTTTACCCACTCATCTGTGAATGAACATTTGGGCTGTTCCCACCTTCAGGCTTCTGTAACTAGGGCTGCCATGAACATATGTGTACAAGCATGTGAGCACATGTTTTCAATTCTTTTGCATATTTACTTATTGGAAATATGGAACTGCTGAATCAGTTGGTAACTCTATGGTTAGCTTTTTTAGGAACCACCAACATTTTCCACAGTGGTTCAGTCGTTTTATGTTCTCACCAGAAATTACACAGGTTCCAAGTCTTCCTTATCCACCCCCACACGTTATGTTCTGGGGTCTTGGGGGTTATGACCATCCTAGCAGGTGTGAAGTGGTAGCTGATGGCTCTTTTCACACTCCCCTAATGGCTGATGATGTCGAGCATCTGTTCATGTGCTTGTGGGTCATTTGTGTACTCGTCTTTGAAAACGTCTGTTCACGTCCTTTGCCCACTTTTCAGCAGGTTGTTTGTTTTTCTGTTGCTGAATTGTAGGCATTTTTATAGATTTTGGATACTAGACCCTTATCAAATGTATGATTTTCAAATGTTTTCTCCCATCCTATAGGCCTTTTCATTTTCTTGATGATGTCCTTTGATGCACACACATTAATTTTAATGAAGCTCAATTTACCTTTGTTTTTTTCATGTCTCCTGTGCTTTTGGTGTCATATTTAAAAAGTCATAGCTAAGTTCAAGGTCATGAAGACTTGCCCCTGTGTTTTCCTCTAAGAGTTGCATTGTTTTAGCTTTTATATTTAGATCATTGATGCTTCAGTTTCACTCTTGAAGGAGAAAGGAACCGATCTGAGCACAAAACTGACTTCTTTTTTGTGTACCTATTATGAACCTTTGGTTACCTGGGAAACTGACTTTAAACCCAAAGAACCTTGTATTTAGCACCTGTAAATATTTTTCCAGATTTTTTTTTAGAAAAGGTGTTGCAAAGCTGTATTTATTTTTATTTTTAAAATTAAAAACAATTTTTTTAGCCTCAACCAAAGACTAATAAGAAGTCATGACTCTGAATTCACAGAATGCACATCCTGCCCAAATACCTCACACCTGAGATGAACCTCACTTTTCCCGTGCTGTGCCTCAGTTTCCTCAAAGGTAAAACAACCTGGTCCTGAGGAGCTTCTGGCTTATTTCCACATGATCTTCATTGACTAGTCAAAGCAGGGAGCAGTGAGAAGAAAGGTGGGGAGGGTTATGGGAAACAAGAGAGGATGGCGAGGCATCACACACACACATGCACACACATACACACAATGAAAAAGCTACCATGACTTGGATATTGTAGGACAGCATGGCCTTTAGAAGAAGGAAGCAGCTACTACCCAACCAGACCCAGCAAGGCCAGGGCTCACTTGCTTCCACATCTGCTCATCCATCTCCTTTGGCCAAATCCAACTGGAGGCCTGGAAACAGGGCTCTGAGGAGGCAGCAGGTGGAGGTCAACCTGGGACCAGGACAGGGAGGCCAGGGGCAGCAAATGGATTGGGAGCCCCCTTGGTCTTCTCTCACAAGGAGTTTTCACATTCTAGAAAGTTCCACTTCAGTAAGTGTGCTTGTTCTAAGGGAGGCCCTCAAGTTAATTGTAAGCTGACTCTACCTCCCAAAAGTAAGTTGATGTGTGTAATGCTCTTTCAAAATACAGTAAGAATCACACCAGACTTGGAATCATCTGACTCATAAAGAGATGTGGGGGAAGTTTAGTGAAGACTTTCTAAAGCAGGCAAGTTGACTTCAGCCTCCTCAGGGAGAGCATTCCCTGGGGCTATGGGTTGGTGTTGGTACAGCAATAAAAACAATAGACTCCCCTGTCCATTGGCTCATTTCAATCCTTCTCACAACTGGGCAGGTGGGTGGGGCAAGTGAGTAACCACCTACCTTTACCGGATGAGAAAACAGGGTCAGAGGGGTGAAGCAATTTGCCCAAAGACACACATTGAGTCAGAATCTAAGACATAACTCTGTTTTTCTTTCGAGCTCTTATTACTGTCCAAGAATGCATTACGAGTCTACTGCCTGATTTCTGGGCTCTTTCCCTCATAAAATGTAAGTGTGGTAGGACAGGGGCTAATCCTGGTCTCTTTAACAGGAGGCAGTAGAGTGGGATGGTCAAGAACTTGAACTCTGCAACAGGATTCTCACAGTTTGCCTCTTACTGGCTCTGTGACCTCTCCAGTCTTCACTTTCTTTTCTGTAAAACAGCGGTACTTTCAAACAGGCTTGCTATGAGTGTGAGTGAGGTCACACTTGTAATGTGCCATATGATGGGAGCAGTGACACCAAGCACGGTGCTTTGTCCAGGTGGTAGTCAAAGTGGGAATTATTTGGTAGCTCCACCTCTAGAAACCCTGGACTTGGCAATGATGGAGGGCAGGGCTCTGTCTCCAGACAACTAGGCTTAGGACAAAGGGCCGCTAGCCTTTATGTGTCAATCTCTCCCCATCCTTCTTTCCTTCCTTCCTTCCCTTGTTCCTTGTTCACTCTGTGCCAAGTTCTTTGCTAGATCCTAGCATCGATACAACATTAACTAACTAGTCATTTTCTTTGCCTTCCAGGAGTTTGCATTGTTGCCCCTTGACCTCTGGTGGAGAAACAACTCTGACCTCTGGTGGTGAGCACAGTAATGGGAGAGGGCTGGGGGAGGGAGGAGGAGACGGGAGGTAAAGGTGGAGGAGGGACCCTGTGACCCATCCTGTACCCTCTGCCCCTCCTGCCAGCCTGAGGACCCATAATGTAGGACTCTTCAAGGGCCCCCAGTGCCAGGAGCAGGGCTCTGCACCCTGGGTGGAATCAAGTTCTCAGTGAAGGTATATCAAAGTAGTTAGGTCATTGTCAGGTCCAGAGCTGGAGGCCAAATCTATGGATTTCTTGCTGTGTGCCAGGCCCTGAGCTAGGAACCAGCTCTCCTGGAACATACTTCCTTTTTATGAAGCAAAGGTCCACAGCACAGGCCTTGTCCAGCCTGTGAGAGCCACTGGTGATGGATGTTCAAAGGTCACTCACTCCACACATTTACTGGGCACCAATAGGGACCAAGACCTATATGAAGTCCCCCTGCTTCTGAGACTGGACTGTCCATGCATGGTAGGGTGCCTGTGGGTGGGAACATGGTCTTCCCTTTTTGCTTAAAATGAGACTGTGGTCCTGTCCAATTAAATGCTAAATTTTGGATTCTAGAACATTTTTAGAATACAGGAACCTCCCAAGTGAAAAGAGTTCAATGGCTTTGAGCCTCACTTTTGATCTTAGGCAGACCACCCCTTTGAGCCTCCATTTTGTCACCACGGTAGGAATAATAATTCTAATAGTTACCTCTCAGAATAGATGAAATGATTAGTTGAGATTATGGACTTGAAATACTTAAAAAAATGTTTTAACCCTGTCAACTAGTGATATTGATCTAATGATCTTTTCCAATGTTTAGTTGACACCCACATATCTTCTTTGTGTCCATGCAGATTTTTTGTCCATTTAAAAAAATCATCAGGTAGCTTGTTTCTCTATTATTGAGTTGTGAGAGTTCTTTTTTATTCTAGATACAAGGCCATAGTTGGATTATGTACTTGTAAATATTTTCTCCTGATCTGGGATTTCTCTTGAAAATGCTTAAGGTGGGGGCCTCCCTGGTGGCGCAGTGGGTTAAGCAACACACTATGAAGCAAACAGCAGCCACTGCAACACTAGTTCGATCCCTGCCGCCAACCAGGGAAGGGACCCACATGGTGTGGCAGACCTCTCCTGCCTCACCTGCTGCTCCCCTCAGCAGTGTGTTTCAGTCAGTCTGCCTGTTCTGCTCCCCACTCTCTCTGGTGAATCCTCTCACTGCCTTGAACTCTGGCCTGTACCCCAGCTCTTGTATGTATAAATAAATAAATCTTTAAAAAAAAAAAGAAAATGCTTAAGGTGTAAAATATTGCCTACATTTTAAGAGGCTCCCCAAGTGACACTAAATGGAGACTTCAAGAAATTCTACCTCCATTTATTTATGCATATCTCCCAGGCTGCTTCCTGGAGCATGGTGGGCTCCTGTGAGCAAGGTCAAGGGTTCGAGCCATGATCATTTGACTCTGCCTGCTGGTGGGAGGGGAGGGAACAGAATGGCAATATATTTATAATGCCCCGTTGTTCCTTAGTTGGCTTCTGCGGTGTCCACAGCAATCTGAGCCCTGCCTCCCGGGGAGCATCTTGTGGTCGTTTCTCTGCCCAACTCAGTTCCACATTCCACGTGGCTTGGGTGGGCAGGTTAGTGTTAGGCTGTTGGGCTCTAGGGGGTTCCTGTTCTGGAACCTTCTGATTTGGAGCAATGGAGCAAATCCAGGCTGCTGGTCCTGGCCACGCCTCCACCCATAACCTGTCCCTCTTTAGTCGCTGCCCACCCCACACTCCTGACTTAGCTCCTCGGGGGATAGCGTTAGCAGTCCCCCAAAGTCTGTCCTCCTTTCCTCCCTTTTCTCCTCCTTCTTCCTTCCTCCTACTATCATCCATTCTTTCCCCCTCCTTCCTTCCTCCTCCTCTCTTCCTCTTTCCTTCAGGCAGTTCTGAGCTGACTTTCCATAGTGGGAGCAGAAGGGGAAATTCCATAGGAAACTATTATTTGGGGTGATCCAACAAACTGTGAGAATGAAAAGATGGAAACAACCTAATTAAATCCATTTAGAAGTTAGTCGATAAAGTGAAATACAAATAATGTTAAATAAAAAGTGTGCCTATTTTTTAAGCGGATGAGGTTCATTCATTTTTGTTAGCAGGGACCAACACCTGCAGCATACTTTTGAGTTGAAAAAAGAGGTTCCAGAAAAAAAAAAGATTCTAGCTCAAACCCATTTTTGCAAAATGACACCTGCATGAACAGGTGTGCCAGGGATGCTCAGCCAGGTGATCGTGCCCAGGGATGGCGGTGGGGACTCCAGGCGACATTTTGTGGTTAAAGCTTCTTTAAACAGTGTTGCCGGAAGTTTTTTTCAGTAGAAGGACTATTTTTAAGATCTGAAATTATTTTTTAGGTAAAAGGAAAACAAATGTTAGTCAGTTGTGTCTCAAGAGGCTCCCTTTGGTTTTGCTGCAGGGTGGTGGGTGGAGGGTACTTCCTGGCCTGCTCTGCTCCGGAAGCCACATTCCCAGCTGTTGTTTGCTGGTATGACCGTGGCTGGAGGGGATCTGTGCCCTCCCAGGAGGGCTTGGGGATGAAGCCTTGGCAGGTGGAGGAAAGTTCACAGTGTGCCAAACATGGACAGTGAGCCTGGGCCCGGAAATAGCCCCTTGCCCCAGAGACCCCTGGAATGGAATTCTGCAGAGTCATCTCAGGGAGGGGAAAGCCTGAGGAGGTCACTGGCAGAAACACCCCATCGGAAATGGAAGATGGGGTCCGGGGCAGGCTCCTCTGAACACAGTGCCGGGGTTCAGGGCACAAACAAGCTGAACCTGGGCAAGGAATTCTCCAAAGCCAGCCCCGCTTAAAGTCTGGTTCCAAGCCAACTGGAGAATTCTATGGGATCCCGAAAATATGGTGGTCGAGGCTGCTGGAGATGGATTTCTCCAGCTGCTCCTCTTTCTGCATTTAGATCTATATTTATATCTGTTTGGCACTAAAATGCCATTTTCGTTTTACTATTTCAAAAATCTCTCCAACTTATCATCCTCCCTGACATCTCTTTTTCCAAAGGAGAATCTCGACTTTCTGTGAATCTCCCAAAGTCAAGTAAAGCCTGATGCCTGAAAAAATTCAGATGGATTTGAACCTCAACTCAGGTGGGTAATCTGTCATCCATCAATCCATTCATCATCTACCCACTCAGCCACTCAGCCATCATCCGTCACCCATCACCCTCCATCCAGCATGTCTTTATGGTGCTCCCTCTGGGCCAGGGGCCAGGCTGGAATGAGAAGTGGCTCTCCCTCCTTCTTACGTCCCTGTATCTTGTGAGGACCGCGTGTGCCCCACGGAGCCAACACATGGAGGAGGAGCATCATGCCTGAGCGCCTTTCTGACACATGTAATATATACACACAGACAGACAGACACACAGTCACACACACACACACACACAAGCTGGCACATGCAGAGGCTGAGGGTGTTGACAGCTGTGTTTGTCAGGAGCTTGTGAATCCCAAAGACTGAGCCTGAGCACAAAGCTGTGCCTGAATCCCCTTAGGAACTGAGTCAGCTATTCACTTCTGGGTATTTTTGTAAAAGGCTTTTTATATATATTCTTTTAAAGATTTATTTTATTTATGCATACAAGAGCTGGGGTACAGGCCAGAGTCACAGGAGGTAAGAGGATTCACCAGAGACAGAGTGGGGAGAAGAACAGGCAGACTGACTGAAACATACTGCTGAGGCGAGCACCGGGTGAGACAGGAGAGGTCTGCTGTGCCATGTGGGTCCCCTCCCTGACTGGGAACCGAACTTGTGCTGCTGTGCAGTGGATGCTTCATAGTGAGGTGCTCAACCCTCTGAGCCACCAGGCCCACGCTTTTTATATTAATAATATAATGCCTTGCTTGAGAAGAGTATGAGAACTGCCCATGGTGCATCCTGGGTGCATCCTGGGTGTTGGAGGGGGGTGCCCTCACACAGGGGTGAGTGGGAGAGCCTGACCTTGGGACTAGCACAAACAATTATGCATTCAGAAAGTACAATGAGGCCTGACTCTGGCAGTGGGGGAAATGCCCTCGCGGACCTTGCCTTCTATGAGGAGCTGGAGGGAATAAGCCAGGGAGTAAAAGTGCATCAAGTGCTAGCAGCAGTGCTAGTGAGAAGTCTGATAGGAATGCAAGTTAGGGTGAGGTTGGACAGGGAGCCAGGAATGGTCTTTAAAAACAGACTGGAAAGAAGCCATGGAGGCACAAGAAACAGCAGTGCAAAGGCCTTGAGACTGGAATTGGCCTGAGGTGTTGGAGGAACAGAGAGCAGGCCCTTGGCTGAGACTGGGACTGCTGGAGTGAGGTCAGAAGAATTTGATGGTGAGGTGGGATGGGGCAGACCTGGAAGGGTCTGGAGGCCGTTGTTAGGAGGTTGAGATGGCCTGACTTAAATGTTTACTCCTCTGGCCAACTGTGAAGATAAGCTGAAGGGGCACAGGCCTGGGGCCCAGGTGGTGCATTGTGTGAAATGTTGCAGGCAGAATGGGGAGGTCCATCGATCCTTCTGCAGCCTCTGATCCAGCAGGGGTTGGGCCTCTTCAACATTGTCACAAGCTCCCTCTTCTGCCACCCACTCTCACTAGAAACCTTCACTTGAAACCACAGCATCAGCTTATATGTCTGACATTGTCACCCACCACCACCTGCAGTGGGTCACGGAGTCCTGCCCCAGCGCTGAATCCACTGGCCTTTGCTGCATCTCTGCCTCCTTGTCCTCCAGGCCCTTGGGTGTGGGGATACCCTGAACTTTACACTCCGCCCCTCAGTGCCAGGCCTCCCCCCACCTTCTCCCTCCTGTAAGCAGCCTTGGGGTGTCCCTCCCCTTCACTTTGGAAACATCAGTCACCTCCTATCTGTTTCTCCTCCTTTAACCCCTCTCCCAAAGGAGTCCTCTTGCTTCCCGAGGCTAGCCCAGATATTCTAAAGTGACACCCTTGATCATCATTCAAGAATGTGAAATGACAGAGTCTGAGGTTGCCTTTAAACACACCAACAGAAGGCAGTGAGTCCAAACTGGAAGGGTGGGGGAAGCGGACAGGCCGTGCGTGGTCGGTCACGGGGTGACCTGGCGGACAGCACTGGAGGGGGACAGTGCTGTTTGCGCTACTTTTGTGGATTTAGAACTTCCCATAACAAAAAATAAAATCGATGCAAATAGAGGCACAACCCTACTGGAGCCTTCTGGGGCGCCCTGCTGCAGTCAGAACAAGGTCCAAACACTTTGAGAGGCTAACAAGAAGGGGTGCCTCAGGGAGCGCCTGCCCTGCAGCTCACTGATGCTGTGCTGCTCTGAATTCCCGATTCACGGTGACAGTGAAAGCTCACAGACTTACAGTTGGTCTCGTCATGGGCTGGATGTCCCCTGCAGACAGCGCAGCCCCATACTGACTGGACAAGGCAGGCAGCCCCTCCCGCGTGCTCCAGGCGACCTTTGCCCTGCCACCTGATCCCACTGTCCCTCTAAAGTGTCCGCCAAGACTCAACAGAGTCTTGAATGTCCTCTGTTCCCAGGAGAACATTTTTCTTGCTTCGGTGCCTTTTCTGTGCTGTTCCCTCTGTCTAAAGCACTGTCGTAGTTTTTTATTTGCTAACTCATGCTTTCCTTGAGGACTTGGCGCCTGTAACATCTCCTCCAGGATGCCCTCCCTGACCTCCTCTGCTTTGTGTTGCTTCAATGGAGGGCTGGACCAGGTCATCTCCTTCACTGTTACAAGTCAGGGCAGGGGATGTGGTGGGGACTCAGTATTTGTTATGTAAAGAGATGAGCTTTTGTCCCTATTTCCATTTTAATACAGAGCAGACATTTTCTTGCCACCACCCAATCTCCTTGCCTCTCTTAGGAATAAACACTTATTAACTGTCTGACAGCAGCTTTAAATCCAGTATTGCAATTTTAGGAAGAGGCCAACCTTGCCAGATCCTGAAACCTTAATTACCCAGAATGCAAACCCTTTCCTGGAGGGAGATGCTTCTCGCTCTTCCCTTTGAGATCATCTGAGGGCCTCAAAGGGCTGCAGCTGCTGATACTGAAAGTCCACGGTGCCACTGAGGCGCCAACTGTACCTCGTCTGGACATGAGAATCACCTGGAGACCAGGCTGCCCCCGAGACCCGCTCAGTGTGTCTCTGAGTGGGCCCGAGTGGCAGGTATTCAGGGGCACCCATGTGATTGCAATGCTTAACCAACGCCAAGAACCACTGACTTTGTCTGGGTCAGAACCAGCCCCTGGGGAGGGGCCAAAAGCTCCGGAACACCTGCTGCCTGCTGAGGGCACTTAAGGCTGCCCATGGGGCTGGGCGCGGCTCCCAGCCAGGTGAGTGCCAGGCGCAGGGGTGGTGTGAGCACTCACAGGTTATCCTGGAGGAAGAGTGGGGTTGTGGGAGTGAATGCTCAATCCACTTCCGAAGTGGTTCCCTTTCTACAGCCATATGTTTTCAGTGAAAATCAGAAAAATGCTACTTTGAGATGTCAACTCTTGAATGATGAGATATTCCTTACTTTGAAACAGTTCTCAGTTCTTGAGAGATATTCACTGTCAAAGTTTGGCTCAATCTAGGAAAGTCTAGACAAAGCAAAAATGGAGAAAGTGACTCAGCCATTCACAGGACCTGCGAGTCCTCAGATTTCTCTTTCCCCAAATGGATGGAAGGGCAAAGGCAGCTCCGGAGCCCGGATGACTGTGAGCCCTCAGCGGGAACCTTAGTGGGGTCTCTGTCACCTGGGGAAGGGGGATAATAGTGTATGGGAGCAGCGGAGTTGGCCTGTGTGTGGGTAAATCCCTGAGCTGGTGATATTTGTCTAAATAATGAGTTTGGCTTTCTCTGGATCTCAAATTTAGAAAACCAGTGAAAAAAGGCACTGACTTTGATTTTGTGCATAAGTCAAAGTCTGCAGCTCAGCACTTCCATAGCGCTGGTAAAGGATGACAGCATCGCTGGCCCTCCTGACGCTACGACCGGCAATGTGAGGGGAAGAAGCACATTTTGAGCTGTGACTAGAGACACTTGTGGAATCAAAGGATTTGCTTTGCAGCTGGTTTTACGGACTGTCCCCAAATTGAGTGGTTTGGCCAAATCTGTGACTTTCAAACTACTCCCCCTGTTACTCTGTTACAGGGTAGGGAGAGGAGTAACTTTTCCCTTTTTTGGGGATGACCCTGTTACACCTCGAGATGTTTCAGGGAGAGGGAAGGAAGGAGCCCTTCCATCAGAAGTTGTGTTTCCTCTGCATCCGCCACTGCAGGCTGACCTTCCACTTGGTGTCTGATTTGTAGGAAGGTGGTGACTATCTGAACGCCTGGGCCTGCTTCCAGATTTCCTTATGGCCAGATCCTCTAGGACGTGGCAGAAGGACAAGTGGTTCCTACAGCACGAGTCCTAGCACTGGGCAGTGAAAGCATGTCATCCTGTGTACCAGAGCGGTGTCTCACGCACACTCAGTCTCATTCACTGAGCTGGTTGGGCCACCTGGGTGGATGAGACATGGCCCGAGGTGGCCAAACACAGCAGGGCCTTGGGCCTCTTGTTTCCATTGCCTAAAACAGATGCCTTTCTGTCTTCTAGCATCTCACCCTGCATGTTAAATGCCACTCACGGAGGTGACTTTGTGCTTCCCTAATCAGATTCTGTTATGGTTTGTTGGCTGGAGAGCTTAGTGATGCAAATCGTGGCGATAGGAGTCAGATGGAAGCTGAGGTCCTGAGCCTGATGCTTAACAGCTGTGGGAACTTCAGGAGGTGATGTGAGATGGTTTTCCCACCTGGAAAATGGAACTGTCTTTACCTTAGAGTTAATATTGCCTCATTTAATCTTAAGTGTTCAGCATTGCTGGCAGGTAATAAACATGTTTTGCCACTGTTGCCTGAAATAGGTCCATAAGCCTGGTCTAACACAGACCTGAAAAATGCTACATCTTAGCTCTTGGGAGATCTTGGGAGATCTAGGGTGCAGTTTCTCACTTAGGCTCAAATGCTGACCCTGACTCAGTCCTCTTGACTCTGGTATTACCGCAACTAGAAAAGTCTTCTGAGGTGATGTTTTAAAGGGTGTCACGATGACTAGCAATCGTCTGCTTTTTTGCCATAAAAAATGATTTTCTTCCAGAGGAGGCAGAATTTGCGATTACTTGAAAAGTTGATGAAAGGATAGGACCTGGTCACTCTCTGGCCTGCTTCTGGTGCTGACCTTCTTGTGCAAGACAGTTTTCTGTCTGGCGTGCTGCCTTCTGATGTGTTGCTGGAGGTGAAGCTACCTCCAGTTGGAATTTTTAAACGAATCTAAAGCCTGAGATTTTTTTAAAAAATTTCTTTTTAAAATTTATTATGAATAATTTTATTTTTTAAATAAGATTTATTTAATTATACTTGACATCATTTGTAGTCCCCAGGGCGTTCCCACCACCATTTCACCCTTGCACCATCACCTCAGTCCCTTGTGTTCTTTCTGCCCTCATCCCGGTCTCTATCCTCCCCCCCAAGTCTGAGATTATTTTAAGCCAACTTCTGTGAGCTGCTCTTCCTAATAAATACACAGCAATTAAAATTGTGGGTGTTACTGGAGGACTAGGGATACTGCCTCTTAAATCCCCCAGGGGGGCCGTGGCCAACTTGACTTTGTTAACAGAATGGCTGAGTGCTTCTTTAAAGCACCTTTGAACTCATGGGTCTCCACCTCTCCTGAGTGGGTTGTGCTGGGGGTGGGGGTGGTGATCGGTCAATTGCAGGAAGTGGTTTGCATTTCCCATTCTCAGATTTGCAGAGTTGTAGGCTATTCTTGCCCACACCCCTATGCACACTGATGCTGTAAAACAGGCAGAGTCACCAGAATGGTTCTCCTTCCTGTCTTGCTGTGGCTACACCTTGGCTTAGGGGCTTATGTCTGGCCTGGGATTAGTATTGGTTATTGGTAGTGCCTCTGACACTATTACTCTGTACTTCTTTTTTTTTTTTAAAGATTTATTTATTTATGCATACAAGCACTGGGGTACAGGCCAGAGGTGTGGGGGGTGAGAGGATTCACCACAGAGAGCAGG